>OU343217.1:54488555-54540007 GCA_910596185.1 Chrysanthemum makinoi | reverse complement strand
GATCTGGGACAACCATAGATGGGATGTCCCCTCCAAAATAATGTTTCACACGATGGCCATTCACTTTGAAATTTGGGCCATCGGGCTGAGAAAGCTCCACCGTTCCATAAGGGAAAACTTGAGCAACGATGAATGGTCCGGACCAACGGGTTTTGAGTTTGCCCGAGAATATCTTCAAGCGAGAGTTAAAGAGGAGAACTTGATCACCAACGTTGAAAACGCGATTTTTGATTTTAGAATCATGAATCCTCTTAGTCTTCTCTTTGAAAATCAAAGAATTCTCGTAAGCCTGATCCCTAAGCTCATTTAATTCATTCAATTGAACTTTCCGGTGATCACCCGCGGTCTTAAGATCAAAGTTAGCATGTTTCAAGGCCCAGAATGCCTTATGTTCGAGCTCGATGGGCAAGTGACATGCTTTTCCATACACCAACTTAAATGGGGTGCACCCGATGGGTGTCTTGTAGGCGGTGCGGAAAGCCCATAATGCATCATCTAACTTATCGGCCCATGAAGCTCGATTTTCTCCTACAGTCCTTTCTAAAATTCTTTTCAAACCACGATTCGAGACCTCAACTTGTCCGCTCGTTTGCGGGTGATACGCGGTAGAAAGACGATGGGTAACTCCATATTTAGCCATAACTTTAGCAAATTGTTCATTACAGAAATGGGTACCACGATCACTGATGATAGCACGAGGTGCTCCGAATCGGGAAAACAAATTCTTCAAGAACTTAACAACCACTCGGGCGTCATTGGTGGGGAGCGCCTTCGCTTCAACCCATTTAGACAAGTAGTCGACGGCCACGAGGATATACTTATTACCCTTAGAAGATGGAAATGGCCCCATAAAATCGATGCCCCACACGTCAAAAATCTCGCAAACTTGAATAGCATTTTGTGGCATTTCATCTTTTTGCGAAATTTTCCCTTGACGTTGGCAAGAATCACAAGACTTAACTAAATCATGAGCATCTCGATATATGGTAGGCCAATAAAACCCGGAATCAAAAACCTTCTTAGCGGTGTAGCTTGCACCATGATGGCCTCCAGTGGGTCCGTTATGGCAAGCATTGAGAATATCAAGGGCCTCTTGGCCATGAACACACCGCCGGATTACTTGATCCGCACAAATTTTAAACAAGTAGGGATCGTCCCAGAAATAATGCTTAACATCTTTGAAAAACTTTTTCTTTTGTTGGGACGACATCCCTTTCACGAGGAAATTGCCCGCATGGTAATTTGCAAAGTCGGCAAACCATGGGGTGTTTGGGTCTTTCTTAGCAATCATCCCAAGTGTCTCAAGAGGAAATGTTTCTGTGATCTCCTTTTTCTCGAGCACACTTTGATGGGGATTGTCAAGTCTAGAAAGGTGATCAGCAGCAAGGTTCTCCGCTCCTTTTTTGTCAAGAATAGTAACATCAAACTCTTGAAGGAGGAGAACCCACCGAAGTAATCGTGGCTTAGCATCTTGCTTTGCCAAAAGATACTTTAGGGCAGAATGGTCGGTATACACTATGGTCTTTGATAAGACAAGGTAGGGTCGGAATTTCTCAAAAGCATAAACAACGGCCAATAATTCCTTTTCAGTAGTCGTATAATTGTGTTGGGCCTCAGATAATGTCTTACTCGCATAGTGTATGGGTTGAAAATGTTTCGATTTTCGTTGCCCCAAGACTGCCCCAATTGCGTAATCACTTGCATCACACATGAGCTCAAAGGGCAAATCCCAGTCGGGGGCAACTAAGATCGGAGCTTCAGTTAATTTCTTTTTGAGAAAATTAAATGCTTCAACGCATTCATTGGTGAAGATAAACGGAGCATCCTTCTCGAGGAGATGGGTCAGAGGGCGGGCTATCTTAGAGAAATCTTGGATGAAACGGCGATAGAAACCGGCATGACCCAAAAAACTCCGAATACCTTTGACGGTAGTGGGATGAGGGAGTTTAGCTATAACGTCGACTTTAGCTCGGTCGACCTCAATCCCAGATTTTGAAATCTTATGGCCGAGGACAATGCCCTCTCGAACCATGAAGTGACACTTCTCCCAATTCAAGACCAAGTTGGTGTCTTCACACCGTTTGAGCATGTGGTCTAGATGAGAGAGGCAAGAAGTGAAAGAATCTCCATAAACCGAGAAATCGTCCATAAAAACTTCCATAGACTTCTCGATCATGTCATGAAAAATAGCCATCATGCACCTTTGAAACGTACCGGGAGCATTGCATAAACCAAATGGCATTCGTCGGTAAGCAAACGTTCCATAAGGGCACGTGAAAGTCGTTTTCTCTTGATCCTGCGGATCGATCGGAATTTGAAAGTAACCGGAAAAACCATCGAGAAAGCAATAGAACTCATTCCCCGCTAAACGTTCGAGCATCTGATCCATAAAAGGTAGCGGGAAATGGTCCTTTCGTGTAGCATCATTCAACTTTCGGTAGTCAATACACACCCTCCATCCGGTGACGAGGCGTGTGGAAATCAATTCATTATCTTCGTTCATAACAACGGTCATTCCACCTTTCTTCGGGACACAATGGATAGGGCTAACCCATGAGCTATCGGAGATTGGATAAATGATTCCGGCGTCGAGGAGTTTAAGAACTTCCTTTTTGATAACCTCATGAATTTTCGGATTAACCCTACGTTGTTGTTGAATAACGGGTTTGCAATCGTCTTCCATTAAGATCTTGTGAGTACAAAAACGAGGGTTTATGCCTTTGATATCGGAAATTTTCCAAGCGATGGCACTCTTATGTTTACGAAGAATATCCAAAAGTGCGGTTTTCTCCTCATCTTTTAGGTTTTTAGCAATGATGACGGGAAACTTGTTCGGTTCTTCAAGAAAAGCGTATTCAAGATGAGGAGGTAAATCCTTGAGCTCTGGCTCCGAAGGTTTTTCATTAGACGTTTGTACTTCTTTGATTTCTTCAATCGTAATCTTTTTCGGAGGGAGTAACGGTGATGGATCTTCATTTAGCAATTGTTCAAGATAAAGGATATCTCCCTCCGAATCATAAACACCATCATCAATTCCCGGTGGAATCGATTCGTCATTAGCAAGAAACTCATCGATCTCTTCCAAAAGGAAGTCACCTCCCTCAAACGGAGTAAGAGAGGGGGAAGAGTCGGCAATTATAGGCTCAGAAAGTTGTTCAGAAGGTGAATCAGTAGAATTGTGAGCAAAACCGAGAACTTCTTGAGCGTACTCCTCACAAGAAACATCAATAACGTCGATTCGATTGATGGAAGCATCGTCGAAATTTGAGGAGTACCTCGTTGTTTGATTAATGTTGAATGTGACGGCTTCTTGATTAACTCTCAACGTAATCTCTCCTTCGAACACATCAATTAAAGCACGACCGGTCCGTAAGAAACATCTTCCAAGAATAATGGGTACTCGAGGGTCGGCATCGAAATCTACCACAACAAAATCCGCGGGAAAATAGAACTCCCCCACTTTGACAAAGACATCCTCGGCTATACCCTTTGGACGGGTCGTAGAACGATCGGCTAGCTCGAGGGTCATACACGTTGGGGTAAGTGGGGGTAACGAAAGTTTCTCGTAGATTGAATTTGGCATTAAATTGATACTCGCACCAAGATCGGCCAAGGCGGAGCATTGAACAATTCCTTGAAAATTACATGGAATGAGGAATTTGCCGGGGTCTCCTAACTTTTCGAGAAGTTTTTTGAGGATAACCGCCGAACAATTCTCATTCAGAGATGTCGTAGCAAGCTCATATAGTTTCTCCTTATTTGTAAGCAATCCCTTAATTGTAGAAGCAAGTTTAGGCATCAAGAGAAGGGCATCCGCAAAACTGATTTCCACATTCAAGTCTTTGAAGATTTGGAAGAACGTTTCCATTTGATGATTCGACTTTTCACGAAGAGTTTGATCTTTAAGACGAGACGGATATGGGATAGACGGTTTCGGATTAGCTTTCTTCACATTCACGGGAGCATCTTTGGGCTCAGAATCTTGGACAACCGTGGGTTGGACATTCACAGTAGTCCCCTTATTAGTAGGAAGCACCGGGTCCTTTGTCACCCCGGTCTCACGGTCTACCACATGAGACGGAGAAGAAGTGTTAGTGGTAGGAACCGTGGGTCCATCGTAAGCTACACCACTTCGGGTAGTGATTGCTTTCATGTCACCTCTCGGGTTTGGAATCGTATTGCTTGGAAGAGAACCGGAACCCGAGGGTTGAGACGTAGACGGCTGATTGGCTTGAAAGAAACTAGCCATCATATTCCTTATTTCAGTCATCTGTTTGTTGCTTGTAGCTTCCATCTCCTTTTTGAAGTCCGTCCTCATGCCGTTAATTTGATTTTGCAAACTTTTAATGGTGTAATCGGAGTTCTTCATGTAAGCTAGAAAATCGTTGTTCGGGGCGACTTGAGGAGGTGCTTGATAAGATTGTTGAGGAGGAGGTGGTTGTTGGTAAACTTGAGGTGGAGGAGCTTGGTAGTGTTGATTACCATGATTAACATTAGCTCCTCGGTTATGATGGTTACTATTGAAACGGTTTTGATTCTGGTTTTGTTGTTGAGGTTGGTTGAAACCGGGAGGTCCGAGATAATTGTTTGAACGGTAGCTAAGAAGATTTCGATCTCCTTGCGGTTGATTGTAGTTTCCCGTAGCAGCATAAACATTCTCATGTGCGTAGCCACCGATGGCTGGGCACTCAGAATAAGAATGTGGACCTCCACAAGTCTCACAAATCGGGTGTACCGCTTTCACTTGTTGATTCTGATTCTGATTATTCATCTGAGTAATCCGTAAGATATCGTCGATCTTTTTGTTCATGGCGGCTATTTCGAGAGAAGAAGACGTATTTGATCGAGATGATGCACCCCTTTCGGCGGTAGAATCCCAATAGTTGTAATGAGCGGTCATGTTCTCAATAAGATCGTAACATTCCTCGGGACGTCTTTTCATGAAAGTTCCACCAGCAGCAGCATTGATTGTTTCACGGTGTCTCAACGTCAAACCATTATAAAACGTATCAATTTGAGTGACAAGCAACATGTTATGATTCGGACATCGATCAATCGCAAGCTTATATCGTTCCCAAGCTTCAAACAAAGATTCATCGGGATATTGCCTGAAATTACTGATATCGTTCCTCAACTTCGTCACCATCGACGGTGGAAAGTACTTTGCCAGAAAATTCGAAACCATTTCCTCGAAGGTATGAATCGAATTCTTCGGGAGTCGATCAAACCAAGAAGTGGCATGATGAGTCAAAGAGTATGGGAAAAGATACAGACGAAGGGCGTCATCGGAGACCCCATTCTGTTTCATACTCTGAGTGGCGGTCAGAATTTATCAAGATGCTTGTTTGCATCGTCATCTGGTAAACCATGAAATTGACAACTGTTTTTACTTGTTCTATCATATGATGTTTCAAGCTAAAATCGGTAGCTTGAAAATTAGTCGGTGCAATGGGTCCTCCTCTCCCGTACATTGTAGGTTGACATAACTCCTCCATCGTTCGGAGATCGGGAGCTACATTTTGATTATCGGGAGGAGGATTAGGACCGGGGTTTGGTGGTCCGTTGGGAGCAGCCATATTACGTAACTTGGGTACGTTCTGATTCTGCTTCTGAAGTCGTCTAGATCGAGATCGAGTGCGCATGCACTTAAAACCAAGGCAATTAAAATGATACGGTATTCGAAAACACAATGAACTTAACCAATAATCCCAAGTGAATAAATCACTCCTATAAGACAAACGCACAAGCGAGCGGAGAAGCTTTTTAGGTCAGCGCGAAGCTTATTAAAACCCGCTTCTTTTCAGCCGCAATTTAATGTCAGGCCGTCCTTATACCCACCACACAGTTGTTTATCAAATAGAAATAAATCAACTCACAAGCGACACAAAGGCAAGTTTTTGATCTTTGGTTCGGGAACTTACTAATGATAACACCTCCGTTGAGAATGTTTTATAATTGATGTATTCTATTTAGCTCAAAAACAAAAGAGAATATTTTTGTATTTTTAATATGATATATATATATACAAAAGAAAAAGGAATATATTTTTTACTTTTTTTTATTTTTATAAAAAATAGTAACTTCACAAAGGAAGGATCTCGAGTCACTAATCGTCAAACCTTTAACGATATTGTCGCGACACAACCTCCCCGGCAGCGGCGCCAAAATTTGATTCTCGATGTAGGCTTAGGGGTGTGTGTATGGATAAAACCACAATATCGATATCAAAAATAACCACAAGTAATGATTTAAAATCCCTTTAGGAAAAAGGATAATGAATCAAAACCCGTGAGTGATAGTGATACGGATTAGGAAATCCGAGTCGTTTCCCAACGAGGTGTGAATGGGCAACGTCGTTATTGGTTCGTTATTAAAATGCTCGATGTTTTGGATTTTTGATTTATTAAAACTACGGGGAATGGGAAATCAATTAAGGAAATTACACTACGGGAAATCCTAAATACGCGATTTATTCTAAAACGTATTAAAAGAAACGTAAATAAAATGCAACTACGTCTATTCTAAGTCCTAAAAATAATCTAAAATTACTTTCTAACTAAAAATGATATTAGAAAATTAACTAAGAATTAAAACTATTTTTTATGATTTTTCTGGAATTTATTTGAATTAAAAACTAATTTTTAACTTTTAAAACTAATTTAAAATTCTAAAAATTATGAAAATTAAGGGGAAAATTATGAAACTATTTTTTAAAAATCTAAAATAACCTAAGAGAATTTTCAAAACTAATTTTGTATTTTTCTGATTATTTTTCTATTTTCTACGAATTTAAAACTATTTAAATCTAATTAAATGGCTAAATATTACAAAATAAGCTAGGAAAAATCTAGAAAAATTATTTTTTTGCTTTTTGTATTTATCTTAATCTATGAAAATTGAAAATTATTTTTGGAACTTTTCTGAATTAATTGCAATAAAAGTTATTTAAAAAGTCCTAAAAACTGTTTTAAATTGTGAAAAATACTAAACAGTGATGAAAATTTATGAAAATTCAGTAAAATCTAAAATATTATTCTAAGTTTATGAAAAATATAAAAACTATGGCTTATGTGTAAGATTTAGAAACTGATGTGTAAACTGAATTCAAATAAGCTATTAAAATAAGCTAAAGAGTGCAATAAGCTACCAAACTTATACAGAAGCTAAATTGTACTAAAATCACCTAAAACAGCTAATTCCAACTACTCCTAATCTCAAATATTGAGCAATCTACCTATGATTGAGCTAATCAACTGCTTAAGCAAAACAAATACTAAGACCCCCTATTTTAAGCAGCACCAGCTTATCTAATAAGCCAAAGTGAAAACCAACTGTGAGAACTCCTCAAGACCACCAACCAAGGATCAATTATACTAGATTGGGGACCCTAACTAGCTATATTGAACCCTGCAAGTCTGCAAAAAGCCTACAAGTAACAGTTTCACACGTGTTAGCTAAATGCTGAGTGTGACAGGGCAAATCAGCTCTATTTAAGAACAGCTTTTTAACTTAAAATGATTTCTAACAAAAATTTCTCAAAAATTAGATTTCAAAACTAGACCAATGAACTTAAAAATCCCAAAGTTGCAATATCTTTGAACCAAAAATGAATCAATGAGAAATTCAGAAAGATTTGCAAAAACTGGTTTTACTACTTTTGACTTTTAACTCAGATTTGAATGGGATTTTGACCAAAATGAAATTTGAACTAAATTTGTGAACTGATTTTGATGTTATTTAATGAAAATGAAACAAAAGCTAAATTAAGCTACTCCTATGAATTCTAAACACCATTCAAGCTAATGATCTCTAAAAATCTTAACAGATAAGTACCTAGGACAGATTCAAAGTGATTTTTGACTTTCTGAGTTCTAACTAGGTGCAAATGAATTTACTGACTGGATTAAGCCTAATTATCCTAACTAATACTTATGTGACAGATTTTAAACACAAACTAAGCCTCAAGCTTACTAGAACCAACTGATACAAACACTACTTTAACTAAATGAAACTAACTTTATCACTAATTACTTTAAGCTATACCACAGACTAAATCCTATCTTTATTTAATCAAAAGGATTATAACAACACTCACCTAAGTTCTAACAATCAAATTACTAACAATAATAGATCTAATAAACATGGTGAACTTGGAATTAAGCTAAGATATGAGAAAATCAGCAAAGAGTAATTCAAATGTATAGCAAACAAATGATATGAGTTTAGAATGAAGCTGAGCTAAAAATCTCACAATTTTATAACTGAGATAAATTTTAGCCACTATACAAGGCTTGCCAATGAAGCTCAACTGAGATCTAAAACCACTATTCTAAGTCTGATCTTAACCCATATCAGATATAAAATTTCAACCCAAATTAATCATGACTTCAAAGCAATTCAGATCCAAATGACTGAGAGTGACTGCAGATTGACTTCAGTTGACCAAATAGAGATTTGAGAGTATGAACTGAGTAATGAGCTTTTGAGTAGATAATAAGCTAAAGTGATCTTATAAAAGCTTATAAAAGTAGTAACCTTAAAATAAATTTTGATTAAAACAGATTTGAGATATTTTTTTATTTTTGAAGCATTTATTTTTTTTTTTTTTATTTTTTTGTTTATAAACCAAATAAGCTGAAAATCAATTAAGATAAGCTAAAATGATCAATTGGAACACTAATAAGCACTGAAATTAATAAAACAGTAAGAGAGATAGATTTAAGAAAACTGAAATTACTTTGATTAATAAAATTGATATTACAATGAAACTGAAATTTAAAAAATACAGAAATGAAATTTTAAAACATAAACATGAATAAGCTACTTATTAATCTACTCAATTTCTACATACATTACAAGTGAAATAAGAAGGCCTTATATAGGCGAGCTTGAGGCCAAGGAAGGATCTAGAACTTGCAATTTGTGCTTCTTTGAGTCGTCTTTTAGCCCTTAGATCATCCCTCTACGTATCCCACTTGATCTCAACCCTTGGATTACAAATGCCACATAACTTCGACCAATCAGGGAGCAGGGATTGGAAATGTTGCACGCGGATTGATGACCTGGCAGTAGGCACATGTCAGGTGTGTCAGGTGGTGTCAGGGAATAGACGGAATTACCCTTAATTGTTGTTAATTTGGCTTAATTGGGAAGAGGGTATATTAGGGTTCTTAGGTTTCTGGGTTGGGGGGAATTGGGGGTTGGTTTTGGCGCGTGATATTTGTTTAGTATATTTTGAGTGTTTGTTGACCGGGTTTAAAGATTTTGACCAGGGTTCGTTTGGGGTATACGGGTTATGAGGTTTTTTATCCGTTGGTTTGTGGCTATTAACTGGACCGGGTAAAGAGAAATTGGGCCGTGGGTTAGGATTGGACTTGGGATAGATATTGGACTCATGTATTATTTCAAGGATTAATATGGTACAAGCTGAAATTTTTCTTATTTCAGGGACCAAAGCTGTAATTCTGAAAATCATTCTCCAAGGGCCATTCTTGTCATTCTCAAATAATCCAAGGGCTAAAATTGCAACTTTTGAAACTTGAGGGTCTATTCTCACAAATACTCAAAGTTCAAGGACTGATCTTGACAATTCTTCAAACTTGATTATATCTTTCAAATATCATCCTCTGAGCATAAAAATCTTCACAAATGCATAAATTTGACCTTCCGGCTCAGCTTTAGCTCTCTTAATCTCTCGTGCTCGGATTTTCGTCTGATTTAGCTTCTTTTTGTGTGTTTTTACGTATCCGTACCTGCACAAGCACAAACTCAAGAAAACAACAGATATTAGCAATAAACGGCTCTTTCTTGGTTATTTTGGGTCAGTTTTGATAAACAAAAGGTATGTGTTTAAGCACATATCAACCCTCATTCAAACTTTAAAATAACAAATATATCCGTTTTAATAGACTAAAATCACATATTTACAACATTTTAATAGACAAATCATCAACGGTATATGTGGATGCAAGTTTTGTATTTAGAAGCAGTATCAAACTGAGTAGTACTACTTTGTGTTGTTTTAATGCTAATATGGTGGATGCAAGTTTGGCGATAGGCTTGTTATGACTTGTTGATTTTACAACATTTAGGTTAGCTCATGTCTATCTTCTAAGGCTTACTCTATCTCTCTAGTCATCAAACACAACACCTACATGTCAGCGTTAGATCATAATTCAACACACTATCAAACCACCTCCTTTTAGCTATTATGGTCACTATCAAACAAAAAAATAACACACACACACTTATAAACTAATAATAATAATAATAGTAATAATAATAACACCACACTTTCCTTCCACTTTCCTTGATTCCGGTTAGGCTAGAAAAGATTCATCAAGTGCTTGTAAAGATGTAATAATAGTATTAAAATTAGCAAATGAATGATCTATAGTTTCCTCATCCGATATTAAAATTGTTCACATTGTTGAACAAATAAATCAATTTTATTATTTTTAACTTGTTGATTACCTTGATGAGTTACAACTAAAGAATTCCAAATTTCTTTAGAGGTTTTAAGCATAGAAACTCTTTCGAATTCCTTTTTGGGTAAAACATTATATAAAACCATTTTATCTTCACTATTTTTAGAAAGCTTTTTCTTTATTTCATCGTTTAGTTTATCATGAGGTATGTTAACTAAATTTCCTTTATCATCTTTTGAGGTAGCCTCAAAATCGCCTTCAACAATAATGTACCAAAGATCAATATCTTTAGACTTCACATACATTTCGAATCTATTTTTCCAATATATAAAACCATTAGTTTCAAGTAGTGGTGGTCGTTGCATAGATTGCCCTTCCTTGTAATTTTCAGAACCCATAGTGATCGAAAAGTTTTTAAAATACGGTTTACTTTAAAACTTTTATAAACTTAGCTCTTGATGCCAATTGTGGAAAACTAGAAGGGGGTTGAATAGTTTTGCCGATTTTAAGTTAGTTTCAAAAACTTTAGATTCGATATTATGTGAAATCGTAGAATGGAGAGAAAGTATAGATCTAATAATAAAGCAAGTAAATAAATTAAATCAAGGGATAGAAATGACACAACCGATTTATAGTGGTTCGGCTACAAGGACACCTTTTGCCCTACTCCACTCCCCGAGTCACCTACTCGAGAGTTCAAGCACTATGTCAACAAACTCCTTCAACTTGGCGGAGAAGCCTTCACAACGTTGCTTACACCTTTTTCCAGTACAAAGCTAAATACCGAGTCCGTAACACGGTGGACCAAACCAACACGACTATTACACAACAAATATGTGAAATATCAAATACAAGATCTTCGCTACAAAAATCTTGTGGAGGAAAAAATCAATCAAGGACCCCTTGCTTGGATGACTTGTAGAATGCTCGTGATCTCGCCTTAGAGAAGGACCTATATGAGAATCACTAAAGAAAGAAAGAAAGAAGTACTCTCTAGATTAAGTGATCTTTTATTAGAAGAGAATGAGAGTATATGAGAGAATTAGTAAGAAGAGGGGTGAGTTAGAATGAGGAAATGGCTCTCTATTTATAGGCAAAACTTGCCACTGTTCCCCGGATACCACGGATCCCTCCCACAAGGGATCCGTCTAGTGTAATACTAGGGATCCATGAGACGCTTCTCTTTGCCCATGGGTTTTTTGGTTATGGGTCATGGGTTATGGGTTGGTCCATGGGTATTTCTTTAGATACAATGTATCTAATGAATAAAATGTATCTAGTCTTATGGGTATGGGTCAATACCATGGGTTATGGATATGATCCATGGGTTGTGAATTTTACCCATCCTAATAAACTATTGCAACAAATGATTTATTACACTAATTTGTATTTAAATGGCTATATGTAAATAATTTACAAAAGTAACATGTATCCTTATAATTTTACTTAAGATAACATTATATTTGTTATCAACAAAACACAAAGAGATCGCAAAATATTAATAAACGTTTTTACGGTTTATTTGTATTAACACAAGTGTCAAAAGTTGAGGTGTGGGTCCGGAACTGGAGTGTCCATGAGCTATTTGCTCTGTCAGCTCATCAAACGTAACGTGAATAGTTTCCATAATATCGCGGGTTCTTTTGTTGTAGATTCGGTAACCCTTCGGATCTGGTGCATAACCAACGAAAAATCCAATATCAGCTTTAGCTTTCAACTTTCCTAGATCTTGACCATCATTGGTTGGATAGCATAAAGCCACAAATATACGTAGAAACGAGAGATCCGATTTTCTGTTGTGCACTAATTCATATGAAGTTTTTCCATGAAGAGTATGTATTAGGGATCGATTTTGAGTGTAAAACGCAGTGGCAATAGCTTCCGCCCAGAGAAACATTGGGGCCTTTGAGAAAATTAGCATAGTCCGAGCAGCTTCCACAAGAGTACGATTACGCCTTTCAACTACACCGTTCTGCTGAGGAGTGCGTGGAACACTTTTCTGGTGACTGATTCCAATGATTTCATAAAACTGAATTAGCTGTTTGTTTACAAATTCAGTTCCATTGTCTGTTCAGATGATTCTGACAATTTTAATAAGCCTAACCTGCGATTGCTTGATAAGCTTAGTGATGACCTTGGGAGTTTCATCCTTGGTTCTCAAAAACTTTACCCAAGTGAACCGAGAGTAGTTGTCAACAACAACTAGCACATACTTCTTCCATTGATACTGTTAATACAAATAAGCCGTAAAAACGTTTATTTATATTTTACGATCTTCTAATGTTTTGTCGATAACAAACGTAAAATCATTTTAACAAAACGTATAAAATACGTAAATGGTTTGAGCCAATAGTTTACTAACACACATACGTTTTCACATAAAACAGTAAATAAGTAAAAGTGGTTTTATGATTTTATGATACATATGTACAACAACTAGTGTTTACATATTGGGTAAATATATACATAACTAGTATGTATTATAATGGGTAATATAAATGGGTAGAAACTTAAAGTATTTGACCCATTGACCAAATACATTGAATATAGTTGGGTACAACCCAAAGTGCATGACCCATACCCATGGAACATGACCCATAACCCATTGCATGACATTATGCTTAAGTCATATATGGATATTATCCATGACCCATGGTTTTAACCCATAATCCATGGACTAGATGCATTGCATCTTATAGATACATTGAATCTACTTGATATCCATGATCCATAACCCATGACCCATGACCCAAAACCTATGGACAAAAGGGAGCGTCCCACGGATCCCCAGTAATACACTGGACGGATCCCTCAAGTAAGGGATCCGTGGAACAGTAGCTGTTTTTCTTCTATAAATAGTGAGCAATTTCTTCCTTTTGGGTTGCCAGTCCCACACATACTTTCCCCAATTATTGTAACCTTCTAACCACAGATCCTAAAGGATCTTTCTATGTAGTTTTTTTTTGTTTTTCTGTGATTCTCTAGGTTCCTCTTAAAGGCGAGATCACCACTTCTTGAAGTCGAGCAAGCTCAAGTCCATGAGTTGCCATGCTTCATCATCATCAATACTACTGAGGTTCTCTTGTTGATACTTCTTTCTTCCTCCATATAAATGTTGTGTCCAAGGCATTAGTGAAGGATGTCGAAAGAGTCAAGACGAAAGCATTAGTGAAAGGTGCTTAACGTTCGTGTCAAAAGCATTAGTGAGGAATGCTAAAGGAGTCAAGACGAAGGCATTAGTGAAAGGTGCCAAGCGTTCGTGTCAAGGGCATTAGTGAAAGATGCCTAGGAGTCAAATCAAGTGGCATTAGTGAAGGATGCCAAGGTCGTATAATCGATGAGGTGCATCGTTATACAAATAGTGATAGTTTGTTTCCAAGGATATTGATATCCTTGATGATGTTATAATAAGGAGTGGGTCTCCTTTGGGGTTTAGGTGTTGTGTAGTGTTGGGTAGTAGTTCTTCCATTGTAATGGAACTCGGTACTTAGCCTAGTACCGGATAAAGGGTAGGCGACGTTGTGGTAGGTGTGGTTCAACCTTGTGAAAGAACCCGATGGTTAGCCTAGTACCGAAAAAAGAGTAGGCGACGTTGTGAAGGCTTCTCCGCCATAAGGAGTTGGTGTCGTGTAGTGATTACGAACTCTCGAGTAGGTGACTCGGGGAGTGGAGTAGGGCAAGGAAGGTGTCCTTGTAGCCGAACCACTATAAATACTCGTGTCGTGGTTATGTGCTTCTTACTCTTTATCTTTCATTACACATTTATATATCTATCTATCAATGTCCAACATACACATTTAAATAGATTGACATAAGTCGATCTAAATATTTTAAAACAAAGTTTTATTTGGTAAAACTATTCAACCCCCCCTTCTAGTTTTCCACAATTGGCATCAGAGCTTCGTTACCAAGTTTCTTAGAGTATGTTGTACTTTAAAAACTTGATACAGTCCGTGTATGTTTGAAAACTATAAAGAAGGAAATCTTTTAAAACAATTTTTTTCTCATGCTGGATATTGATAGATTATCCTAACAATTTCTTTTCAAGAAATCTTCATGCCAGGATCTCTCCAAAATCTTCATTTCTATTCAAAGAATAATGAAGTCAACTTTCAAGGAAGAACCTAAAAGTAATCACAACCTACTTATTCTAAGTACAACGGATTACTTTAAGAGCTCATGAAGTATTTTTGGCCTTATGTCTTCAGAAACCAAAATCAAGAGCATAGAGGTATGTTTACTTTTCATTAGCTAGCTTACATCTACATGAATATGTTGATACCATATTTCTTAATAATTGTTAGTCTTTTAAAAGTCTCTTTTCGCCACTTTCCCGACTTACTCATCATCGGGAATAGTATTTCTCTTGATCTCGTCAAACTAACGCCGTCGTAACAAAATGGATCCTCGATAATTAATTTATCAAATCCTGTTGACCAAAACATATTTTCATTAGAAACCTCAAAAACTATTTTTGTCCCATAAGCTAGTTTATAGCCTATTACAAAAATAATGCCAAAACACTCATTTTCTGTCCATAGTAGCCGGATCCCTCTAGTTGTACTAGCCGGATCCCTAATACAAGGGATCCGGGGGAACCGTGTGACAGAAACCAACTATACGCCTTTCAAAATCAACTCTGCTCATTTTCCCTCTCCTCACAAAACACAAAAACGACCCAAGAGCAGTTTTAATCTTCATAGGACTCCATATCCTCAAGCATCCATCTCTAGAACATCATTGTAAGTAATTACACTAACATATTCTAATCTTCATCATCTTCATCCTAGGGTTTATGGTTTTTCAAATTTTCTTAATCAATTAAAAAATTTAGGTTTTCCAAAATTGATCACTAGAAAAGCTTCTCACATAACTAAGATTACATTGTGCTTACAACATTGTTAATACAAATCAAAAACCATAAACCCATCTCAGCAAATTTTGCCTAATTGGAACATTTGTTTTTCTAGGACCAACCATGCCTAAAGCCACCCAACAAGACCACCATGATACCGTCCACTACCTCACCCATACTACCGAAAAGGGTTTGTCAAAATCGATCGCAAGTCTTCAAAAGACTCGAAAAACGACTTATCCATGAAGGTCGTGTAGTCAAGGAATGTTTCCTTGAAGATACAGACATTCGTCAAGTCTTCTCGGCAATCAACTTCGATTGTCTTCTTGATATTGATGAACAAATTTGTCCGGTTTTCATCTTTGAATTCTACAAAAGTGTTAGGATCATTCGAAACACCGATGATACCGTTTCAATCGCCTTTACCATCAATAATCAAAAATTCACTCTACATCTCAAAACATTTGCTCAAATCCTTCGCATTCCTTGTGAAGGAATTTGTATTTACTCTCAAGATTGAGCAATATCCACTCAATCCTTTGCTCTTGATCCCAAACCTATCTACAATACTCCTCTTGATGATCCTGCAACCGTTCGAGACACTATCTTCAAGGTTAGAGCCGACCAATCTCGTTTCAACTGCAACAAAGAGCTTATTCACCGGGATCCATTTCAAATGGAACTCTTCAAAATGCACCCCATTTTTAGAAAATGGGAAGAAATTCTTAGAGAAAATGTCATTAGCTTGGTCGGAAACAAAGACCATCCAAATGCATGTCTCGTGCAAATGATCTATTGTCTTATTCACCAAAGGCCATTTAATCTCGCCTATTACATGGTGAAAAGAATGGTCGGGATATTCAAAGTTGACAACATGGTACTTCCGTATGGTATGCTACTAACACGACTCCGTGAGTATGTTAGTACAATGCAACCATCTCCAATCAATGATGATCATTTACTCTCCGATCACGTCATGGTACCTCTTACCAAACAACCCTCTAAAAGGTTCATGGTCAATGGAAGAAAACCTAAGGCTCTCCCGGACTCCTCGGACGAAGAAGAAGAAGTAAATGTCAACCCCGAAGGTAACATCGACTTGGACCCCTTTGACTACTATCAACAACTTCCAACTCTTCCAAATGAGACCGCGGAATTCAAACAACTAAAGGGTATGATCCAAAACCTAGCTAACTACGTCATGAAGTCGGGAAAGAGGAAAAGAAAGGATTGACAAAAGAGACATTAGGATTATGCTTGTTTTTAGACATTTGGCTTATGTATGAATGCTTATGTTTTGTTTTAGCACACTAGTTTGTGTTAGTTTGGATATTGTCATTACTACTCTTATCTATGATATGATTTATGTGTTATCATGCTTGTGTTGCTGCTCTTTGGAGTAGAGTTTAATAGAAATTAGTGTATATAGTATGGTGCAAAACCTGAATTTATTTCTGTTATGTTTTTGATCTGCAGTTGCCGGATCCCTTAGATTATACTAGATGGATCCCTCCTTTGAGGGAACCGTGGGATCCGTGATAACAGATGAGCAGTACAGATTCCCACACATCAAGACAGCTCACTAGATCACTTCACACTAGCTAAACATAAGACCTTAGAACCACCTAAGTCTTCTTTAAGCATTAAGAAAGCTTCACACTCACCCATAGCTAACCTAGGATCAAATTCTAAGTGCTTTTGATTTATCAACTCATCAAAACTCGCCATATTTCTGCTTCAATACTCACACATTATTTCTCATATCTCAAAACACTTAGGTGGATATCTTTATCAATTTTAGGAAATTGTTTCTAGTCATCCTTATCTCAAAATGGGTCAAAAACTAGTTTTTCAATTCTTTTATTTTTTAAGGATTTTTCAAATTTATCTCAAGTTTACATCTGATCTCTAGGATCATTTATTATGACTTGACACCATCAAAATTCCTAGTGTCATCCTTAAGCACTCATTGGTGATCATAAAGTCTCATTTTCCTTCCATAAAAGGCAATCATTAGCTATATCACTCATTTCCCTTGATCATTTAAGTACTCTTTCATTTAAGATTCTAGAAGACTGAAACACTCAAGGAGGTATAGTTTTGAGACTTCACAACACATCATCTTTTTCGTTTCTTTTCTTTGCTGCTGATAGCCGATCCCTAGGATAGCCTAGATGATCCCTCAAAGGAGGGAACCGTGGGATCCGGGTGATAGATTCATGTCAAGTATAGCTTAAACAATAATTTCAAGCTCATCTTGCTAACTTGAACACTCCACCTCATCTTAATTAAGTCCCTAAATCAGTACAACTATGAAGTTGACTCTTGTGCAGCTAATCATCACATTTCCAAAGATCTTAGTGGCTTAAGTCTTGAATGCACTGCCAAACTCCTTCCATTTATAAGCCATCTTGTTAGAATCCTTTAGTCATGAAACACAACATAATTCTCAGCATTTAGAAACCTTTTCCTTAGTCATTTCATCATGAGAAAGCTCCTAGTGCTAACTTCATCCACCCAGAACCACCCAAGAAACTTGCTCGTATTGTACACGAAATTTCCTCCCTGAATCATCTCCGGTTAAATCCACAAATGCTAGGATTTCCCCTCCACCAACTCAACCAATCAAACCAATCCCCAAGAGGATTGTTCCAACAAAAATATCATCACCAACTCCACATTCCCTATAAACCAAGCCACCATTTTCAACCCAACCAACATCATTGGTGCCTAGAGCCATATCATTTACCACCTCACAATCATCTCCACTTCCTACAACTTAGAAGACTTACCCCCTAGGCCATCTCATCCTCCACCATTACCGACACACTCTTCACTAGAGAAGATTGTACAACAAAACCAAGGTGTTGAATCAACACTTGCACCGATGTCCATTTCTCCATTTCCCTCTAATGGTCCATTTTGGATTATGAGGAGATATCAAAGTCAATCACTTGACTACATGGAAGTTGACACTTCCCTACCTCCATCATCAACCCTCGTTGAGCCACCATTTAATGTGCCTCCACCAATCCCTCTTTCATTTGAGGATCCCCAACCTTTTTCACTTGAACCTCCACATCAAGTCGGTCCATCTTTACCACCACCCTTTCAAAACCATGACAAGGATTGCTATCACTGTCAACACTTTGAAGGGTTGATACATGAACTACGTGAGGAGCAACGTTTCATGTTTTATCACCTCCTCAAACGTTTCAATGAGGTCAACAAACCCAAACAACCATGAGCCTAAGGATTAAAATGGTGTCCTAGTCTCAAACTTAACTTAGATTGTTTAGGAATCCCATTTCATGTTCTTGAAAGATTGGACCAAATCAACTAGTCTACTCATCCTTAGACTCAAGCACATTGTTGCTTCTTAAGTTTTGGTCACTTATTAGTATTAGTAGAATATGTATTACATGGCTAAATCATTCTCTTAGTTTTTAGAGATTTGTTAATCATCTCTTATGTTTTTTTGAATGATAGTTTATATTCCATATTGCTTTGAGTATATGTTCGTTGGTTGAATACATATCTCATTTTGATGTTAACATTATTTGTTACATCACCATTGCTGAATTCTGTTATCAGATAGACGGATCCCTGAGATTATTCTAGACGGATCCCTCCAAGGAGGGAACCGTGGGATCCGTGCAACAGAAGACCAATTTTCTACTAACTTGAGTCTTATTTGCAGGAAATTATGCACTATATACTTGTTTTTTAACCTTTGTTTTGTACATTTTCAAAATACACATGAAGATTTTGACACCCTAAGCTGGGGGAGCTTTGTGTCAAACCATACATTGCAAAACCATTTGCAATATAATCCTCATATGGATTACATTTCGTTACATCCCCTTGCAAAGTTGCAATCATCAAGGGGGAGCATTATCGTCATAAAGACGAAACCATTTGCAAACATTGTTGCAATGCATTAGTTTAGTAGTTTTTATTTACTTGACGCCCTCACAAAGGGATGGACTCGTCAAGGGGGAGTTAAGACGAGAACTATTCCCGTCACTTGCTCTCTATATTTTTTTACACGTTTTTTTTAAAACATCGTGTTAGTTTCTTTTCGATGCTCTTTTTGTTTCGACAAAAAGGGGGAGAAGAGAGTAAAAACTCCAATTCAAACTTTTACGAATTTTGTTTCAACATTAGTGAAGGATGCCGAAAGAGTCAAGACAAAAGCATTAGTGAAAGGTGCTTAACATTCGTGTCAAAAGCATTAGTGAAGAATGCTAAAGGAGTCAAGACGAAGGCATTAGTGAAAGGTGCCAAGAGTTCGTGTCAAGGGCATTAGTGAAAGATGCCTAGGAGTCAAATCAAGTGGCATTAGTGAAGGATGCCAAGGTCGTATAATCGATGAGGTGCATCGTTATACAAATAGTGATAGTTTGTTTCCAAGGATATTGATATCCTTGATGGTGTTGTAATAAGGAGTGGGTCTCCTTTGGGGTTTAGGTGTTGTGTAGTGTTGGGTAGTAGTTCTTCCATTGTAATGGAACTCGGTACTTAGCCTAGTACCGGATAAAGGGTAGGCGACGTTGTGGTAGGTGTGGTTCAACCTTGTGAAAGAACCCGGTGGTTAGCCTAGTACCGGAAAAAGAGTAGGCGACGTTGTGAAGGCTTCTCCGCCATAAGGAGTTGGTGTCGTGTAGTGATTACGAACTCTCGAGTAGGTGACTCGGGGAGTGGAGTAGGGCAAGGAAGGTGTCCTTGTAGCCGAACCACTATAAATACTCGTGTCGTGGTTATGTTCTTCTTACTCTTTATCTTTCATTACACATTTATATATCTATATATCAATGTCCAACATACACATTTAAATAGATTGACATAAGTCGATCTAAATATTTTAAAACAAAGTTTTATTTGGTAAAACTATTCAACCCCCCCTTCTAGTTTTCCACAGATACTTTGCTGTTAATTATTGGTTATTGTAACACACAAATAATCAAGCAATATGGTTCGAATTTAAGGATCAAACTTAGAGAGAGAAAGTAGAATGGGATGCTTTTTAGAGAGAGAAAGTGAGAGAGAAAAACAAAGAGAAGGTTAAATTAAGTGAAAGCTCCACCTCTTCCCATGGATGGGAAGAGGCTTTTATAGTCTTACAATATACGCCACCTATGGGCTGTGGATCAGGCATACAGTGGGTAAAGACCCGTCCGTCCTCCACGGTGTTACTTAAACTAACTAATAACTAATAAATAACGATATGTCTACGAGCTAACTTATGCTAGACTATAGTTGGGATGACCGACACTTCATCATGGATTTTCTAAATCCCAACAATCTCCCCCTAAGGGAGGTCACCCCATGAATTACATTTTGAATCCCATCATTCTATCTTTAACTTCATGCTCGAGCTCATAGACTTCAATTCTTCAATTTCTGCAATCTTTGTGCTTTAGCAGTGATTTCTTCAAAGTCCGCATACTTTGTACTTTCAGTGGAGGTGTTTAACTGATCCACAGATTGGTTATTCTTTGAGCCTTCTTAGAGATCATCAGCCACAGTAAAATCTCTTGACTCATCCTTTGTGGTGTCACCTTTATGTGATGATTGTGACCTTTGGCCCGACATGCTCACATTATTGGATCATGACATCTTTTCATTAGAGTTGCGGAAGCTTCGTAGGATCATGATATTTGCATTAGCGTAGCAGAAGCGTAGCATGATGGTATCAGAGTGAAAGCAAACGTCTCATGATGATATCAGAGCAACAGAGAGTTGATGTGCACTTGTCATGATTTCTTTGAATGTGAGTGTGTTGTGTGAGCATGCGGTTATGGATTGACTTCTCAATTCTGATCAGCTGCAACTGTCTGATGTTCCTGCAAACAACAGTTAGCAATAAAACACATGAAAGTGTCTTTGTTCACTTTCATTGAATAGGGTTGCAAGAACCACGGTTCCCCATTGATAAGTATAAATACAGCCTGTGATCAGGTAGAATTCCTAAGAAACTCCTTGACAGGGTTTCACAGCTTGATTTAGCCGTTCTCAAACCGAAGCGTCCCAAAGTAGACAACACGGAGTGAGTGAACCAGCGAATTGAGATTCACTGATTTAAGAAAAATTGATTTGAAAAATAATCGCATATTGCTTAAGAGAAAGAGTTTTGCAATACGACGAAGGTTTTATGAGAAAGATCAATTTTCAATCATAAATACCCTTTTATTTTGGAAAATTAATACACATTCGATGTGCTAGAGAAAAGAATTGTTGAGCGCATCGAATGGTTTTTTAAAGGTATCAGTCAAACCATTTCCTAGACCAAGGTTGATTCAAGAGTGAATTGCCCCATAGTTTCTATCCAGTAGTCACAAGATTGATCTTTGGAAAGATCTCACATGTCACCCACCAAGAGCTTGTTTGATGTTGGCTCTAGAAGGATTTCCATCTTCATTGTGAATACTTTGTGGAAAACTAGAATGGAGGGTTGAATAGTTTTACCCATTAAAACTTCGTTTTAAAGTATTTAGATCGACTTATGTCAATCTTGTTAATACAAATAAGCCGTAAAAACATTTATTTATATTTTACGATCTTCTAATGTTTTGTCGATAACAAACATAAAATCATTTTAACGAAACAAATAAAATACGTAAATGGTTTGAACTAATAGTTTCTAACATATTCACATTTTCACATAAAACACTAAAACAAGTATAAGTGATTTTATGATTTAATATTACATATGTACAACAATTAGTGTTTACATATTTGGGTAAAATATACACATAACTACTATGTAGTAGATTGGGTAATATAAATGGGTAGAAACTTAAGTATCACAACCCATTGGGCAAATAAATTGAATGTAATTGGGTACAACCCAAAGCCCATGACCCATGGAGCTTGACCCATAACTCATTGCATGACATCATGCTTATATCATATATGGATAATATCCATAACCCATGGTTTTGACCCATACCCATGTGACTAGGTGCATTGCACTCAAGAGATACATTGTATCTTGCTAAAGACCCATGGATCAACCCATGACCCATGACCCATAAACAAAATACCCATGGGTAAAGGGGAGTGTCCCACGGATCCCTAGCTTTACGCTAGACGGATCCCTTGTGGAAGGGATCCGTGGGATCCGGGGAACAGTAGGATTTTTCCTCTATAAATAGTGAGCCATTTCTTCGTTGTTTCTCACCCCTTTCTAACATACTTTCCCCTAGAGTTAAAAACTCTCTAACCTCAGATCCAAGAGATCTATGTTTGTAGTTTTGTTTTCGTGTGATCTTCTAGGTTCCTCTTAAAGGCAAGATCACCACCTTTGAAGTCGAGCAAGCTCAAGTCCATGAGTTTCCAAGCTTCCTCATCATCAAGACTACTGAAGTCTTCTTGTTGATGATTGTTTTTCTTTTCTAAGAAGTGTTGAAGACATTTGTGAATGGTATCTCAAGTGTCAAGACGAAGATATTAGTGAAGGGTATCTATCGTCCGTATCATAAGAACTTGTGGTAGGTGCTTAGAAGTCAAGACTAGAAGCATTAGTGAAGGGTGCTTAGAAGTCAAGACACAAGACATTAGTGAAGAGTGTCTTGAAGATCTAGTCAAAGGCATTAGTGAAAGGTGCCTTAGATGTACATTCGATATGGTGTGTTTCGATGTACAAGATAGATTAGTACTAGATCCAAGGATATTGATATCCTTGATGCTGTTGTAAAGGAGTAGATCTCCTTTGGGATTAGTCGTTGGTGTAGTGTTGGGTAGTAGTTCCTCCATTTCAATGGAACTAGGTGCTTAGCCTAGTACTTAATAAAGGGTAGGCGACGTTGTGTAGGTGTGGTTCACATTGGAGTGAAAGAACTAGGTACTTAGCCTAGTACCTTATAAAGGGTAGGCGACGTTGTGTAGGTGTGGTTCACCTTGGAGTGAAAGAACCCGGTGGTTAGCCTAGCATCGAAAAAAGGGTAGGCGACGTTGTGAAGGCTTCTCCGCCATAAGGAGATTGGTGTAGTGTTTACGAACTCTCGAGTAGGTGACTCGGGGAGTGGAGTATGGCAAGGAAGGTGTCCTTGTAGCCGAACCACTATAAATACTCGCGTTGTGGTTTTGTGCTTCTTACTCTTATCTTTTCATTACATACTTTTATATGTTTGTTTATCAACATCCAACACACACATCCAAATAGATTGACATAAGTCGATCTAAATAGTTTAAAAGGAAGTCTTAATTGGCAAAACTATTCAACCCCCATTCCACTTTTCCACAATTGGCATCAGAGCTTCGTTACCAAGTTTCTTAAAGTATATTGTACTTTAAAAACTTGATGCGATCCATGGTTAATTGAAAACTACAAAGAAGGGTTTTCATTAAAACAAACACCATGTCTTTTAAAAACTTTTGTTTGGATGTTGATTAGATGACAACGTTTTTTTTTCTTATTTTTCATTTAATTGCACTAATCTTCTTTGTCATGTTGATTAGTCAAAGCTCACACCCACCAAGCTATAGGAATCGCTTGGTAACAAGAATACCTTCCTTAAGAAGGTATCATGAACACAAAGGAGTTGGAATTGTCTTGTGACATTTGTTATGACATTTGTAAAGACATTCCTAAGTGCATTTGAGGTATGACTTTTCCTTTATCTCTTAATGACATTAGCTTAACAAATAAGTATGATTACCTAGGTATTTATTTGATTATCTTGTGTGCATATACATGTATTACATGTAGCTTCATTAGGAAGCTTTTTCTCACATACGTGTCACTCTTTCATCTAAAAATCATGGTTTATAAAACTTGTGTTTTGTTTTACTTAATTCAAAAATCATATCTTTCTAATAATAAAACAAAACACAAATATCAAAAATTCCTCTTTTCCTATAAATACTCCCACCGTCGACCACTCCATCAAATCCCCACTTTTTCAAATCTTCCAATTTCAAAAATTTCCTCTAATTCAAAACTTCATCTTCCTCTCCATTTCGTCTCAACCGAAACCAAGAAGGATCATCTTCAACATGGTTTACATCGCTCTCGTGCTCATCGCCTTAACACTCATCGCACTTGTGTTCCCTATGATGAAGTTCACATACGGAGACATTTACTTTGTGTTGTTAATCTACATTGGGGTTATATACCCAATCCTTTGTATCATCCTTAGCATTGAAATGAAATATTACTAATAATCTAAGTTTATCTAGGTTATTATCATAATGTATTTATCATTTCTCTTTGTTTCATTTCTTTCTCTCGTGATACATTAGAAGTCATGTATGCATGTTAAAAGAAAATGTAGGTTAAAACACATATCTTGGTATAAAACTATGAGATCTAAAAATCTATGATTTTCATCATAAAATCTGGTTCTGTAACTATAGATCTACGGATCCCGGAAGACATACTAGCTGGATCCCTTTTTGAAAAGGAATCGTGGGATCCGTCCTACTGGAAAACAGTTTTTCATGCAAATTAAAAACCACTTTTCTTCTAAAAGTAATACTCCACTAGAATATCAAAACCATAAGTGAGTTAAATGTCATTATTGTTAAAAACCATTGTTAATAAAAATCTAGTAAAAACATTAGATAAATCATAGGTTGATCACAAACATCACTTTCTATTAACTCATATTTTCTATAGGTTCAACTATGACGCGTGAATATGAGTTTGATTTTTCACTCACTAGCGTCTACACTCCAAACATCTCCCTTGAACCCAACACACCTGGCATTCATGTCCGTGGGTTCAATAACCTCGAAAACCGTCACTTCCACGAAGGACATATTGTAGACACCTCTCTACAATTCGAAGAAGGTATCAATACCTCCTTCCGAGCCATAGGACTAGAATGTCTTCTTGAAATCAACGAGAAGATAAGTCCAAGGTTCATAATGGAATTCTTCGGTCAAGTTGAACTCGTTCGTAACGAGGATCGCTCTCTATCTCTTTGGTTTTATATCAAAAACCAAAAGTTTACTTTAACCCTTGGGCACTTTGCTCACATCCTCCGAATTCCAAATCATGGACAATGTGCCTTCACCGAATATTGGTCTCTTGATTCTCTCTTCAACTTTCATGAAGAAAATAGTCCATATTGTTCACACATACCCTCCCCAGAAGATTTACATCGCATTATATGCAAACCTCGACCATATTACTCCGATCCAAACATTATCTTCACACGGGACATCCGAGAAGAGTACAAGCCCCTTGCACTCATCCTACGTGAAAATGTTTGGAGTCTTAGGGGAAATCGAGAAATCCTTCCCGCTTGTTGTGCTCACATATTGTATTGTTTGCTAACACAACAACCATACAATCTCGCCTACTTCTTCGCAAGGCGAATTGTAAATCTTCAAGGCTCCAAGAATAAACTCATCCCTTATGGAATGTTCTTGACGCGCCTCTATCATAATGTTATGCACTTTCATCCTCAATTTCAAAGTCCGTTGTACGTACTTGTGAACAAGAGGATGGAACCGCTAAACATATCTCTCATGAAGACTTTCTTCATTCTTGATTCCACCAACACTCATCAACAACGTGATGATCTTACTAGCGAAAACACTCAAAGAACCTAGTAGTATTTCAAATAGGATCAATCCTCTTGTACTCGTGCTTTATCAATGTAATCCTATTTCCTTCATGAAATAAAACATCTTACATTTGATATCTTAGTGTTAGAACCCCTTTAAATCAACCTTGGAATATAATGCATTGTCAAGATTATTGTATACCTTTAGTAAAGGTTCTGCTGAGCAGATGGACGGATCCCAAAGTTTGTGCTAGACGGATCCCTACACTTAGGGAACCGTGGGATCCGGCAAACAGAAAATGCAATTGCAAGCATTGTATTTCAAACATATCCTTAGAACACCTCACTCTAAGCTAAACATAGTGTCTTAAGGCAAATTAAGTCCTTATCAAGTTAAGTAGATCCTTCCCACTCACACATGAACTCATCAAGATCACACTCAAAGAAGCTTGTAGATCTATCGTTCCATTTTAATCCATTGCTCTTCCGCTCTTAAGCTCACACATCATTTTTCACATGATCCCTCATATCTAAACATTGGAAACATCTTATAGAAAAATCGATCATAATCATCCTTACAACAAAATTGGTCAAAATTGATCAAATCCTAGTTTCTCCATCTTAAAACCTCTAGGATATTTTCCAAAGGATTAATCTAAGTCACTATCTGATCTCTAGGATCATTTAGTTTCACTTGACACTCTCAAAATCTCTAGTGTCATCCTTGCTCATTCATTGGCACTCATGAAAGTTCCAATTCCTTCCATAAAAGGCAATCATTAGCTACATCACTCATTTCCCTCAAGTACTTAAGCACCCCTTCATTTAAGACACTTAGGAGAACTGAAACACTCAAGATGATATAGATCTTAGATCTTAGAAACATCATTTCTACTCTTTCATAGCTGCTGAGAGCCGGATCCCTAGGATTAGCCTAGACAGATCCCTCTGAGGAGGGAACCGTGGGATCCGGGTGACAGATTATGTCAAACCTTGCTAAAACAATCATTTCAACTCATCTTTCTAACTCAAACACTCCATCTCATCTTAAATGAGTTCCTAGATCAGTACAAACTCTGAAGTTGACTCTTGTGCATGTTAATCATCACATTCCAATGAATCTTAGTGGATCAAGGCTTAAATGCTCATACCAAATCTCTTGCTTTATAAACCACATTGTTAGGTCTTCCATAGTCATCATCTTCATTCTAACTTTCAGCACTTTAGAAACCCTCACAAACCACCTGAAATTATCTCATCATGAGGAAAACCCCAAGTAGTAACTTATACACCAAAGAACCACCCAAGAACATTGCTCGTGTTGTACACAAAATTTCTTCAACCGAATCATCTCTGGTCAAGCCAACAAATGCAAGGAACTCTTCTCAACCAATCAAACCAATTCCTAAAAGGATAGTACCCACAAAACTACCTATGCCAAACACCACCATACCTCCTAGGCCAAACAATATCATCTCCACTAAACCATCACCATTGGTTCCTAGATCTATATCTTTTACATCTCCACTATCATCACGACACCTCTACAATTTAGAGGATTTGCCTCCTTGGCCGTCTCACCCGCTTCCGCC
The DNA here is from genome assembly GCA_910596185.1 of Chrysanthemum makinoi. Classification (NCBI taxonomy): domain Eukaryota; kingdom Viridiplantae; phylum Streptophyta; class Magnoliopsida; order Asterales; family Asteraceae; genus Chrysanthemum; species Chrysanthemum makinoi. The sequence continues at coordinate 54,512,616 of OU343217.1, read as the reverse complement.
GACAACATTCTCCTCATTAGGAGGAATAATGGTACAAAATCAAGGTGTTGAGTCAACACTAGCTCCGGCTTCCTTTTCGCCGTTTCCATCATATAATCCCATTTGGATTATGAGAAATCATCAAAGTCAACCACCCGACCATATGGAAGTTGACACTTCTCTACCACCACCATCATTCTTAGCCATTCCCAAATGCGCCTCCACCAATTCCTCCATCGTTTGAAGCTCCACAAGCCGCTTCACTTGATCCTTCGCTTCAAGGCATTTCATTTCTTCCACCACCACTACCTAGCCATGACAAAGATTGCTATCATTGTCAACATGTTGAAAGTTTGATACATGAAGTACGAGAAGACCAACGTTTCATGTTCTATCATCTCCTCGAACGTTTCAACGAGATTAAACCTAAACAAAACTTGAGCTAGAAGATTTTAGTGGTATCCTAGCATCAAGCGATAGTTGGTCTAGAAATTCCTAGTCATGTATTCTTCATCTTCTTAGTTTTTAGAGTCATGTATACCATAACTCTAGTTTATTAAATGAAATTACATGCTACTTGCTATATTTCTGAGTATAAGATTACGTTGTATTCATATCTCACTTTTGTGATAACATTACTTGTTATGTCACCATTGCTGAAATTGATCATCAGCTATACGGATCCCTCAAAATTGCCTAGACGGATCCCTACTAGGAGGGAACCGTGGGATCCGTGAGACAGAAAACTATTTTTCTACTAACTTGGATCACATATGCAGGAAATTGTGCACTATACTTGTTTTCTAACCTTTGTTTTGTAGTTATTCAATCTACACTTGAAGACTTTGACACCCTAAAGCTAGGGGGAGCTTTGTGTCAAAGCAATACATTGCAAATTACTTGCAATATTAAGATTACATTTCTTCACATCCCTTTGCAAAATTGCACTCATCAAGGGGCTTAGACGAAATCTTTTGCAAACTTAGTTGCAAACAAACTAGCTTAGTATTACTTTCTTGATGCCCTTACATAGGGATGGACTCGTCAAGGGGGAGTAAAGACAAGATCCTTTCCCGTTACTTGCTCTCTATTTATTTTTATTTCTTTCACATGTTTTTCCTAAAACAATGTGTTAGTTTCCTATCGAAGCTCTTTTTGTTTCGACAAAAAGGGGGAGAAGAAAGTAAAAACTACAAATTCAAACTTTTACGAATTTTAGCTTTTCCTTAAATTAATTTTATGTTTTGTCATCAACAAAAAGGGGGAGATTGTTAATACAAATAAGCCGTAAAAACGTTTATTTATATTTTATGATCTTCTAATGTTTTGTCGATAACAAATGTAAAATCATTTTAACGAAACAAATAAAATACGTAAATGGTTTGAACTAATAGTTTCTAACATATTCACATTTTCACATAGAACATTAAAACAAGTATAAGTGATTTTATGATTTAATATTACATATGTACAACAACTAGTGTTTACATATTTGGGTAAAATATACACATAACTAGTATGTAGTATACTGGGTAATATAAATGGGTAGAAACTTAAGTATCACAACCCATTGGACAAATACATTGAATGTAGTTGGGTACAACCCAAAGCCCATGACCCATGGAGCTTGACCCATAACCCATTGTATGACATCATGCTTATATCGTATATGGATAATATCCATAACCCATGGTTTTGACCCATACCCATGTGACTAGGTGCATTGCACTCAAGAGATACATTGTATCTAGCTAAAGACCCATGGATCAACCCATGACCCATGACCCATGACCCATAACCAAAATACCCATGGGTAAAGGGGAGCGTCCCACGGATCCCTAGCTTTACGCTAGATGGATCCCTTGTGGAAGGGATCCGTGGGATCTGGGGAACAGTAGGATTTTTCCTTTATAAATAGTGAGCCATTGCTTCATTATTTCTCACCCCTTTCTAACATACTTTCCCCAAGAGTTAAAAACTCTCTAACCTCAGATCCAAGAGATCTATGTTTGTAGTTTTTTTTGTGTGTTATCTTCTAGGTTCCTCTTAAAGGAAAGATCACCACCTTTGAAGTCAAGCAAGCTCAAGTCCATGAGTTGCCAAGCTTCCTCATCATCAAGACTACTGAAGTCTTCTTGTTGATGATTGTTTTTCTTTTCATAGAAGTGTTGAAGACATTTGTGAATGGTGTCTCAAGTGTCAAGACGAAGATATTAGTGAAGGGTATCTATCGTTCGTATCAAAAGCACTTGTGGTAGGTGCTTAGAAGTTAAGACTAGAAACATTAGTGAAGGGTGCTTAGAAGTCAAGACACAAGACATTAGTGAAGGGTGTCTTGAAGATCTAGTCAAAGGCATTAGTGAAAGGTGCCTTAGATGTACATTCGATATGGTGTGTTTCGATGTACAAGATAGATTAGTACTAGATCCAAGGATATTGATATCCTTGATGATGTTGTAAAGGAGTAGATCTCCTTTGGGATTAGTCGTTGGTGTAGTGTTGGGTAGTAGTTTCTCCATTGCAATGGAACTAGGTGCTTAGCCTAGTACCTAATAAAGGGTAGGCGACGTTGTGTAGGTTTGGTTCACCTTGGAGTGAAAGAACTAGGTACTTAGCCTAGTACCTTATAAAGGGTAGGCGACGTTGTGTAGGTGTGGTTCACCTTGGAGTGAAAGAACCCGGTGGTTAGCCTAGCACCGGAAAAAGGGTAGGTGACGTTGTGAAGGCTTCTCCGCCATAAGAAGATTGGTGTAGTGTTTACGAACTCTCGAGTAGGTGACTCAGGGAGTGGAGTAGGGCAAGGAAGGTGTCCTTGTAGCCGAACCACTATAAATACTCGCGTTGTGGTTTTGTGCTTCTTACTCTTATCTTTTCATTACATACTTTTATATGTTTGTTTATCAACATCCAACACACACATCCAAATAGATTGACATAAGTCGATCTAAATAGTTTAAAAGGAAGTCTTAATTGGCAAAACTATTCAACCCCCCCTTCTAGTTTTCTACAAATCTATTTAATGTGTGTGTTGGATAATGATAGATAAGCATATAAGTAAATAATGTAAAGATAAAGAGTAAAGGAACACAAAACCAAAACACAAGTATTGATAGTGGTTCGGCTACAAGGACACCTTCCTTGCCCTACTCCACTCCTCGAGTCACCTACTCGAGAGTTCGTAAGAACTACACAACACAAGCTCCTTAATGTGGCGGAGAAGCCTTCACAACGTCGCCTACTCTTTATCCAATACAAGGCTAGACACCGAGTTCTTCCACGAGGTAGAATCAAACCTATCACAACGTCGCCTACACTTTATCCAGTACAAGGCTAGATACCGAGTTCCATTACAAAGGAGGAACTACTACCCAACACTACACCACTACAAGACAACCCCAAAGGAGATACACTCCTTATTACAACATCATAAGGATATCAATATTCTTTAACCCAAACTAACTATCTTTTACATCGATGCACCATATCGAATGTACACCCTTGGCACCTTTCACTAATGCCTTTGACACGATCCTTCGGCACCTTTCACTAATGCCTTTGACATGGACCTTTGGCACCTTCCACTAATGCCTTCAACACTACACTTTCTATAGAGGAAGAAAAGAACTATCAACAAGAAACACTTCAGTGGTCTTGATGATGATGAAGCTTAGCAACTCATGACCTTGAGCTTGCACGTCTTCAAGATGTGGTGATCTCGCCTTTAAGAGGAACCTAGAGAATCACACAAACAAAAAACTACATAGAAAGATCCTTTGGATCTGAGGTTAGAGAGTTTACAATACTAAGAGAGAGTATGTGTAAAAGGGGTGAGTTACATTGAGGAAATGGCTCACTATTTATAGGCAAAAACTTCTACTGTTCCTCGGATCCCACGGATCCCTTACTTGAGGGATCCGCCCAGTGTAATCCCAAGTATCCGTGGACGCTCCTCCCTATTTGGGTTACGGGTCATGGATCATGGGTACCCAAATAGATGCAATGTATCTAAACATTGAGTTATGGTTTATGAGTTAGGTACATGGGTATGGGTCATGGGTCATGGAAAATACCCAATATGACTTCATGCATGATGTCATGCAATGGGTCATGGGTTATGGATCAAGCTCCATGGGTATGGGTTATGGACTTTGGGTTTTACCCAGCTACATTCAATGTATCTAGTCAATGGGTCAAGTACTTAGATTTTTACCCATTACATTACCCATTACAACATATACACATTTCCATATTATGTAAACACTAGTTGTTATACATATGCATTTCTATAAGATGTAAAAAATATTACTTGTTTAATGTTTTATATAAAAATGTAAGTGTGTTAGTAAACTATTGGCTCAAAACATTTACGTATTTTATTTGTTTCGTTAAAATGATTTTACATTTGTTATCGATAAAACATTAGAAGATCGTAAAATATAAATAAACGTTTTTACGGCTTATTTGTATTAACAATCTCCCCTTTTTGTTGATGACAAAACATAAGATTATTTTAAGAAAAACTAAAATTCATAAAAGTTTTGAATTATAGTTTTTACTCTCTTCTTCCCCTTTTGGTCGAAACAAAAAGAGCGTCAAAAAGAAAGTAACACATTGTTTTTAATAATATAAAATATAGAGAGTAAAAGAAGAGAAGAATTCTCGTCTTAGCTCCCCATTGACGGATGCTTCCCTTTGTTGAGGGCGTCAAGTAATTAGGAAGACTAAGCGAGTGTTTTGCAATTATGTTTGCAAATGGTTTCGTCTTTTGATAAAAATTCTCCCCCTTGACGAGTGCTCCTTTGAGAGGAGGTCTTCAACTAGTAATGTAATCCTATGTGAAAGTATTTCAAGTGTTTTTGAAATGTTTTGCTTTGACAAGAAATTCCCCCTAGCTAAGGGTGTCAAAGTCTTCAAGTGTATATTGAAAATCTACAAAACAAAGGTTAGAAAACAAATATATGATGCATAATTTCCTGCAAATAAGACTCAAATTAGTGATAAAAAGTGCTTCTGTTGCACGGATCCCACGGTTCCTCCTGGGAGGGATCCGTCTAGGCCAAAATGAGGGATCCGTAGCCTGCATTCTCAATTCAGCAATGTGGGTGTAAAATGTGATGTCAATATCAAAATGAGTTATGTATTAAGGCACCAAACACATTTTTATAACCAAATAGCATACAACATGTAATATCATTCAATAAAACGAGAGAAATGATGTACATAGCTCTAAAACTAAGAGAATGATCAAAGAACGAAGTATAATTCCTAAAAACTAGAACATCACTTAATTCCTAAGCTTATGGATGTTTAGGTTTGTTGACCTCATCGAAACGTTCGAGGAGGTGATAAAACATGAAACGTAATTCGTCACGTACTTCATGTATTAAGCCTTCAACATGTTGAAAATGATAACAATCTTTGTCATGGCTCTGAAATGGTGGTGGTAGAAATGGAGTGCTTTGCGGTAGAAGGTTGAATGAGGAAGGTTAAGGATCTAAAAAAGAAGGAGGGATTTGTGGAGGCACATTTGGAGGTGGTTCAATCAAGGATGCTTGTGGTGGTAGAGAGGTGTCTACTTCAAAGTGATCCAGTTGTTAATTCCTCATAATCCAAAATGGACCATTTGAGGGTGATGGAGAAAAGGATACCGGTGCTAGTGTTGTTTCAATACCATGGTTTTGTTGTTGCGCTATTCTCTTAATTGAGGGGAATGTTGGCAATGGTGGAGGATGAGACGGCCTAGAAGGCAAGTCTTCCAAGTTGTAGAGGTGTGGAGATGAGAGTGGAGTGGTGAAGGATATGGCTCTAGGCACTAGGGGTGATGGTTTAGTGGAAATTGAAGTGTTTGGTTTGGGAGGTATAGTCGTGTTTGGCAAGGGTAGTTATGTGGGAACAATCCTTTTAGGGATTGGTTTGATTGGTTGAGTTGGTTGAGAGGGAATTCTAGCGTTTGTGGTTTTAACGGGTGATGATTCGGTTGAAGAGATTTCGTGAACAGCCCGAGCAAGTTTCTTGGGTGGTCCTTTGGTGGATGAGTTAGCACTAGGAACTTTCCTCATGATGAAATGATAAATGGATTGTGAGATAGAGGCTTTTAGTTGCTAAGAATGAGGTTGTGAATAGTGACTTGGAAGAACTAACACAGAGGTTTATAAAGGGAATGAATTGATAAGTGAATTTAAAGCTTAAACCACTAAGATCCTTCAAAATGAAATGATTTGCATGCACAAGAGTCAACTACAGAGTTGCACTGATCAAGGATGTCAATTAAGACAAGGTGGAGTGTTCAAGTTAGCAAGGAAAGCTTGAAATGATTGTTTTAGCTAAGATTGGCTTAGTCTGTGTAGCTTGTTCCCACGGTTCCATCAAATGAGGGATCCGGCTAGGCTAAACCTAGGGATCCGGCTTTCAGTAATCAAGGAAAAAGAAAATGATGTCTTGTAAGGTCTAATACCTACACATCTTGAGTGTTTTCAGTCTTCTCAGGTGGCTTAAATGATATGAGATTTAAATGATCAAGTGAAATGAGTGAGGATAGCTAATGATTGTATTTTATGGAAAGAAACGGGGCTTTATGAGCACCAATGGATGATCAAGGATGACACTAAGAGATTTTAGGGTGTCAAGTGGAGTGAAATGATCCTAGAGATCATATGGTTACTTAAAAGAAATTTGGAAAATTCCTTAAAAAATCATAAGAAATGAAAAACTAGTCTTTGCCCTATTTTGAGGTAGGGATGACTAAGATCAATTTACTAAAATTGAGAGTGATATAAAACTAGGTGTTTTGAGATGTGAGGAACAATGTGTGGGCATTGGAGCGGAAATATGGTGAGTTTTGAAGAGATGATAAATTAAAAACACCTTGAATGTGATCTTAAGTCACTCATGAGTGGATGTGAGATCATATGAGCCTAAGAAAAATTTAAGTGATCCTAATGTAGCATGTTTAACTAGTCTAATGAGGTCTAGAAGGTTGGATTGATGCAAGGAAGCTAAAATTGCACTTCTGTTCACCCATATCCCACGGATCCTTCACTTTAGGGATCCGACTAGTTATAGCCAAGGGATTTGGCATCTGGGACAGATTTCCTTAACTGAATGATTGTAATATTTTGCTTTAGGTATCAAATTTTGAAACTAATGATTTCTACAGCAAGCATACATGTATGTAAGTAAAGCATAGCAATGAGAGCATGCAAGAATAACACATAAGCAATCAAATGAGATCGAGCTCACACACAGGTTTATCAAACTTTAGCAAGCGCTATTCAAGAAGCTCAAAACAGATTTATGATCTAGATTAGTAAATCGTGTGTATTAACAATGGCGTGCAAGGTATGTGTCAAGAAAGAAAAGAGTACATGATGGTGTTCAAGACAATAGAGTTGTGAGGTGCTAGTTTAAGAAAATCCTAGACTTCATTTAGATCTAGAAGGTAGATTTGTTGTTTGTGGAGATGAAGGAGTTGTGTTTAGAAGAGTAAGTGTTGGATACAGAAAGGCTTGAAGCAAGTACGGTTTTGTGAGTTGGTTTTATCTAAGAGATGTTTACCTATGTGTTGGTATTTTGAAGAGTAAGAAACACATGTATATGCGTCCTTAAGAAAGTGAATTGTTTAGAAGGTTGTTTTGGTTTAGTGAAGGTAATGAAGTAAGTATAGTTATTACGGATGGTGATTAGCGTATAATGAACTTCATCCTTGAAGTAATGTAGCTCTTCTCGATCAAAGCAAGATAATCGCTTGATGAGGCAAGTGGTTGTGATTACCTAAAAGAAAAATTAATTTTACAAATTGTTTGATTAGTAATCCTAAGACAACGCAAAGTGTTTCCAATGTAAACTTACTTTAGGAAAACATAGGATTATAGATTTCTCAAGTAAGAGAATAAATATGAGACTATTACTAGCGGTGCTCAATTACGGCTAAACACGACCATTTTTATGGGTGATTCCACATACCCAACTTCTATCAAGGAAGCAATTCAACCGTTAGGTCGAATTGAGTTTCTAGTGCAATAAGTTCTCCTGTATTCATTCTCAAGTTAGGAAAATTTATATTCCTACAATGGCCTATCGAAGAGTAACAATGATGATACTTTGCTTCATTTTTATTAATATTATGCCTAAAACAACTAAGGTGACGAAGGTGTCATGTTTAAATATAAAAATTTAAAGTTGTCCATATGGTGAACAAAAATGGTTGGATGAGCTAGTTCAACATATGTTGTTGGAAAGCTCAAGTTTGGATTTTCGGATATGACCAATTATATTTGCGTTGCAAAATAATTTACTTGAGTATATCGGATGAAATAATCAAGTTGTCAATCCTAATATGAAGCTTGGAAAGCGATCATGAAAAGGAAAATGGGAGAGTACATCATCAGCACAAGTGTAGGTTATGATCCGATGTACATTCTTGTTGTTTTTAGAAAACGACACAAGAAAATATGAAATCAAGAAATCATATAAGCACATAAAACATTTATGTTGCACACATGACAAACTCAACAAGAAGCCATTTAGTATACTACATATTTTAAACATTTTCAACTTATATGACTTATCTAAGTATTTAAACTAACATTTTCGACACACCTAGATGTTATCCCAAACACTCCTTCAAATAGCACATTGATTAGTAAAATATTACTAAATCGACAAACAAGAGAATGAATAGTAAGGTGAGGAAACTACATATGTTATTCAAACAAAAAAGCACAAAAACTTTTTGAGATAAGCAAATAATCAAGTAATGCAATGTAAGACAATTAATCATTTACCATAGCATACGAAAGTTCTTTTAATCGCTTTGTGTTAAATATAAACATGTATACCAAGCTTGATTAGTTTCTTTTATATTTATAAATATGATCAAAACCTTAATTTCAAAAGAAGACACACTTTTATTCAAAGATGAAAACATCCGTCTCCAATTAGATCAAAAGTTTGTGCAAAAGTTATGACCGAAAAATGACTTTCTATTATAAATCAATGATTTTGTAAATTTTTTTTTGAATCAGTTTATGAAATCATTTTTATATGAAAGTAGACTTAAATACCTTTAAAACGATAGGTGGCACGACTTCTACGAACTTACGGTTAATTAGTTATGAATTTTTGAAATTTAACCAAAATTTGTTCTCTGTTGCACGGATCCGCCGGATCCCTTCCAAAAGGGATCCGCGGATCTGACACAAATTCACAAAAATATATATTTTAACCCGACGAAAAGGTTTAACCTTTGTAGACTTTTTAGTGAGGTTATATTACCCATTCCAACCTTTATTCAAGCTTGAATGAACATATATCAAACACAAAACTTCAAAGAAAAAATAAATCACTAAAACTCTTTTCATATTATGCTTATTATAACATAGAAGCATATATCACCATTTTATCCACAAGCAATTTAGCACGTCTTTGAACAATAATTGTAACTAAGAGAACATACCTTGCTATATTCCCTTTTTATGGCTTTAGAAACCATAGACGCGAAATGTTGGTTTGTGGGAGTCTTAAAACACGACAAAACAACTAAACGTGTATGAGCCGATGGGGGCACACGCGATAAAAACGAGTATACATGTTGAGCATAAACTACTACTTGAATTATATTGTACCCGTTATGTTTGTTTTTGACCCAATCAGTTTTATAGACCATGGGCTGTCTTGGACTCTTACATGGGACGAATTCAGCAAGCCTTGGGCCTTGAGTGCTTTATTGATCGGGTAATACAAGCTAGAAAAGGGACATGGGCTTTGGCTTGGGATTTGACTTGTTGCACAAGCTGATTATACTCCTTGTGGGAGTTGGTTTGTTTAGCTATATAAAAAAACATACCCAAGACAAAACTCACGTACAAAAACCTTCTCCTATCCCTAAAACCAATTAATATATGGCTCTTTTCTAGCTCTTGATAGTTTATCTCAGTAAACGATTAGGGTTTGATTGTTTGGTTAGTATCTAAACTTGCATTCAACTCAAGTGTTTAGATTAATTGGTTAGTGTTTGTTCTTTGTCTCCTTAGCGACACAATAGCAGCAGTAACAAGGGACGCAACTGCTTCTACTTGTGATTTCATTCTCGGACAGAAGTAAGTGATATCGGACAAGGCGTGTCCGATATCGGGTGCAATTAAGAAGCTGTTTTTTTGGTTTCTTTTCTCGGACAGAATAAGGTGAATAGTTCCTTGGTATTTTCTGGACGTGGACTTTATTCAAGGGTCAAAGGTGTTGATTGGTTTTGTAGTTTACGTTCTCGACTAGCGGTTATCGAATGTATACGTGAATCGGGTTTGTGTGTGATACTCTTCGAGGTATCTATTTTAGATACTTAAGGTTTCGTAAGGTTTCTTGTTCCGTAACTAGAGATCAATTGCCAAGCAAGGTTAGCTTTTCTTAATCCCTTTTAATTAATTAATAATGTATTAATTATGTGTTTATTAATTACGTGTTAACATAATTGTATTAACTAGATCCATTATCCGCTGCGTACTCGTAGAGGTTACTGGTTAACTGCTTCTAAAATCCCAACAGTGGCATCACGAGTCAACTCGTTTTTGCGATTATGGGTTACACGTTTCTGATATTAATAAACATGTTTTAAAAGGGTTGCATGAAACCTAGTTTAGTTATTAAGTTTTATTTTAATTTTGACAACTACATGCAATACTTGTCAAATTTTAATAAATAATAACTAGTCACACACAAATTAAAATTATATTGATAATTAGAATTTAATTTACATGTGAATTATAATTACCTTGATAATTAAAATTAAATTGTTAATTAAGAATTACATGTTAAATTAAAATTACTTGCTAATTAGAATTAAAAGTTAATTTGTATTTATTAATTGATAATTAGAATTATTGTGATAATTAGATTTATTGTGATAATTAGAATTACATATTGATTAAATACATATATTGCGTAATTACTTGTTAATTGAGATTGCCATGCTTTTATCTGTTTTTCCGGCCACAAGACCCACTCAATTGCTTTTCTAAGTGATGTATGGGGCGATCTAGGTACTGCATCCTAGTGAAGGTCTTATGGTTCACCGTTTGGGGAAGACTCGCAAGAGGACTCAGAACAATATGTGGTTATTTATATTAATGATTATGCTTGTATGCTTGTGATTCCTATATGTGCATTATTACTTGCTTTGACACCTAATTGTATGCAATATGGAATAATACATATCATAACCATAACATTAATATTGGTCTTTATTTACACGCCAAAATACCATGCTCATTGTGACCTGCTATTTGATTCGTGGAAAATTGTTTTTGTAAAATAAAGTGACCTAATATATGAAACACGTTTTCAAGAATTTAAAAACTAGACACTATGGACACTTGGGATGTACGGCTCACCCACTAGAACAAACTAGAAAGGGGGTTTAAAGAAGTGAGCACAGTCTCACTGAAAGGATGTCTAAGGTTATGCTTCATCGCTTACCTGGTCCTCTGCCTCCCTGTGCGTTCGATTGGAGCTACCGTGAAACATGATGATCACTACAGTGTCATTACCAAAGTTTTTAAAGTTAGTGTTACAAAGTTGTTTTGCATGCTTCTTTGTACACGACTTTTACCACATTTATGTGTGCAAACCTATTTGTTAATATTAAGTCTATGCCACCCAACTATGGACACGTACACTTGGATTGACTTCTCTGGTCAGACCTAAGGGCCTTTCCAACCCATGGTAATTATTCTCACTGGTCAGACCTCTTGTTATTTTTACACGTTCATACTTGGTCGACTTATATCGAGTTAACCTGGTCAGCCCTCGGACCCGAGGCATAAGATGAGAACTAAACATGCTTTTGACATTATTACTTGATACTAATGCCTTAAACAGTCTCATAAATCTAAGAGTTGCAATTTGCAATTAACGCTCGTCACTTACCTCTTGTCCTATTTTTTTACACACTGGTCAGACCTATGGTAATTAAGTGGGGTTGCAAGATGGATCTTAGTCTTAATTAGTAATTAATTTGGTAGTTAATTCTTTTAAGAATGTAATTATCGAAAATACTAGATTTGAACTTTTTATGTTCTGATTAATTGTGTTATTGCAACATAATTCGTAAACAAATTTGTTTTTCTTTGAAAGACAAACTTAGTCTCTTTTCCTAGTAAGAAGAGGGAGACTTATACCTATCTTTTCTCCTTAGTTGACAAACTAAGATAGGATTCCAAATTGATAAACTCTTATATGATCTTTCATTACCCTTTTCGTGGTCTAGAGTTAATTGAAAGATAGAATATTTTGTGTAACTGGAAACATTGTGTTTAGAGCTACCAAAATAAATAACATCTTGCACTTGTCACGATGTATGAGTTTAAACCGCAAAGAGTAAAGGAATTACTAGCATATGCTAGGTAATCTTCTTGAACTCTTATTATTCCTGAAGTGCTAATTACCCTTGGGGCTATGTAGACGATAAAGGAGGAATTGCATGCTAAATATTCAAGTTAATTGAATAATATAATGGCTAGTCCATTGTCTACATAAGTAGAACTTCATACTCTGCCAATACCTAAGTACATGCTACCGTAGGCAATTGAAGAGAATAGAAAGTATGTAAACCTGCTATATGTTTTCTACTGAAAATGTAACACTTACAATGTTGACAAATCTAGTGGGAGCAGTTGCATTTTATTACTGAAATATCATTCATGTAATGTTGTCAATTTCAGTGGGAGCTACGGGATTTATTTCCTGTTAGTCACCCATATCATTTCAAACTAGCTTTGAAATAATCCATTACTTTCCTAATATGAACAACCATTTCTTAAAGGAAAATTGCATTTTATTTTATAAGATAACACGTTGCCTTCCTGTTGTCGCTTCCTGAACTGTTATCTATAGAATAATAATCCACAATTCCTTATTACAGTTGGTTCTGAACTACTTTATGATATATATGACATTATCATATTGGTTGAACAATCAATCACGTGTTGTTTGTTTTCATATATGATGTTGTACCTTTCACAAGTGGGAGAAATCTCAAAGTGTGTGCAAGGAGTAACAATATTATTGGTATCTCTTGACCGCAAGGTAAGAAAACTAATAAATCTACTAGGACTTAAACACTTAGATGTTAATGCCCTACTACATATAAATAAGAATTCTACTAGGACTTAAACACATGAGATGTTTATTGCCCTACTACATTCTAATAATGATTCTATTAGGACTTGAACACGCTAGATGTTTGTTGGCCTACTACATTCAAAGTCATCATATATTGTGTATGGATACTTCAACATTAGACTACATGTTTTAGTCAACATAATTATGGTTATATGATAATGATCATAATTCTGACGTATATAATTAACTTGAAATTACTATAGAACTTAATAATTTGCGTTCATGTACTTTTGTTAGTATAATTATGCTTACATGTTAAAACATAATTATAAAATCCTTGAATTAATCAATGACTTATAACATAAAGTATATATAGTAAAATTGTTATGTCTTCTAGTTAACACATAAACATAAGGCCTTTGAATTATTTAAAGACTTAATAATGTATATTGACATGTTCTTTTTCATGTAACACATGAACATATAATACTTGAACAGTTCTGTCTTCTTGTGAACACGTGAACATAAGGTTCTTTTATTGTTCAATGAATATACATTATTGCATGCACTTGGTTCGTAATACTTTATAGGCAATTTGGCTTGACCCAATTGACAAGTATTTGGTCCGAAGAGAATTAAGTTATCTACAGAATTCTGATATAGTTTCACAATTCTAATAACTCATAGGATACCACTTCATTATGGTATGTCTAATGTGTTGAATCAAACCTTATTCACATTGTTTGGTTCATGATAGCTTTAATTGCTTTACCTCCAAAGCATATCAAGGTTAGAAATTGCGTGTGTCATGGATACACTCAATATAGTTCAAACCTAGAAGGTATTCAAGACAACCCATAACTAAAAACCCTAATTCATTAGGGATTTGAGGTTTTACCACTCAAACCAATTGAATCATAAACCCTTTTGGATTCTTGATTTATCTACACTTCCTAGATTGAAGATTGTAGTTTTGGTATTCTTCCTAGCTTGACGAAACACAAAAGTATTGCTAAAATTTTTGGTTAAAGAGTGATACTAAATTAGAGTTTTTTTATAAACCCTAATTTGAGTTGTTGGAAGGAATTCCATTATGTCTTGATTTAAGTTCTGAATTTGTTAAATCTTATGAAGCATTTTATTAACAAATCTTGAGATGAGAATTTAAAATGTATTTTGTGGTTCTCCATAAGGAACAATTTATTGTTGCTTAAATACTCAGTATTTAGAGAATTGTCTCTACTTATAAAAGTAAGTGGGAGTATATATATATCTTAAAGTTTTTGAGAACAAAATACTTAACCTTCTAAAATGCACTTATTAATGTCATACTAAGGTTAAACATGAAAATGTTGACCGAAGTATAATGATTACTCTCATTCATAAATCCGAAAAGATGCCTCATCACTTGAGTGATATTTTATATCAATGCCTAGGATATTAGTTAGAGATTATTGTAAATCAGCTAATGCTAAATATATTATCACATCTTGAATCTGATAAATATTTTAGAACTATGAATGACAAGATGCATTCCTTAAAAGGCAAATCGGGTTTTGAGCTTGATTATTATTTCGCCTAACTGTTAACCTATGAGGTTGGAATGAGTTTCTTTTGAAGAAAGACTCACAAGGACAAAATTGTATACATATTAATGCATGGCATTTCATAAGAAGTTTTTAATCATACTTAAGCAATTTAATGTGATTAAATTTTCTTACATATACACGCATTAATTATATAAAGATATTTAATTGTCATACATGTGATTTGTATGTTGAATATGACAATTAGATTTTATAACTCTTTCTTTATGATTACCTTTTGCGAGGACGGTGTGTAATCAAAAGGGTTATGAATCTTTATTATCTTTATGTAGTATACAAAATTTGAGCAATCCATATTTTGGATTGGATCATGCATCTAAGAGGTGAGATCTTGAATTTAATTATGATTTTGATTAAATTAAGACATCTCTTGAGTACATCTGACATTGAGTGGGAGCATTGTGTTTTTCCTTAAAATTTACATGTTGATGATATCATTCTATTTAAGCTAGATATTGATCCTTAAGCTTGGAGTGAAACTTCACTTGAATTTACGAATAAAACAAACAACTTTGGAATAAATGTTTATCTGGAATAAACAAATGCGGAAAATAAAGTCTAACACAAATGCAATATATTATTCAAGCAAGTCTTCAATGATATATTTCACTTGAACTAATTTACATGGATGGAAACCTTGTGTTTTTAAACTAAGGGTTTATCATGTATATATTATATTGTGTATAAGACTAGTTGTTGCTTTTGTACAAGAACAAATGAGCTGACAACAACAATATCTAATTGAGAGTGTTTAGATTATTGTTAATATTAATGTTTACGAATTATAAAGCATAGTGTTGTATAAGTACAAATGATGCTAGAGGATTATTAATACTAGTTGTAGTAGGATTTCATCTTTTATGATAAATCTGCTAACTAGTTATGCTCAACATAGAGCATTGTTGCATTACACGTTAATGAATGAGAATACTTTACACTTTTAGAAACTGTAAGATGACTGTCTATGTTGTTGAATTTTACTACCTCGTGCAAGGTAAGACAACATCTTCATACTATAATTCTTGCAATAGTATGAGAATATGAGATAAGACACTCATCTTATATTTCAAATCACTCACTATATGTGATATTTGAAACAAGTATTCGGAAAGTTTACTCAGATGACTATTTAGTTTTTCTTGTAAAAGAAAGGTTGGTAATGTTGGAAACATTAGGCTTCAACTTACTAAATGAGTTTCATGCATATCTTTTTTAGTATTTGGATAATTGGGATTGATAGACAATTTTTACTTTATGATGAATAAAGATACTTGGTATTTGTTATTCATTCATATAATATTTGTTATCCTATATTTGCATGTTTAATCCTTGAATAATTTTTATTATTCTAAATATGTCCATTGTCGGTTAACAATATGGGAATATTGTTATGATAAGGCAAATGTGAGTGTTGGTTATAATTCTAACGAGAATTGGATTGTTCCCACCAAAATCATATGTATTCACTAGAGATGCATATTGGATTCCCCAACTTTCAAACATTTACTTTGGATCCTTGTCATAAGTAAAATATTGAAAATGGTTTGTTATCTTCATCCTTAGACTTGAGATACAAGCAAGTTCTGTATGTGTGGATATCATTTTTTGTAAGTATACGAAAACGCTATCTGAACAAGGTAGTTATAAAAGCTATATTTCGGAGTGATGTGAGGCAGCATCCACAACACTTGTAGTCAATAAAGGATTTGTTACTCCACTTGATATGTGCAAAAAGATACCATGGCGCCTCTCAGATTTAATCAATAACTGTCTGGCCGGACCCAAAGGGTAATGCAAGATGATTCTTGATTACATTTGGTATATCTGAATTAAAAATCTATAACGAGATTCTAAATGGTTAAACTATATGGAATGATTTGAGATCCATAATCCATGGTTTAACGGTATCTATAACAAAGGATGATTAGAGCAAGACATTGAATGACCATGCCACTGAGAAACTTTTACCAAAATTTTCTCTCAGACACTTTTAGTTAAAAAGCGAGTGAGAGCGTTTGCTAGGCGTTTCCGTCGTTAGTTTTGTGTGCCATTCGACACACCAACTCCCAAGTGGGAGCTGTTGGTTTGTGGGAGTCTTAAAACACGACAAAACAACTAAACGTGTATGAGCCGATGGGGGCACACGCGATAAACACGAGTATACGTGTTGAGCATAAACTACTACTTGAATTATATTGTACCCGTTATGTTCGTTTTTGACCCGATCAGTTTTATAGACCATGGGCTGTCTTGGACTCTTACATGGGACGAATTCAGCAAGCCTTGGGCCTTGAGTGCTTTATTGATCGGGTAATGCAAGCTGGAAAAGGGACATGGGCTTTGGCTTGGGATTTGACTTGTTGCACAAGCTGATTATACTCCTTGTGGGAGTTGGTTTGTTTAGCTATATAAATAAACATACCCAAGACAAAACTCACATACAAAAACCTTCTCCTATCCCTAAAACCAATTAATATATCTGCTCTTCTAGCTCTTGATAGTTTATCTCAAGTAAACGATTAAGGGTTTGATTGTTTGGTTAGTATCTAAACTTGCATTCAACTCAAGTATTTAAATTAATTGGTTAGTGTTTGTTCTTTGTCTCCTTAGCGACACAATAGCAGTAGTAACAAGGGACGCAACTACTTCTACTTGTGATTTCATTCTCGGACAGAAGTAAGTGATATCGGACAAGGCGTGTCCGATATCGAGTGCAATTAAGAAGCTGTTTTTTTGGTTTCTTTTCTCGGACAGAATAAGGTGAATAGTTCCTTGGTATTTTCTGGACGTGGACTTTATTCAAGGGTCAAAGGTGTTGATTGGTTTTGTAGTTTACGTTCTCGACTAGCGGTGTTATCGAACGATAATGGAATCGGGTTTGTGTGTGATACTCTTCGAGGTATCTATTTTAGATACTTAAGGTTCGTAAGGTTTCTTGTTCCGTAACTAGAGATCAATTGCCAAACAAGGTTAGCTTTTCTTAATCCCTTTTAATTAATTAATAATGTATTAATTATGTGTTTATTAATTACGTGTTAACATAATTGTATTAACTAGATCCATTATCCGCTGCGTACTCATAGAGGTTACTGGTTAACTGCTTCTAAAATCCCAACACGAAATACTTCATGAGCTTTTAAAATACTTTAATCGTATTTTGGAAAAGCAAGTTGACGTTAACTTTGGATTCTTTTTTGGATGTTGACTTTATTTTTCACCAGATAGAATCAAGTCATTGGAAGAATCCTAGCATGAAAATTTCTCAAAAGAAAATGTTAGAATGATTTATCAATATCCAACATTTGTTAAAAGTAAATAAAAAGTTTTAAAACATGATTTTTGTTTTAAGAAATTTCCTTCTTTGTAGTTTTCAAATATACACGGATCGTATCAAATTTTTAAGGTACACTATACTCAAAGAAACTTGGTAATGAAGATCTGGTACCAATTGTGGAAAACTAGAAGGGGGGGGGTTGAATAGTTTTACCAATTAAAACTTCGTTTTAAAGTATTTAGATCGACTTATGTCAATCTATTTAATGTGTGTGTTGGATAATGATAGATAAGCATATAAGTAAATAATGTAAAGATAAAGAGTAAAGGAACACAAAACCACAACATGAGTATTTATAGTGGTTCGGCTTCAAGGACACCTTCGTTGCCCTACTCAACTCCCTGAGTCACCTACTCGAGAGTTCGTAAGCACTACACAACACAAGCTCCTTAATGTGGCGGAGAAGCCTTCACAACGTCGCCTACTCTTTATCCGGTATAAGGCTAGACACCGAGTTCTTCCACAAGGTAGAACCAAACCTATCACAACGTCGCCTATACTTTATCCAGTTCAAGGCTAGATACTGAGCTCAATTACAAAGGAGGAACTACTACCCAACATTACACCACTACACGACAACCCCAAAGGAGATACAATCCTTATTACAACATCATAAGGATATCAATATTCTTTAACCCAAATTAACTATCTCGTACATCGATGGACCATATCGAATGTACACCTTTGGCACCTTTCACTAATGTCTTTGACACGATCCTTCGGCACCTTTCACTAATGCCTTTGACACGATCCTTCGGCACCTTTCACTAATGCATTTGACATGGACTTTTGGCACCTTTCACTAATGCCTTCAACACTACACTTTCTATGGAGGAAGAAAAGAACTATAAACAAGAAACACTTTAGTGGTCTTGATGATGACGAAGCTTAGCAACTCATGACCTTGAGCTTGCACGTCTTCAAGAGGTGGTGATCTCGCCTTTAAGAGGACCCTAGAGAACCACACAAACATAAAACTACATAGAAAGATCCTTTGGATCTGAGGTTAGAGAGTTTACAATACTAAGAGAGAGTATGTGTAAAAGGGGTGAGTTACAATGAGGAAATGACTCACTATTTATAGGCAAAAATTTCTATTGTTCCCCGGATCCCACGGATCCCTTACTTGAGGGATCCGTCCAGTGTAATCCCAAGGATCCGTGGTCGCTCCTCCCTATTTGAGTTATGGGTCATGGATCATGGGTACCAAAATAGATACAATGTATCTAGACATTGAGTTATGGTTTATTAGTTAGGTCCATGGGTATGGGTCATGGGTCATGGATAATACCCAATATGACTTCATGCATGATGTCATGCAATGGGTAATGGGTTATGGATCAAGCTCCATGGGTATCGGTCATGGACTTTGGGTTTTACCCAACTACATTCAATGTATCTAGTCAATGGGTCAATTACTTAGATTTTTACTCATTACATTACCCATTACAACATATACACATTTGTATATTATGTAAACACTAGTTGTTATACATATACATTTCTAGAAGATGTAAACACTATTAATTGTTTAGTGTTTTATATGAAAATATAAGTGTGTTAGTAAACTAGTCGCTCAAAATATTTACGTATTTTATTTGTTTCGTTAAAATGATTTTACGTTTGTTATCGGCAAAACATTAGAAGATTGTAAAATATAAATGAACGTTTTTAAAGCTCATTTGTATTAACATACTTTACATATCACTCGGATGTTCTGGCAATACCACGAGGGTAATGCGTAGGACTCTCAATATATGTAATCTTACTTTCCACATTGTGTGAAACAACAAGTATTCATAAAATGTGTGTCCCAGTGAGATTTATTGTGATGATCTCTTGGCTCTAGACTCAATTGTGCACTTTGGTTTCCTATTCGGAGACTAGGGAGAGGGTACCCTTTTTCAATATCAACCATCTCTAAGAGAAAGTCTATAGATTATGTAGGTTCCCCGTGAGAATGAAACAAGTTCTTTTAAGAGAATTTGAGTAGCTTGGGAAGTTTAGTGCAGTGCGTCACTGGATCCATGATGTCTTGTCTTCAATACCGGCGTTACCTTGGTAACCACCAGTAGCATATGTATTGAACCCTGTTTCTTCCCTAAGGTTGAATTATTTGAGGGCTATTTCTTTTCACCCTTTTCACTTTTCATTTCTTTTTCATTCTTCAACCCCTTCAGTGCGTACCGAGACTTCATCACTAGAACCTTGTTGGGTTTATTCCAGTGCTAGCTCTATCTCAGTTGGCACTCTTCCCTTATTCTCACTTTTTCTCCTTTTTTCATCATACCTAAGTACTTCTACACTATCTAGTGGATTGTCCCTGGGTAGATCCCTCCGGCTCTAGCGGGATCGTGGGAAGGAATACATAACCTTACGATCCTTATAACTCCAATGCATTAAATAAAATGGTCGGTCTTGTGGTACAGTTCTTTCCTCTTTGAAACCAATTGAAAAATCATTTGAAAAATTAATCAAGGTACTTGTGATATAATATCAAAGCACTTTGTATCTTAATTGTTTCGATCAATTTTATAAATGCTCCCCCTCAACATGTGCTATATGATTTTGAAATTGTTTAGCAAATGGAGGAAAGAGGACTTTGAAATATTTCCTTGATCACAATTTCCAAAGAAAAGCCTTTTGTTTTTTTGGTAAATGCTCCCCCCCAATATGTGCATGTGTTAATTTGAAATCATTTAGCACATAGAGGAAGGAGATATTTGAAGTACTTCCATGGTCACACTTGCCATAGAGAAACTATTTCAAAATCAATCAAGGTACTTATGTTAAAACATTGAAACCTTTGTACCTCGATAGTTTAATATCTTTTGAAATGCTCCCCCTCAATATGTGCATTAATTAATGAAAATGTTTAGCACATATTAGAGAGAACTTGCACTTTGAATCATAACGATCACCTTTTATCAGATTATTTCGTATTTAAATCACATTCTCTCCCCCGATCAAAAATATCAAACCCTTTGAGATTTTGGATTTTTTAGATAAATGCTCCCCCTCAACATGTGCATCGTGTATTTGAAATCGTTTAGCACATGAAGGAAGGAGTGACTTTCAAATGCACTAAAACAATCACCATTTAAACAGATTTGAGATTTAAATCACGATCTCTCCCCCGATCACAAATTTTAAACCCTTTGAGATTTGTGATCCCAATTGATTTAAAATATTTAGAAAATTTTGGGGAAAGATCTGGCTTGATTTTGAAATTATCTGATAAGGAACAATTATTGACATTAAAGATTGTTAGTGTCAGGTATGATAATTTTAAGAGATCTTTAAGTAAAATAAAATTATCATATTGAAAGATCTTTTGAGTTTAACAAAAAAATCATACCTTGACACATAACATTAAATCTTTAGATCACCACTTCATAACGTACAAACGGACTCGTTAGATGAAATATCGTTTGAAAATGTTTAATTTGAAATCACTCTCCCCCTCAAGCGATGACCTTAGTCGTTGAATGAGTGACTTATGTTTTGACAAAATGAAGTCCAGTTGATTTTCAAAGGTTTGAGTCCGAATTATTTTCAAACAATATTTCTCTACCATGAGAAATACAATAATGGTTTCATCCACTACTTTTCCTGCACAAAGATACGTTAGGTGGTGGAAATACAGAAGCTGCTTCAGTTGTTGCTGTTAGAGTGAAAGAAACCATCTCCTGATGTAGTGATGTAGTGAGACCTCTAAAGTTGTATATGTCGTGCAAAGAGATCTGATTAAGTTCTGTTTCTTCTTTTGTCGACCCAAGATCTATTTGCCCTTTACTTTTCTTCTTATGTGGAAGCAGAGGCGGGAACATTCTCATAAACCATGTTATCTGCATACGTTAGTCAACACAGATAGACAGATATATGGTGGTCGACAACACCCAAACAACAATCGATTAATAAAAGTCAATCCCACATAGAAAATCATTCAAACAAATCATATAAAGGCATGAGGATTATGTTTCTCCCATCAAAATCAAATCATCTAATCCTAACAATCATATCCTAGGCTCCTAGCCATTCAAAGTTGGCAAACACCTTTTTCAGTTAAGTATATAGGATGATTAAATAAGTCCGTTAGATGATATAGATTTGAAAACATTCTCCTCCTCAATCAATGACTCATTTTATAAAAAAATTTAAAAATGCTGAAGTCATTGATTGAGTTTTCAAATTTATGAAAACTCTAATTCTGATTGATTTTTCAAACAACTCATTTTCCACCATTTTGACAAACAAATATTTTTCTGAAATATTTTAGAAACAAAAACATTTGTGTAGGAATAGCCGTCTCTTTGTCGACGTGCTTTCCTCATTTTGTTTTGGGATAAGTGCACGGAATTTTTGAAAATCGATTAAGCGTAGCACTTTCCCTTTTTGAAATACGTGTTGCATATCTGAAATAATAGCAAACCTTTGTTTTGAAGAGCGGGTTACAGTCTGAAATAACTGCAAGCCATAGTTTGAGATATGTTTTGAAAATATTTACACCTTCTGCTCGAACTTCATCTAAAGTCCCGTGCCATTATTGAATGACATTTCTAAGAACGTAGATGTTATCGATACTAGAAGACATGTCTTAACAAAAATAATATTTTCGGTATTTTCAAATTTTCTGATTTTTATGGATTTTTGTTGGTTTTATATTTTTCTATTTTCTTTTTGTTTGTTTTATAATTTTGTATTTTGGTTTTTGAAAAATATTTACAAAGATGATATAGTTTAAGAAGATGATGATACGAGTACCGAGATAAGGATATCGAACATCACGTTGTAGAAGATAGAAATCATCATCTCTCAAACTTTCACCACCAAAGCTTTCGAGGCTCCAGAATAGACGTCAGAACTTGAGCCTTAAGTGAGACTTTGGTAGCTTCCCCCCAAACCGACAATCTTCGAATAAAGACCATTTCCCCAAGAAGTGGAATTAAAGAAGAAAAATGGTCTTATTGAATGAAGCTCAACACCCCGAAGAAAACGATAACACCAGAGTAACAAGTTTAAACACTGATCATCTCTGTGGTTATCAAACCCTGAATACATGATTAAGCTCGATCACGTGAACCTGTTGTGCGTCCCCGATGTACACATTACTCTTTGAGTTTGAGCAATTGTCTATTCGGGAGAACAATATATCAACATCTTCATTTCACCAAATGCATTCCAGATATCTTACATATAACCAATCAACCCATAATGTACACATGTACCCAACAAGAGTAGAGACGATGACATCCAAGTAACATGTTGAATCAATGATCATCTCTGCGGATGTCAACTCCGGAATAACTGATTAAGCCCGAACATGTGAACATGTTGTGCATCCCTGATGTACACATATCTCTCCCCTGCGATTTGACAAAGAATAAATTATTATGTATGAAAAGAACGTTTATTGTATCAGCTTCATCAAAATAATCAAATAATCAAATAATCAAGCAATATGATTCAACTGATTCCTAACAATAACTAACAATAATATTTGAAACATAATATTGTTAGTAATAATCAAAGAATAAACTTATTCTGGACGTAATTATGTTATTATGTTAAATAATTTAGAATAAAATAAATTACATAATAAACACTTAAATTATTCTTACACAATCCTTAAATTTAAGTATGAAAAGTTTCAACTGATTATTTTGAAAATCCTTAGATTAATGTATGATTTTTCTTTAAAACATAATAAACACTTGTACTTGAAATGAGAAGAGCACAATCTATGTATCCTATGAGAATCAACTGCTACATAAACTCTCTCTGACTATCTTAACCAACCCATATGAAGACAATTTGAAGTGACCACTGAAGAAGAAAAACCCGATATACCAAACTTGAAACTGAAGCAGAATTCCCCACATTTGTATCTTAATCTTGCACTAATGTTGGAAGAACGGTGTCGAGAATTTATGCTCCAAGCAAATCTCTAAGTACTCAATATGTAACCAAAGTATGAAACATTTCTGCACCTCATGGGGGATGCCCTAGTTAACCGTGTCTTACCACA
>OU343217.1:54451465-54488455 GCA_910596185.1 Chrysanthemum makinoi | reverse complement strand
AGGCGGTTTAGCAATAACATCTACCCTTGCTCTATCTACCTCAATCATTTTTGAAATCTTATGGCCAAGGACTATGCCTTCTTTGACCATAAAGTGGCTTTTCTCCCAATTTAGGCAAAGATTGGTGTCTTATACGTTTGAGCATTTTATCTAGATAGAGAGACATGTTTGAAGCGAGTCCCCAATGACCGAGAAGTCATCCATAAACACCTCCATTGTTTCCCGATCATATGCGTGGAAAATGGCCATCATACATCGTTGGAGCGTGCCGGAGCATTACATAAGCCAAAGGCATCGTCGTAGGCAAAAGTTCCGTATGGGCCGGTGAATGTAGTTTTATCTTGATCCTTTGGATCAATGGGGATCTGAAAGTACCCTAAGAAACCATCAAGGAAACAATAGTATTCATTTCCTGCTAATCTCTCAAGCATTTGGTCCATAAAGGGTAGAGGAAAATGGTCTTTACGGGGAGCGTCATTCAACTTCGATAGTGTGCAAACACGCCATCCGTAACGGATAGAGTTGGAATTAACTTCGTTATCTTCATTTGTGACCACGAGTTATGCCACCCTTTTTAGGAAAACAATGAATTGGGCTAACCCAAGGACTATTCGAGATCGGGTAAATCAATCCTGCATCAAGAAGTTTGATAACCTCCTGTTTGATAACATCATGGATTTTGGATTTACTCTTCTCTGATGTTGAACTGCTGGTTTGAAGTCATCCTCCATCAAGATTTTGTGAGTACAAAATTCAGGGTTGATACCCTTAATGTGGGAGAGGTTTCCAAGCAATTGCTTGCTTGTGTGACTTCAAGACCTTTATGAGAGCAGACTTTTCATCTTTACTCAAATCTCTAGCAATAATGTGGGTAATTTATCATCACCCTCAAAATGCATACCGAGATGAGGAGGTAAGTCCTTAAGCTCAACCTCGGGAAATTCTTTAGTTTTTCTCAAGCTGACGACTTCCTTGTATGAAGTTTACAGCGGGAGGGAGCGGAGAGAGTGTCCTGATTTAACAACTTCTTTAGAAGAATATCTCACCCAGAGACTAATCTCATTTTGATTAATCTCATGTAATTGAATCACTGGTGAGGGGCTGATGATGGATCATCATTAAGCAACTTCTCAATGAGAAGTATGGCCCCCTCAATGTCAATTGGAGCGTGATCAATTTCCCATGGAGCAGAATCACTAGCCAAGTATGCTTCAATCTCTTCCAAGATGAAGTCACTTTCCTCAAAAGGAGTGAGAGGAGTAGAATTGGCGATGATAGGTCGAGATGAATGAGGTGAGATTATCACTCAATTATGATCATAACCAAGAACTTCTTGAGAGTACTCTTAGAAGAAACATCAATGATATATTGAGTTAGCAGAATCAGAATCATAGTTTGCGAAGTACCTCGAAGTTTGATCAAGGTTAAAAGTGGCGACTTCATTACCAACACGTAATGTGATTTCTTGCTCAAATACATCAATGAGCCGCGACCGTTCTCGAGGAATCCTCGACCAACAATGAGAGGAACCGATGATCGACATCAAAATCAACAATCACGAAGTCGGTGGAAAATGGAACTTTCCTACTTTCACAAATCGTCCTCGGCAATGCCAAGAGGGGCCGGAATATGTCGATCTGCAAGCTCGAGAGTCATGCATGTAGGAGTAAGTTCCGGAAGAGAAAGTTTCTTCCATTCTGAATAAGGCATCGAGGTTGATTCTTGCACAAGATCGGCTAAGGCAAAGCATTCAACCATTCACGAAATACAGGTAAGAGAAATTTTCAGGGATCTCCAAGCTTCTCGGGAAGCTTCTTCAAGATAGCTAGAGCGTTCTCGTTAAGAAGGAGTTTTAGCCATTTCAAACAGCTTTTCCTTGTTGCTTAACATGTGTTTGAGAGTTGATGCAAATTTGGGCATCAGCATGATAGCATCCGTAAAGCTTATGTCAAAATGTAACTCTTGGAAAATTTGAAAAAATTTGTCCATTTGATGGTAGCTTTCTCGCGGACTTTGCTCATTCAAGCGTGATGGGTAAGGAATAGAAGATTTGGATTTCGGTTTTCAGCGGGGCTTTTGGAGGTTCAAAAACAACTCTGGATTTGACTTGGGTTTGGACAACTTGAGGTTGGACTACCGAAGGTAGGGCGTGTCTTGATTCCGTGGGCTTGAATAATGCACCTTGTCCGTTTGTATCCTTGGTAACTTGACTCATTTCTCTAGTGGAGGCATTGGAGTCGTGGGTCCATTGTGTGTCTTAGGTTCACTTTCCACTACCTTTGGGAGAAGAAGAAGAGGTAGTAGGAATAGCGGGTCCATTGTATGAAACACCACTTCTGGTTGTGATCGCCTTAGCATAAGCCCCTCGGGTTAGCGTCGTGTTGCTCGGAAGTTTTCACAGGCAGGGTTGATCATTTAAAGACTTTTGAGATCGGCAATGCGACCAACAACTGTTCATTTCATCTTGGGATTTCATGAACTACTTCAATAACTCATCAGATGATGGTGCTTGGAGGATGTGGAGAGTTCGAGGTCGGATGTTTGATTATGACCTTGTTGTTGAAAATTCCCTTGATTAGGATTCACATTCCTGGCTGATTCCCTCGATTGAAATTGTTTTGATTAAGGTTCCCTTGATGTTGGAAACCTTGATTGGGTCGGGATAGAAATACCTTGGTTTTGATAACCTTGGTTCATTCTAGTTGATTCGATTCGGTTAGGATTACGGTTAAAACCGGGTGGTGCACGATAAGTGTTAACGCGGTAGTTTGGTTCATTCGAGGGCGGTATTGATTACCTCCTTGATTTGAAATACGGCTATAGCATTAGCTTCAAGCGGACTACCATCCGATGGCGTGCAGATTGTAGTATGCATGAGGACCACCATAAGTAACACAAACTTCAACTTTCTTCACTTCACCATGTGATGGTGTCTGTGTGAAAGTGACTTTCTTTTAGTTAGCAAGAACCAAAGCTTGAACAATATCTGTGAGTTTATCAATCTTAGCATCGGTGCTAGATGTACTCACTGGAGATGAAGTAGAAAGGTCCACATTAGGCTGAGTTTGATATGTCTTTGTCTTGGAAAGAGCGGACACAG
This sequence comes from Chrysanthemum makinoi, assembly GCA_910596185.1. Lineage (NCBI taxonomy): Eukaryota > Viridiplantae > Streptophyta > Magnoliopsida > Asterales > Asteraceae > Chrysanthemum > Chrysanthemum makinoi. The sequence continues at coordinate 54,485,355 of OU343217.1, read as the reverse complement.
GACTTGTTTTCAATGATTTGTAAGGCTTCTTTTGTGGTTTTGCTAGAAATTACCTCCGGAGGCATTCAAAAGTCTTGATGCGGCTTGTCTCGGACCATTGTAGAAAGTATCCATTTGCATTAATTCGGTAAAACCATGATCGCGGACACTTGCGACAATTCTTTATAACGATCCCATACCTCCCGAATGATTCATCAAATCTCTGAGAAAATTTCATTATCTCATTCTTAAGACTTGTAGTTTGGGATGGAGGATAGAACTCGTTAACGAACTTGGTGACTAGATCCTCCTATGTCTCAATAGAGCGGGGGTTGTTTCTCAAGCCAATTCGGGCTTGTCCTCTAGAAGATGGAACGAGAAGAAGCAGTAGCTTCATGTGGGACATTCTTGTATTTGATGGTAGATGCAATCTTGTTAAACCATCGAGTGTGTGCATGAGGATCATCCGCTTAAAACCATAGAATTGGCTTTGGGTTACAGTTAAGCAACCCGGTTTTGAGCTCGAAGGTATCGGCCACAATTTTGGAACAACAATGGCATCTCCGTAACCCTCGATGGGTGCCTGGAGAAGCTCGTTCATGGGTTTGTCTTACGCCATTACGACGGTGGTGGTGGTGGTAGGCGTTCCCGATCACGCGGTGAAGGAGCGAACGTCCTCTACGTCTACGAGGAATCTTTCAAGTTCGAAAGTGGACTTGTAGAGCTGGAAGAACGAGTGCGCATGCACTAAGTATAAAAATCAATTTTCAAAACAAACGCGAGGCAAAACGACAAGTGAACTTAACCAATAATCACAAATGAAATGGCTTCTTTTAAAACGGTACACCAAATCACAAGGACACAAAGGCAAGTTTTAAATCGATGTTAGAGGGAACTTATTATGGTCACACCCCGGTTAGTAGGTGTCTTGCCTTGATTTGCGGTGGTTGATTTTTATGTATAAATTAAGTACCACTGAAAAGACGTAGGTATGATTTGTGCAAAGGGTTTAAAACTTTTGAAAAATATTTTTGGAATCGTCTCGTTTAACCAAATCGTATTTCTTTAAGAATCACCTTAAAAGAAACACAAGCTAGAAAACGTTCCGATTGTTTTGTTGTTTTATATTATTTTTGGTGTTTTTAACACTTTAGGAAAAGTGTTAATGAACTTTATGATTTTGTTATAACTTTACAAAAAGCTGTTTTTTACAAAAGGTGGTATATGTGCAAGCAAGTACGGAAATGCTTAGAACAAGCTACGGCCTCCCGGCGGCGGCCAAAATTTGATTGGTGCTGAACCGTCCAGCGATATCACTCAAGCTAACCACTTGTGAATAGTGGCCGTAATAGACTTAAAACGCTCGAAACCAATACAATGAAGATCAGGAATATAGAAATTCTGGGTCGTTTAGTCCCACGAGGAGGATGAATAGTGTATAAACACTTGATCAGATGATAGAATGATCACTAAGGATAGTGATCAGTAAGGATTTTGAAATATAATTACCTAAAGAAAAGATTAAATTACAGTGACTAAAATGCAAATTAAAAGAAATTTAAAAAATTAAAATATATTAAATAAGCGCTATCCACTATTTTACAATGATGTTTTAGTGATTTATAAAATAAAATGACTTAAATAAACTATTTTAACTAAACGTAAACTTAAATTATCTAAAAACTAGATTTAAAATGAAAGCGTAAGTTAAGTCAAAAATTACAGCGAGTGCGTGTAGCAGTAAAATTTATGAAATAAAAGTCCTACAAGTATAAAAACAATTTTATTACGTACTATATGACAAAAGAAAATTTTAGAAAAAAGATTTATATATTTTTAGACTTTTTATATTTTTATTATGAATTAATTAAGATTTTATACTAATTAAATGTTTAAAAATACTAAAACTATTTAGAAAAATCTGAAACTTTTTTATAAAATACTTAATACTAATACAAATTAAAGAAAAATACAAATGATGAAAAAGCTGGTCTAAATAAGCTAGAAATAAGCAATTAAGCTCGTATAAGCTAAATGAACAAGGAAGACTTATGTATTAAATAGTGTAAAAGCTGAAAAAAGTCCTAGGGCGGATGGTGTGTGTGTGGTGTGGTGGTAGGGTGGCGAGGTTGAATCCAGCACTGCCTTTTTGCTAACTTTTATTTTTTGACTTTTTCTTTACAAACTTATTAAGCTACTAAAAATGAGCACTTTTCACAACTACAACTTTTTATGAAAATGACCAATAAGCTCAGTTTGAGCTTATTTTCTCAACGATAAGTAGGAAAATGGATTAAAGAACAAGATAATAGCCAAATGGCTTATAAGCTAATAATTAAGCAAAATGAGAAATGGAAATAAGTTGAATACTGATAATAAGCTAGTGTTACAAATGAAAAAAAACAAAATGACTTGAAAATAAGCACTAGATAAGCAAAATAAGCACAAAATACACTGGTATGCACATGACACTTTGTAAATCACTATGCACCTTTAAGCTTATTTTTAAGCACTAAGATAAGCTATAAATTTAAAACAAACACTTGAACTAATAAGTTGACCAGATAAGCTATCCAAAAAACTAAAGCTTTAACAGTGGGGTCCACTATAGAGCTATTGGTGAGCTTATTAAAAAGCTAAAACAAGCGAGTTAAACTCGGTGTATACTGAGTGTTTTGGAAAAACAAAAAATCTTGCGGGCTTATTAAATAAGCTACAAATGGAAAAATTAAGCTTGTAACCTTGAGACAGCTAGGTGAACTTCTCAAAAAGCTAAAACACATAAGCTAGAGGCCATTAATAAGCTCTCTAAGAGCTTTTGAAATGGGGTACCACAAGCTGGCACTGAGCACTCTTTGACTTTTTTTTCACAAAATGAAAGTTTGACTTAAATGAATTTTGAGCTGACTATACTATCGATTATGTTAATTTAAGGTATAATATGATTAAGTTAAGCTAGGTTACCAAGTTTTGAACTACTTTTATGAGTTTTATACTCAAAATTCCAACATGGTGAGTAATATGGGATTAAAAGGATTTTTGACTTTTTCTAAAACAAGCACTTGATTTTATTGTTTCTTTGAGTTACTTAGACCTCTTTGTGACATGGAACAACGACAAAACAACAACACAACTGGCCTTTAATCAGGTTAATAAGGCAAATCAAGCAGTACTTTAAGAAGCTGTTTTGAAGCTTTTCAAAAAAAATACGATTAAGACCATGTCATGGATTCAGAACCTTGTATTATCATTAAATAGGACTAAAGAAGTATGAAATAACAATAGTAGCAACATAAAACTCAAGATTATCAATTATGCTAATATGACTATGGGCTGAGATTTTTATTAACTATTAATTAAAAGAACAAAGCTACTGGTTTTATCACTTACTTTAACTTAACTACAACTAATAAACATACAAACACAAAGATTTGAGCTAATGACTGTCTTGAATAGTAAAAGGCCAAATTGGATCAAAAGAGCTTACAAGTGATTTCAAGTGAAAGATGAGAACCAAGGGTGAGAACATATCCTATAGCTTCCCAAGAAGCACTAAACCAATAAGCAATCAAATTCACTCTGTGATCTTTAATCTTTACTTCCATTGATTTTTGAATTTAAAGCTATTTTTTGAGTATTTTGTGATTTTTGTTTCTAATTCTAAACTGGTTTTTAAGGTCTCTAATAGCTTTAATAAGCTATATGAGGAGCTTATATGGCTTATTCAATCCTTAACAACAGCTACAACCATCATTTGCATATTTTGAGAATTTGATCAAAAGTAAGATTTTGCATAAAGCTGAAATGAGACTTAAAGCTGAAATTGATTCTTGAAACAGATTCAAATATACTTGAAAAACATAAATACAGTACTTGGAAGCTTAAAATTACACTTTTATTTGAAAATTAACTTATATGACATACAATAAACTAAATTAGACTAGATAACTCTTCACATTGCTTCCCATTCCTTCTTTATAGACTTTTTAGGACTCCCATGCTTGATCATATCCCATCAACTATCTTGGCCATTGATTGAGTCAAAGTAATCTTAGCCTTTAATTTGGATTTTGGCGCCAAAAGTGTATAAGGTTGCTTGAGATAGTTTCAGAGTAATTAAAGAAGTTTGGGATGTTATGTGAGGTGGAGGGGACAATATGTGAAGTAGTCATGGAGTAGGAGTGATTTGGAAAGCAAAACAGAGGTTTGTGAGTGCTACTGATAACTGCTATGGTGGGGATGCATTAATTGGTTTGTGGGCTTGGTGTATAGGTGGAAAGGGATGGTATACAAGTGTTAGGGGTGAGGTGGAAAGGTGAAAACAAGTGGTGAAAACCACGGTTTTTGCTAAACAACCATGGGGGAGAAGAAGCTCTGATAGGGCGGTTTTTTTTTACATTTTAAATATTTGGGCGGGTTGGTTTTTGGATTTGGGCCGAGATAATATAAAGGATCCGTTTGGTTTGTTAACTAAATAACCCAAGGACTAAACGCAATTCGCCAAAGTTAAGGGACCTATTTTGCCAATCTTCCAAAGTTCTTACAAGGACCAAACCTGCCATAAATAAATAGTACAAGGACCAATGATGATTATTTTCCATTTTTAAATGTCCAAGGACCATTTTTTGCCATTTTTAAAAGTTAAGGGACTAAAGTTGTAATTTTGCAATTTTAAATTTCAAGGACTTGTTTTGACAACTTTATGAATCCCTAAGGACTTAAAATGATATTTTTCTTATTTTGATATACGAGACTATTTTTGACAACTTTTTAAACTTGGGGGTAAGCGCCAATTATGCAAACTTGATAAGTTTTTCACCGATTTTGATATTTTTGCATTTAAAACACATAAAACACTTGTTTGTGATATTTTTTTCATTTTGATGTGTTTTGAGTGTTTTCGGATGTTTTGGCATTCTAAGATTATAAAATGATGAGTATTTAGACACTCAATATAACATTACTAGCTAAGTGTAGAAACACAACAATTATTCTCTTTTTTAATAGAGTAAATTACACCGTTCGTCCCTGTGGTTTGCTCCAAATCACACCGGTAGTCCCTGTTCTTTTTTTTTTGCTTTTGCTCCACATGGTTTACATATTGCATACCTTATTTGTTAGTCCTTATCGCTAAGTGCTTAGATTTATCTTCGTTATCTCAATAGCACAGATTAGTCCTAACCAAGCGATCACTTGCGTTAGTCCTATACTAACGACCGTTAATAACTCCAAAATTTTATTAAAAAAATCTTTTCTCGCGGTTTTAATCGTTTCCGCGTTTTCTTACGTTTTCATGCGTTTTGTCCGCTTTATATCGTTTCGTCTACTTTTTCTACGGTTTTCTACGTTTTGTCCGTTTTTATACGTTTTCCTAGATTTTTACGCTTTTGTCCGTTTTCTTACGTTTTTTGTCCGTTTTTATACGTTTTCCTTCGTTTTTTTACGCTTTTGTCCTTTTTTCTTACGTTTTTTGCTGTTTTATAGTTTTCCGTTTTTCACGCTTTTGTTCGTTTTTCTTACGTTTTTGTCCGTTTATATACGGTGTAATTTAAAAAAAAATGACGTATTTTTTTTTAAATCGGAAAAAAAATGATGTATTTTTTAAATAAAATGACGTATTTTTTTAAAAAGCGTATTTTTTTGATCGGAAAAATTTTTAAAAATGACATATTTTTTTAAAAATGACGTATTTTTAAAAACAAAAGCATTATTTTTAAATCGGAAAAAACGTATTTTAAAATGACGTATTTTTTTAAATCGAAAAAAAAAATGACGTATTTTTTTTTTAAAAAATGACGCATTTATTTTTAAAAAATGACATATTTTTTTTTAAAAAAAGTATTTTTTTAAAAAAAATAACGTATTTTTTTTTAAATCGGAAAAAAAAATGACGTATTTTTTTTAAATCGGAAAAAAAAATCAGATTAAAAACAACGTCATTTTTTTAAATTACCAGTATAAAACGGACAAAAACGTAAGAAAAAGGACAAAAGCGTAAAAAGGAAGGAAAGAAAACGTATAAAGGGACAAAAGCGTAAGAAGGAAATAAAACGAAGGAAAACGTATAAAAACTTAAGAAATACGGACAAAGCGTAAAAAAAGTAAGGAAAGCGTATAAAACGGACAAAAGCGTAAAGCGTAGAAAATTAGACAAAACGTATATAAACGGACAAAAGCATGAAAACGTAAGCGTGCGATAAAAGCGTGAAAAGATTTTTTTTAATAAAATTTTGGAGTTATTAACGATGCGTTATAAAGGACTAACGCTGCAAGTTGATCGCGGTTAGGACTAACGGTGCCATTGAGATAACGAAAGAATAACGGCAGTTAGCGATAAGGACTAACAGTGTGCAATATGTAAACCACAGGGAGCAAAAAAGCAAAAAAAAAAAAACAGGGACTACCGGTGTGATTTGGAGCAAATCACAGGGACGAACGGTGTAATTTACTCTTTTTAATATTTACAATTTTCATTCATTTTTTAGATCTATATACAACATGTGGGGCATCTCCCCCACACTAAGGTGGTAGAAAGGGGTAAGAAGACAGAAACATGGGTGAAAACTCATGTTTACCTCTTTGTTTTGTTTACCGAGTCGCTAGCTTGACTCGACCCGAATTAATTTGTTCATGGGGAAGTAAGTGGAAGAGACAATCTCCATCGGACTTTCATTCAAGATGTTTGGATAAATATTGAAGTACATGAAAGTTCCACACCGATGATATATACATAGATCCGGCTCACAAATAATAAATCTGGGGGTCAATAATGTCTTCATTCGAAGGAAGTGAAACGAGGCTCCTGGGATAGGTGAAGAAGAGAAAGAAAATCATGATAAAGATCTTGACTAACTCATCACCCACAGGAGAATTCATAATAGCATGAATCTCATCATTTAAGCTCAATTGGTCTAGACATATCCCGGGTGTGTCTAGATCAAAGTAGAAATTATCATACTCCGGTGGAGATATGATATGAGTGAGTTCACTGGGGAACTCCTCAAAAGTGAATGATTCATAATCGGGATTGATTTGAGTGAGTTCACTGGGGAACTCCTCAAAAGTGAATGATTCATAATCGGGGAGAGAATTATGAGAATGAAAAGTGGTAATACCACTAATCTTCTCTCCCATATGATCAAAATTGAGCGTTTGCAATTCGGAATAGAATCATCGACAAAAGTTCACTATCCTCAAAGGGGATAGGATATGAAGTAGGCTTTTCATTAAAATCCTTGATTCTAGAAATGAGAAGATTAACATTCAATAATGTAAGACGAAGAGCTTCGTCTTGGATTATTTTTCATCATTCTCTTCTCCTAAGGTGACAAGCTCGGAAGGTAATTCCCCACATAACTTATGTCTCCACAAGATAAAGAATAGTCCTCATCGAGAATCAGAGAACATCTCAATATGATCATTTTGGAAGACAAGAGGAGGAGGGATGTCACACACATGATCAAAATTCCTGTGACTCTCTTGGAATTGGGACAAGGTTCTCAACACTAGACTTTATGAATTCGTCCGATTCCTTTTAGGACAGTGTCAAGATGCTCGTCCCACATACTCAGAGAGAGTGAGTGTGAACCTCGGGTGTGATAGCAGTGAGGGGAGTTGAGAAGGACTAGCATACATATGTTTTACAATTTCCATTTGTTCTTCCGCTAGTAATTCCATCATAGTCTTTTCTCCTTGATTTTTCATGGAAGGAATTTCAACTGATGAACTTGATGAATCTTTATAAAATTTTAGAATATCAAGGGTATCTTCATCATCAACTGTCATCAGAATGAAACGAATCGAGAGCTAGATTTGGTGCTTTTTGTATTTTAATTAATTCCCTAATAGAGTTTTCACGCAATCACGGGAATCTAATTTAGCGACCTCTCTTTCAGCTAACAATTCTTCCATGGATTTTTGATTTGGATTATCTTGGGAACGTTTACATTCCTTCAAATCTTTCACTAAATCCAAAAGATCAAGGAGAAGATCTTGAGAAGTGGCTTAGGTGAGGTGGTGCCTGATTCATTTGGTACTGTAGAGGTTGGTTATGATACGAAGAGTCGTAATTGTTACAAGGAAATGGATTCCTTGTTTGACAATCAGAGCTAAAGTGTGGACCTCCACAGTAGTCACAACAAAATGATTGTTGTGGCTGGTCATGTGAATAATATGGAATTTTGTCATTTCCAAAGTCTGAGTGTTTCCAGCTATTCATAGACAAGCGTGTTCCCGGTTTGACACTCAAATTCTTGATGAGGACCTCCACAAAATTCACATGAATATGCTGATCTCATGATGTGGTAGCTGATGGAATAAATCGATTAGTGTCATGGTAAGAATAGGGATCTTGGTTATAGACAGGACCCATTTCTGACTCTACCATGCTAAAACTGAGACAATTATCATCATTATGAGGGCCACCACACCATTGACAACCAAGAAGGTGAGGATAAGACATAGAAAGAATCAAAGGGGTTCAGAGGGTAAGAAATGAAGAATCAAAAGGGTAAGAGGGTAAAGAGGAATATTTTGGTATTTTTGAAAAACATGTTGTAAAAACAAAGAATGAAAATATTTTTGGTAATCGTTTAGTCAAACGAATTAACTTCACGAAAATTTTGGTTTTATATGAAAATAAGGAAATATGGACAAAGATGGTAAATATACAATGGGTGTATATTCAACAATCGTTGATGCTTCAAATTCAATTGTCATAACACACTCCCCGGCGGCGCCAAATTTTGATTGTTCCCAAACGGTCAACCCAAATTAACCAGGTGAATGGTCAACAATAGTCAATCACTTGAGAACGCAATGCAATTATCCAGGAGAGTTTAGTGTATCCCCGGGTCGTTAAGTCCCAACGAGGTGTGAAAACTGTAATACAACAAATCTGTGATCAGGTGAGTATTGAACAGGAAAGGGTGACAATTGATTACACTAAGGAAATTAAATCTAATCAAGACTTTGAAGTCATTTTAATTCTATATTTAAAATCGTTTAACGATTAAAACCTAAAATGCGTACGTTTACTGAATTTTACGTAAGCGTACAAAATAAACGTAAATTTAAAAGAATAAAACACCTACGGATATGAAAATGATATTTTTACAATCCTAATAAGAAAAGAAAATTATTGGAAGATTAAAATTATTTTTATAACTAATTATTTAATTATTATTAATTAAAAACTATTTTTAACTATTTAATAATATTCTAAAATATAAGAAAATATGAAATAAAGCTAGAAAAGTGAAATTATGACTTAGAAAAATCTAAAATATTATAAAACTTATTTTAAAACTGACAATATATTTTTTAGACTTTTCTCAATTTATTATGAATTTAATACTATTTAAAACTAATTAAAATGCTAGAAAATCTTTTTTACCTAAGATAATTCAGGAAAAATACTTTTTATGACTTTTTGAATATTATAAAACTAAGAAAATTGAAATTGTATTTTTCTGAGCTTTTTCTAATTTATTTGAATAAAAAGCTAATTAAAAATACTAAAACTAAAATTAAATCTTGAGAAAAATAGCAAATGAGCAGAGAAAAAAATGAAAAGTTCCGATAAGTCTAAAATAATCTGAGAATCAAGGAAAAATGACGAAACAACTTTGGAGATCGGAACTATGATTTGGTAGCGCAACTAATGAAAGGCTAAGTGAAATAAGCTATAAGCTATCCAAAAGCTACCTTAAGCTACCCTAGCCATAATCTAACTAAAGCTAAGCTAAATCAACTGGTATGAACCTAATAAGCACAGGCTAGAGGCATTAAAGCTCAAAAACAAGTTCTAACTCTACTATGCCAAACGGCCCTAATGCCCTACTTTAAGCACTATTTAAGCTAGCTAGAAAAAATCACAAAAATTAACTAAATTCACCATGAAATTAATAACCTACCAAAGTGTCTAAATCCAGAATTTCAGCTGAAATGGACTTAAGATGAATCTGTGAAAATTCCACAAAGTTTTGCAAAAATTGCTTTTTCACTTCTTTTTTTTTTTCTTGGACGAGCAGGGCAAACGCTACTGTTTGGACAGGCTTATTTAGTGCTTATAGGAAATTCATAAAATTACACAAAATGATATTTGAAAACTTCACCATTTGAAGTTACTTATCCCAAAGTTTCATGGATGTGGATCAGAAATGAGCAAATGAAAAATCCACAAAGTTTTGTAAAAACTGACTTTTCTAATTTTTGACTAATTTGAGACAGTTATGAAATTTTGACTAAACTGAGATTCTAATGATCCTAAGCTACTAAATATGTTATATTAAGCTATTATGGAACTATATTAAGCTACTTTAGCAACTTATACCTTTGAAATGATGATATACTCACTCTAAATCCCTAATAGTTAACTCAATTGATGGATAAAAAGAAAATTTTGACTTTTGCAACTATGACCTATGGATTTTATGGTTTTAATTAGCTAATATGACCTAAAGTAACATGTTTCAACTCACGAGCAATAACCAAAACTCACTAAAGATCGGTGAAGTACCTGAACCAAACACCAGATTACTGATTTTGCGATTTAAAGAAACAGATGGGTGGGTTGAGCTAAGGAACGGATAAAAATTAATCTAAATTAATGTAATAAGCTAAAGCAAACACAAATACACAAGCTTACACAGCAAATACTCATGATTCTAAGTTAGGCTAATTTTGGCAGTTGAGTAAGAATTATTGAGCTCTTATGATTATAATGAACAAGAACCAACTTTTGAGCTAAATTATCACTAATATAGACCTAATAAGCACAAAGCAAGATGAATAAGCTCAAAATAAGCAATTACACAGTAATAAGCAAAAATCAAGGAATTTCTTACAAATGACCACAGGCTTATATCCAAGGAATCAAGGCCCAAAATTACTCCTAGTAGCTGTCCTGAACCACTAGCACCATTTCAAGCCAAAAGATTTCCCCTTTCAGCCTCATTCTTCTTTTATGATTTTTAATTTTAGGGCTATTTTTTTGTTTGAAGAAATAAAGGTAAACACAAACTAGGATAGATTAAACTAGTGAAGCACTAATATAAAATGATAAAAGCGGTTATTAACTAAAATAAGCAGATTATAAGCTATGCTACTGATAATTTGACTTTTGTTGACTTTATTTGACTTTTTTGGAAAATTGAGCAAAAGCAGAACGATTTGCTCTAATTAACTTTATTAACATTGAAATAGCTTAAACAAACTAATTTGACTCATCCAAACAGATTAACACTTAAATTGTGACAAGAACTGATTTTGGCGGAAAGACAAAGTAGCGAGAGCTGGAATTGGATGATAACACTTGTGAAATTAATACTGAATTAACTAATACAATTCATGAAACATAAATCCCAGAAAGTTTTTACACTAAACTTTTAAAAACGATTACAAGAAAATAAGAAATGGTCTAAGACAATGACACTTTATTTCTTCTGTCTTCTTTCTCTTTTATAGCTTTCACAAAGTAGTTCTGAATCTTCCTCAGTCCTTGGATTGGTCAAAATTGATCCTAGCCCTTGATTTTCACTTTTGGCGTCAAAATATCAAAAGCAGGTTTTAAGCAATTAAGGAATTTTGGTTGTTTGTGGAGGTGGAGGGACATGTTTAGTGGGTTTAGATTTGGAGACAGGTGGTGGGTGGTGGTGAAAACCGGGGAGGTGGAGGTGGAAGCGGTGAGGTTTCAGGTGTGTGAGGAAGGATGTCGATGGTGGGTTTGACTTGGGTCAAACCTAGTTTTATTATAAAAGGAATTAGGTTTGGGTTGGTTATGGGCTTGGGTTTTATTTTGGGTTTGTTTGTTTGTTTAGTTAATAAAACACAAGGACCATTCTTGAAATTTCCGAATTCTTGAAGAGTAGAACACGCAATTTTCCCAAAGTTAACACAAGGACCTATTATGCCATTTATGAATAGTACAAGGGTTATATTTATTAATTTTCCATTTTAAATAACTCAGGGACCATTTTTGACATTTTTCAAAGTTGAGGGACCAAAGTTGTAAATATGCAATTTTAACTTCAAAGGACTATTTCTTACAACTTGTGAATCCCCAAGGACCTTTAATGATATTTTACAAGTTTTGAATTACCAGGGACTAGTTTTGCCAATTTATGAAAGTTTAGGGACTGAAACTGTAAATTATGTAAACTTTGTTGTTTTTCATCATTTTTCAATCCTTTTGCACTTGTAACACATAAGAACACATTTCAATGATATTTATAGCATTTATATGGCATTTCGAGAGTGTTTTTAAATGTTTTTGCAGTTTAAATGGGAATAAAATGATGAGTATTTAGACACACATCAATCCCCCACACTAAACTATTGCTAGTCCCTAGCAATTTTTTATGAAAAATTAATGGATTTCATCTCTTTACCAAAAGCCATTACTTCTGGAGTAGCCAATTGTTTTCATTCAAGTAAGAACCTTGGTACAATGATAACCAAATGATTTTGAGCAAATCACCAGATTTCAACGGATTTGATTTGTCTTTACAGAAGTTTGCTTCGGACTAGCCAACTCTTAGATAAAATATCTTTGGTGAGTCGATTACCAATTATGGGTTTTCAACTGCCTTTACCACAAGCCATAAACTTGCGGGCTAGCCAACTCTTCACTAATTAAAGATATGGTGAGTCGAACACCATACAATTTTGGGCAAATTGCAAGCGTCAATGATTTGAGAAATCTTTACCAAGATCCGTTTGCTCTGGGATTAGCCAATCCTTCTGTTTATTAGACATGGCGGACTGATAACCATTTGTTGTGTGTAGTACATAGTACTTCCACTAAAAAAAAATTAATTTGGCCATTTTGGGGGAAAAAGGGACTAAAAGGGTACATTTACAAATTAATTCGCGGAATTCCCTTTTACATCAGCGGGTGACCGGGTTCGATCCCGTGGCGTACAAATTTTGATTGGTCCCAAACGGTCAACCCAAATTAACCAGGTGAATGGTCAACAAGAGTCAATCACTTGAGAACGCAATGCAATTATCCAGGAGAGTTTAGTGTATCCCCGGGTCGTTAAGTCCCAACAAGTTGTGAAAACTGTAATACAACGAATCTGTGATCAGGTGAGTATTGAACAGGAAAGGGTGACAATTGATTACACTAAGGAAATTAAATCTAATCAAGACTTTGAAGTCATTTTAATGTTATATTTAAAATCGTTTAGATTAAAACAAACGCCTTGTCGTTCTTGATTTAAATAACGTACAAAATAAAACGTAAATTTAAAAGAATAAAACACCTCTGAGGATATGAAAATGATATTTTTACAATCCTAATAAGAAAATAAAATTATTGGAAGATTAAAATTATTTTTATAACTATTTATTTAATTATTATTAATTAAAAACTATTTTTAACTATTTAATAATATCCTAAAATATAAGAAAATATGAAATAAAGCTAGAAAAGTAAAATTATGACTTATAAAAATCTAAAATATTATAAAACTTATTTTAAAACTGAAAACATATTTTTTAGACTTTTTCTCAATTTATTATGAATTTAATACTATTTAAAACTAATTAAAATGCTAGAAAATCTATTTTACCTAAGATAATTCAGGAAAAATACTTTTTATGACTTTTTGAATATTATAAAACTAAGGAAATTGAAATTGTATTTTTAGAACTTTTCTAATTTATTTGAATAAAAGTTAATTAAAAATGCTAAAAGCTGAAATTAAATGAGAAAAATAGCAAATGGCGGGAAAAATGAAAAGTTCCAATAAGTCTAAAATATCGAGAATCAAGGAAAAATAGACAAACAACTTTGGAGATCGGGAACTATGATTTGGGCTACAACTAATGAAAGAAGCTAAGTGAAATAAGCTATAAGCAATCCAAAAGCTACCTTAAGCTACCCTAGCCATAATCTAACTAAAGCTAAGCTAAATCAACTGGTATGAACCTAATAAGCACAGGCTAGAGGCATTAAAGCTCAAAAACAAGTTCTAACTCTACTATGCCAAACGCATTAATGCCCTAGTTTAAGCACTATTTAAGCTAGCTAGAAAAAATCACAAAAATTAAGTAAAATCACCATCAAACTAACAACCTACCAAAGTGTCTAAATCGAATTTCAATTTGAAATGGACTTAAGATGAATCTGTGAAAATTCCACAAAGTTTTGCAAAAATTGCTTTTTCACTTCTTCTTTTTCTTGGACAGAGCAGGGCAAAGCACTTTTGTTTGGACAGCTTATTTAGTGCTTATAGGAAATTCATAAAATTCCACAAAAATGATATTTGAAAACTTCACCAACTGAAGTTGCTTATCCCAAAGTTTCAAATGTTGGATCGAGAATGAGCAAATGAAAAATCCACAAAAGTTTTGTAAAACCGGACTTTTCTAATTTTTGACTAATTTGAGACAGTTATGAAATTTTGACTAAACTGAGATTCTAATGATCCTAAGCTACTAAATATGTTATATTAAGCTATTATGGAACTAGATTAAGCTACTTTAGCAACTTATACCTTTAGAAATGATGATATACTCACTCTAAATCCTTAACAGTTAACTCAATTGATGGATAAAAGGAAAATTTTGACTTTTACAACTATGACCTATGGATTTTATGGTTTTAATTAGCTAATATGACCTAAAGTAACATGTTTCAACTCTAAGCAATAACCAAAACTCACTAAAGATCAGTGAAGTACCCTGAACAAACACCCTTGAATTACTGATTTTGTGATTTAAAGCAGAGATGGGTGAATTGAGCTAAGGCTGATAAAAAATCTAAATTAATGTAATAAGCTAAAGCAAACACAAATACACAAGCTTACACAGCAAATACTCATGATTCTAAGTTAGGCTAATTTTGGCAGTTGAGTAAGAATTATTGAGCTCTTATGATTATAATGAACAAGAACCAACTTTTGAGCTAAATTATCACTAATATAGACCTAATAAGCACAAAGCAAGATGAATAAGCACAAAATAAGCAATTACGTGAGAGCAAAAATCAAGGAATTTCTTACAAATGACCACAGGCTTATATCCAAGGAATCAAGGCCCAAAATTACTCCTAGTAGCTTGTCACTGAACCACTAGCACCATTTCAAGCCAAAGATTTCCTGCTTTCAGCCTCATTCTTCTTCTTTTTGATTTTTTAATTTTCAGGCTATTTTTTTTGTTGAAAATAAAGGTAAACACAAACTAGGACAGATTAAACTAGTGAAGCACTAATATAAAATGATAAAAAGTAGTTATTAACTAAAATAAGCAGATTATAAGCTATGCTACAGTAATTTGACTTTTGTTGACTTTATTTGACTTTTTTTTTGGAAAATTGAGCAAACAGAACAGGATTTGCTCTAATTAACTTTATTAACATTGAAATAGCTTAAACAAACTAATTTGACTCATCCAAACAGATTAAAACTTAAATTGTGACAAGAACTGATTTTGGTAGGAAGACAAAAGTAGAGGAAACGGAAATTGGATGATAACACTTGTAGAAATTATCTGAATTAACTAATACAATTCATGAAACATAAATCCCGAGAAAGTTTTACACTAAACTTTTAAAAACGATTACAAGAAAATAAGAAATGGTCTAAGACAATGACACTTTATTTCTTCTGTCTTCTTTCTCTTTTATAGCTTTCACAAAGTAGTAGTTGAATCTTCCTCGGTCCTTGGATTGGTCAAAATTGATCCTAGCCCTTGATTTTCACTTTTAGGCAAAATATCAAAAGCAGTTTTGCAATTAAGGAATTTTGGTTGTTTGTGGAGGTGGAGGGACATGTTTAGTGGGTTTAAAATTGAGACAGGTGGTGGACAGTGGTGGTGAAACCAGGGAGGTGGAGGGTGGGCAGTGAGGAGTTTGGTGTGTGAGGAAGGAGATGTCGATGGTGGGTTTGATGGGGTCAAACCTGGTTTTATTTATAAAGGGAATTTTGGGTTGGTTATGGGCTTGGGTTTTATTTTGGGTTTGTTTGTTTGTTCAGTTAATAAAACACAAGGACCATTCTTGAAATTTCTGAATTCTTGAAGGTAGAACTGCAATTTTCCCAAAGTTAACACAAGGACCTATTATTCCATTTATGAATAGTACAATGGTTATATTTATTAATTTTCCATTTTAAATAACTCAGGGACCATTTTTGACATTTTTCAAAGTTGAGGGAAAAGTTGTAATATGAAATTTTAACTTCAAATGACTATTTCTTACAACTTGTGAATCCCCAAGGACCTTTAATGATATTTTACAAGTTTTGAATTACCAGGGACTAGTTTTGCCTATTTATGAAAGTTTAGGAATTTGAAGCTGTAAATTATGTAAACTTTGTTGTTTTTCAGTTTTCAATCCTTTTGCACTTGTAACACATAAAAACACATTTCAATGATATTTATAGCATTTATATGGCATTTCTGAGTGTTTTTAAATGTTTTTGTAGTTTAAATGGGAATAAAATAATGAGTATTTAGACACACATCAGAATCACTCCTAACTTGTATTTCAAGTGTTAGTCATTAATATGTAACAGGTTGCTTAATTAGGCTTTTATGTTAGTAATTAAGGCTAGGCTCATGTAGAAAGCCCAAGAGCCTATGCAAAAGCCCAATAAAAAAGGAAGGGACTAGATGTGTTGCCCTAGCTCGCTTCCCCTATAAATACTCTTGTAAACCCTCACTTGAGGGTTGGTTGTTCATGTTAATACATATCCTACGTATAACCTTTCTCAATTATTATCATGTATGTGTTTTGCTTGTTCAACCGATCACTCTCATCTATATTTCTTACATAATGATCCTTGTGTTAACTTATGGTGACCTAACAGTGGTATCATACGCCATCTAGTTGGGTGAAAAAGGTTTGTTTTTGAAGTTAGTAGTTGTACGCGTAAGGTCTCATGGTTTACACTTTTCATACGCTTAAAATCTTTCATTTTTTCACTTGTAAACTCAAGATTCTTATGGGTTAAGGTTTATTTAGTGTTAAAGTTTTAGTTTTTTTCAAAAAGTTTCAAACTTTACGTGTTTACATTAGTTTTTAAGCTTGGTTTGTATCGTGTTTCATTTGTTACGCGTAAAGTTGAAACCTACTTTGGATCATCAAGTTTCATACTTTTGTGTTATTTTGGTGATTTTGAAGTTGTTTCATCATTAAAATCAGGTTTACAAAACGTTTTAGTGCATAAAAAAATCAGTTTTGGTAAAAACCCTAAACTTACGCCTAAGGAAACCCTAATCCTACGCCTAAGCTCTACGCATAAGTCTGTGTTACGCCTATTAGTTTCTTACGCGTAAGAATTTTCTTCATTGATCTTCAAAGCTGTTGGTTTACTCAGTGTTTTCTTGCTTGGATAAGCCTGAAAACACTTCGACTTGTGGATATCTTTTACACTTGGATAAGTGTAAAGGATTTTTGGGTAAAACCCTAAGTTTACGCATAAGCATAACTACTTACGAGTAAACATCTTACGCCTAAGCTTGCTTACGCCTAAGGTTCTTACTTATAAGCTTTTAGTTTACGCCTAAGCTTACGTTTCACCTAAAGCTTACGCGTAAGAAGTATTTATGCCTAAGCTCTTGTTTACGCGTAAGAAGGAAGTTACACGTAAGGTTACCTGTTTACGCCTAAGTGTACTTCATCAACAAACATCAAGTTTCATTCGACTACAAAGATCCATCTTCAACACAAGTTTCAAGATGTCTCAACCACCATACTCTAACTACTCTCCTCATGAGTATCCTCAACAACAACAACAACAACAACAACAACAACAACAACAACAACAACAACAACAACAAAAACTGTTGGGTTCAGTCCCAGATAGATCTTATGAGCCTAGAAAGAGTATAGTTGTCCTGTGTAATTTCAAAACAACTAAGGAGAACCTTTGCAAGAATTGTACTCATGCGGAAAATAAATACAAGACTTAAGAAGACAATAAACACAATAGCCTTGATCCTCTATGGATCTATATTGCTTCACTATATTTGTTATTGGAAAAACGTACATTCAACCCTAGCCGCTAGTTTATTTAATAGAACAAGAAACCCTAACTTTGCAGCTTGCTAAACACTCAAAAGATATGCACAATCTATTCCTATTTTAACTCATGCATATCATAACTAATAAACTAATAAAGCGGAAACTACATATCCGCAGAAACAAAATAACTATCATAGGAAACTGCACTATCCGAAGAAACCTTTCTATCAGCAGAAACTATACTACTATCAGTAGAAACCTTATCAGCAGGAACCCACTATTACATAATTCCCAACAATCCTCCCCTAAACTTGAATTTGACTCTATTAACTTCAAGTTTCCAGATAGATCTTCACCACACAAGAGGATTGAGTAGACCAGAAAATGAAACCATATGAAGCACCTGCAGAACATCTAGAACCACCAGAGACAGCAATGAAGTCCAAGATCCCATCAACAACTCCTAGATTAGCAGCATCAGGAACCAACAGCATCGATAACCGAGTAGATTTGATAAGCCTTTAACAAGTAGCTACTCACTCTTGGGCTAGCTGGTTCTTGAGTGGAATCATGACATCACCCTGGTGAACCAGTTACCAGTCCAACACTTAGAACGTGAATCAATGGTGTGTTGGAATACCCTAATGATTATTGGCAAACCATCACAGACCATCAACAGATTTGAGTTGTCTTAACCTGAAGCCGTTAACTCGGGACTAGTCATGTTGTTCCACTGCCTTTACCACAAGCCATGAACTTGTGGGCTAGCCAACTCTTCATCTATGAGGACATGGTGAGTTGAGCACCATACAACTTATTGGCAAGTTGTCAACCATCCAACGGATTTGACATCTCTTTACCAGAGCCGTTTGCTCATGGAGTAGCCAATGTTTGGTGTGTGAGACCAGGGTACATTGATAACCCTCTAATTTTTAGCAAACCAGCAGCTATCAACAGATTTGAGAACACTTACTAGAGCTGTACCCCCATAACAAGTTAACCCTTTGCCACTAAGGACATGGTGAGTTAAAAACCATATAAGACACACATGTACAACATGATCCTCAAAGATGAAAATTAGTAACAGACACTATATACAAGTTTTGTTTTTTTTTTGGTTTTTTTTATAACACAAAAAAAAGAAAAAGAAATGAAACATATACAAAAAGAAAAGAAAAAAAATACATATACCAACATACCACCCATCAATATGAAGAATCAACAGAAACAGCAATTAGCTTATCCTTTAACCTTTGGATTAGATGCTCTGCATTAGTCATGTCATTTCCAACTGGAGCAGTAGAGAAAATCAACTTCTGCTTCAACATTTGTTCCACCAATGATGCAGACAAAGGATATTCATTATCTGAAAACATGTAAAGATAGACCCCAGACAAAGTCTGCACCACATGAACACCAGAGAGTGGATAAAAAGTCCAACTAAAAACCTGCCACTCAGATTGACCTTCCTAAATCTTAAAGCCAGCACCATCTTGATGTTTGGAATCAAATAACACTTGAAGATCACCCAACAAAACCAAACCAGCCCCTTGTGCAAGATGAGATTCAAAGTGTTGTGATACCATATTATAAAGAGTAATCAGATCCTGTCTATCTAGAAAATTGAGAACCTCAGAGAGAAAAGTAAAATGCCTAACAGACTCATCCTTGCGATAAATTGAATTACAATCTCTCAATCTACGAAGACCTGTAGGAGTGAGTTTCCAGTTCACCAATGGAGACCATTCTACCAACTCCTCATCTGAATCATTCTCCTCAAAGTCCTTTAGAAAAGAGCTCTCAAGAGCATGAAGATCAACATATGCAGCCTCAGGGGTAACCATAGATTCCTTTACAATGGAAACAGGTGGTGGATCTTGGGACATAGACACATTCTTTGTCCTATCAGCAGAAAGATCCTCCTCCTCATGATGTGTAATACCCTCAGCAGAAACTGATGCAGGTAACTCAGAAGAAATCCTTGAAGTGATATTAGAAGGAATTGTTGAAGGCATATCATCTGACATCGCTTCATAAGAAATAAGCACAGCCTCAAAGGAATCAGTAGTCTTCAATCTCTTGGGATTAGGACCTTCCAAAAGAGATTGAGAGTGTTTCATCCTAGTATAAGGATTGAGACCATCCTTTTCTAATCTTGATTAAATGATGTTATACTATTTGACTAACCTATCATCAGAGAAAGATTTCACATATGCCATACTCCAGCCTGATTGATAAACAGCAGAACTCATATTCTTTACAAATTCTCTCATATGTCTCCTCTGTTCAGCTTGAGATAAAGGCTTTTCCCGTTTTGCTTTAGCCTTTCTTTCTGCATCTGCCTTTTTCCTTTGATTCACCAAAGCCTTTATATCATCAACATAATTCTTTTGATCAAAGGCACCTCCCAATATAGATTGAGCAAGAATAGGATTGTTAGACACATCATCTGCCAATTGTATCCAAGTATCATCTGAGAATCCTAGATCAAGAGTATCCAATTCTTTCTTCCTTTGTGGTGTGACCTCATGAACTGACTGGGCTGATAATTCTGCATTAAAAGTGGCTTGAACTTGTTCAACTACTACTCTATCACTCATGGAAATTTCATGTAGCTTGAATAGTCTTTCCTATTCAGCTTTATCAACACCAAGATCCACTTCCTCATCAATTAGTTTACCCTTTCCCTTATCACACTGAGTAGCATCATCCAATGTATCAGAGGGAATAGGCTGAGAAGCTTCAAGAGTAGATGTAAAATGATCAGCAGGATCTGTAGACTCCTTTTCCTCACCTTTCTTCTCAGTAGCAACAACTTCTGGAGAAATATCAACACTATCAGCAGCACCAGAAGTTTTAGAGGAATCTACCACTCTTGACTTAAGAGTCATTTGACTCAGATAATTCCTCTTTTTCCTCTGTCTCCTCTGAAACACTTGCACTTGTGGAGCAATAGGAGGTTGAGTCTCTCTAAGGGACACAGATGCTAGAACATGAAGTTTATCTAAATCAATATTAACCCTCTCATGTCCATGTTCATCCTCATCATCAGACACCACAAACATAGTCTTCCTCTTTTCCAACCTCACCTCCAAATCTGTCACCCTTTTTAATAATTTCACCATTTCACCACCCAAATTGAGCTTAGTGGCCTTCAGCTCTTTCCTTGTTTCCTTGAGCTGGAGCTCCAAATCATCAACCTTTTGCACATACCTGTTGAGCAAACTAGACATATTCATTAGCATATTAGGATCCTCAGCTCCACCAGCAGGAATACCTGTGGTTGGAGGAGCTTCATTGGACCTAGGAGGAGACACATGAAACTCATCACCAAAAGTGGTGTCTTCCTCAAAATCATGTCTAGGTGGACTAGGTGGCTGACCATAAGGCTTAGTAGGATTTACCTCAGTCTCAACAGGAGTTTGTTCCTGTGAGGTAGAAGCAACCACTGGCTCGACAAGAGCAACAGGCCTTGGTGAAGGTGGGGCATCAAGGTGAGGAGAAAGTGGAAGTTGTGAGGCATCAGCTGCAACTGATACAGAGACATCAGCAGCAACATTGACACCAAGAAACATAGTTGGTAGCAAGGGTCTATGTTCTCCAGTATAATTTGTTTTCATTGTAGCAAATAACTTAGCAGTTAATTTGGTAATGACCCTTGGAGTTTTGTCAGAGGTTTCAATACTTAATATCATTTGTAAAAACCTAGGATACATTAGAAATTTATGCTTGGTATCCTTCAAAATTTTAAGCATTTCCTCAAAAATATATCTTGAAAAATTATATTGTCTCCCATGGGCCAAACATATAATAGCATTTGCAATTGAGCTGGAGAACTGATCCCAACCACGGATTAGGACTAAGGCATTGAAGCAGGGTGTGGACTAAAAACCTCCACTTAGGGCAAAATTTATTTTTATACCAAATTATTTTACCATCAAAAGGATACCCTAAGCTAGTTAGTCCAGAGATGATTTCATCTCTATTATTCTCAAAGAGACCATCTGCATCATCAAATTGTAACTGAGTCCTAATGAGAGACTCAGTTATCACATACTCTCTTCCATCAATGGTGGCCACTATCTCCTTGGTAGAGCCCGGTGAGAGATCGCTCATGGTCTTGGCCCAAAATTGTTTGACAAGAGAGTCATAAACAATTGATGGAGAGTGAGTAAGAGCATACCTGATTTTGGAGCGCAAGAGAAAATCAATCATTGAGTCATATAGGTCGCTCCCTTTGATATGATCCAGAAATGCAGTTTTGTTATGATCCACTTTGTACTTGAGCGGTGCCATTGATATTGATTGAGAAGATTGAATATGAACAGTATTCAAATTAAGAGGGAATTGGGGTGAAGGTTACTTCTAATTGACTATTTAAATGAGTTTCCCAAAATAGTCGTTTAAATTGACAGAAGATTCGAAACAAATCTTTGACCAATTTTGACTTAAAATAAACCCGAAATTAAATCCCAAAATTCTATCAAAACCAGAGACAATGAAAAGTCAACCAGCGGAAACCAAGCAGTCAATTGGCGGAAACCAATTAACTTTTGTCCGTAGTAACAAATCAAAGCTATCTGCAGAATCCACGGCCTTGGCCGAGAAACAATTACAATATCAGCAGTAATGAGAAGAGAATCAAATCAAATCTTTGACCCATAACAGTGCCTTAACTGTCTCCATTCAGAACTTTTAGCGATCCAAATTCCAACCATCAATAATTACCATAACTTTTACTGACCTAAGATTCCAAAAAGGCCTATAAAACCAACCCCTTACAGCAGCAACCATACACACAAAACACATAACCCTCAGCACGAAAACCAAAACATATAACCATGAGCAATTCTCCCAACCACCCAATGGAACTATCATCATCTGATAATGAACCAAACTGGTTAAACTACTTCCCTCCTGGAGCTTTCAATAGCATCACCTACATCTCAAGAGAGCCTCCCAGCAGATCACCATTCTACTATACAACTTCAAAAGAAGATCTCCCCAACCCTCCTTCTCAGAATGAGGTTGAGGTTTCCAGTGCAGAGCTCAAAGATATGAATAAGGACACTGATGATGAAGTGAATGATCCAACCTACAGGCCTCGCAACACCAGGTCCATGAGTATTGCTCCTCTTGCTGTGCTACCACCAGGTGCTCCAATTATAGACCCCCAACCCTCCACATCCAATCCCACCAAAGAACCCACAGTGATGGGTCTTGCTTGCGCCAGTGTGGGAATGGATAGATAGGAAGGAAAGAGCATCCGCAGGATGCCACAGTGGGAAACATAAGGCGAGAGGAGGCCTTGAAGGATGAAGCTATAATGCGAAGGGTGTGGAGTGAAGGGATGCTGAGTCTTGGTCTTGCTTGTTATGTCCTGTATTTGTAACAGTATCGCTGCATCTGAGAATGCAGTTTGTTTAATGAATAAAAGCTTGTTTATCTTTTCTTAGTCATCTGATTCCCATGATTGTGTGTTTGATACTTGATCTGCAATATGGTTAGAAGAACACAAATCATACACACAAAAATATATATACATAAAACATATACATCATAAAGACCTCCCCTTAAACCAGAATCCTCCCCTTAGGCACAATCCTCCCCTCAAACACAACAATCAGGGGTTGATCATGCCAATATTGACAATCAAATATTGAAATCTGGGGCCATCAAAAGCTTTGGTTAACAAATCAGCAACATTTTCATCTGTATGAATTTTAACCACTTGTATAAGGTGTTTTTCATTAGCATCTCTGATAAAGTGGTGTCTAATTTCTGTAGTTCTTTGATGAAAACAGGATTTTTGACAATACAGATTCTACTTTGGTTATCTATAAAGATTTTAGTGTTCATAAAATTGAACCCATAATCTAATAATTGGTTTTGTATCCAAAGTGCACGACCCAACAACTAGCGGCTGACAACATATTCACCGATAGAAGATGTAGCCACTATGGTCTGCTTCTTGCATTGCCAAGAAATCAATCTCCTTCCCAAGAATTGACATCCCCCAGTAGTAGATTTGCGATCAAAATTAGCACCAGCATAGTCACTATCACTATAAGTTTCCAACTCAAATGGAGATTCTCTAGGATACCAAAGACCCAATTTTGGTTGGCCCTTTAGATACTTGAAAATCTTCTTGACCGCAGTTAAATGGGAAGTCAAAGGTGTGACTTGATGCCTAGAACAAGCACTAACTGCAAACATGATGTCAGGCCTAGAGGCAGTCAAATACATGAGAGAACCAATCATTGATCTGTAGAGATGCACATTAACAGCAGGATCTGGGTCATTATTTGACTTAGCCTTAGGAGCCTCATAGGGTGTAGTCGCAGTCCTAACTAGTTCCATGTCAAACTTTTTGAGGATATCATGCACATACTTCTCTTGATGAATGAAAATGCCATCTGATTTTTGCTGCACTTGTAAGCCCAAAAAGAGCTTCTTTGGTAGAACCAAAGATAATTTCATCTACATACACTTGCACAAGAATAATATCCTTGGTGCTCTTCTTGATAAAGAGAGTCTTATCAATAGCACCTCTCCTATATCCATGTTTCAGCAGAATTGAAGAAAGCCTAGCATACCATGCCCTAGGTGCTCGATGAAGTCCATAGAGTGCTTTAACCACTTTGTAAACCATGTCTGGATTGTGAGGATCTACAAATCCCTTGGGCTGAGTGACATACACTTCTAACTCAATCTCCCCATATAAAAATGCACTTTTCACATCCATCTGATAGACCATGAAGCCCATGTATGAGGCAAATGCCAAGAATAGTCGGATGGCCTCTACTCTTGCTTGAGGGCAAAACCTCATCAATACAACTTCTTTGCGTGACCTGAGCAACCAACCTAGCCTTGTTCCTAACCACAATTCCCCTTGCATCTCTTTTAAATTTGAGAATCCACTTAGTTCCAATAGCATACTTACCAGGAGGCAACTAAACAAGTTCCTACACATTTTGATTCAGAAATTGTTGCATCTCCTCTTGCATAGCAGCTACCCAATCTTCATCTCCCAGTTCATGTGCAACACTAGTAGGTTCAACCTGAGATAGGAAACAAGCAAAAAGACAATGATGATAGTCTATATGATTGTTCCTATGTTGATCCTGAATATAGCTGATAAATGCAGATTCACCAAACTTTGTCTTCTTGACCCTGCTTCTAGTTTGCACAGAAGAAGTAGGATCACCAATTATAAGGGATTGTGGATGTACTGTGTTAATCCTCTTAGTGAAATTTGGACTAACATCAACTGAAGTGGCCTGATTAGTAAGTGTGGGACCAAAGTCCTCATCATAAGAAGAAGAACCAAAAATGCCTGTTCTTGACATGTGATGAATGCCATCCAATTCAGAGCTGGAATGTTGTGAATTGGCTAAGTCAGACAGACTTGGAAATCTGGTAGAAGTGTCTTCAAAACCCAAACTGCCAGCAGATGGAGTATTTGAGGTGACAGCAGGAACAGTTTCACTATCAGAGGAATCCGGAACACAAACAGCAGCATCAACATCAGCCGGAACTGACCCAATATCAGGAGGATCAGCTACATTACCAGCGGGAACATGTACACTGCTAGTAGCATCAAAGTTCCTACGAGCTTCAAGAGTAGCATGCCTTAATAGTTCCTCTGTATCTTTGGAGAATTCATAACCAAACTTATCAGCGTCTTCCTTTGCAACATGCTCTTGGCGTTGAAGCTTCACCAGCTCTTCTGCATATCCTAGATCACTTGAAGTTACATCAGAAGAAGCTGAGTCCTTGGTACCTGAAAAATGGTTAGAAGGAAAGGATGGAACAAGTATAGGCTATTCATCACACTCTGGATCTGACTCATCATCTGAGGAACCTGCAATGTTAGATTGAGCATATTGTGGTGCTGCAGAAAGGTTAGATTTATAACGAGTATAACCCAAATGGTCAGTTAAATAGTCAAGATCAAAGTACCATTCTTGACCAGCTCCCTGAACATTTGGCTTGTCCTTCATAAATCTCAGATTCAGTGTCTCTTCAACCTTCTTTGTGGAGAGGTTATATACCCTGTAGGCCTTACTATGAGCAGAGTAGCCTACTACAAATCCCTCATCAGCTTTCCCATCAAACTTGCCCAAATGATCACTGGTGTTAAGGATGGTGACATGACAACCAAAAGGCTTAAGGTGGCTTATGGTAGGAATCTTGCCAGACAGAAGTTCATAAGGTGTTTTTTTGTGAGGATTAGTTATCAACACCCTGTTCAAAACATAACAAGCAGTGCTAATTGCTTCAATCCAGAACATGGTAGGTAACTTAGAATCAGCAAGCATGGACCTTGCTGCTTCAATCAGGGTTCTATTTTTCCTTTCAGCAACTCCATTTTGTTGTGGAGTCTTGTGATCAACATGTCCCCTTCTTATCCCCTTTGTAGCACAGAGCTCTATCAATTTGGCATTTTTGAACTATGTCCCATTGTCACACCTAATGGCTTTAACCTTCTTATTCAACTGATTCTCTACCAGGGCAATAAAGTACTGAAGAATCTGGAATGTTTCATCTTTAGTCCCTAAAAAGAATGCCCAGCAATACCTACTATAATCATCAGTAACCACCAAACTATAGTACTTGTGATCAATGCTTCTGATAGATGTAGGACCAAAAAGATCCATATGAAGAAGCTGTAAGGGCTCAGAGATAGTGTTTACAATAGTAATAGACTTATAGGAAGCCTTGTGTTGCTTTCCCTTGTTACAAGCCACACAGTTGTGCTCATTGGTAAAGACCTTGGAAGGCAGTCCATGAACTAACCCAAGTTTAGCTAGCTTGTTTATTGTTTTGAAATTCACATGAGCCATCCTCCTATGCCATTTATTAGATTCATCCAAGGATGCTTTTGCCACTAAACAAGCTAAGTCACCAGCAGGCTAAACTTCATTGAGATTGAATGTATAAAGGTTGTGTTTCCTTGGTACCTTCAGAACAACTTGACTATCATCAGGTATTTGGAAATCTTTGGAGAGAACAAGACATTCTGTATCAGTGAACAACACAAAATTTTGTCTTGTCACAGATTTGGGACACAGAGAATAGATTGAAATTCCTCAGTGCTTCCACAAAATACACATTTTCAAAGTCCAGCTGAGCAGTTCTAATAGTTCCCTTCCCTGTAATTTTACCATCTCCTCCACCAAAAGTAATAGTACCTCCTTGTATAGACACAAAATCATGCAGCCTGTCTCTCTTCCCTGTCATACTCCTAGAACAACCACTATCTACAATACCTAAATCTTTATTGGAAAGAGGATCATCCTACAAGTTAAAAATATACACCAATATTAGTATACATGGAGACCCAAGTCATCACTGACTTGGGCACTACTTTGGATCACATTAGAAAAACCTGCAGATGGATGAGATCCACTATTGTTCTTGGAACCCCTCATAAATGATGGTCTATTTTGTGTCCAAGAGCAACCTGCTGAGGACTTAACAGCAGTATCCTACCTTGCCCCCTTTTATGTAAAAGATCATTATTAGCAGGCCTGTAACCATTTTGAAAATAATCACTAGTAGGTATGTATAATGTCCTATTAACCTTTCTTCTCCAACTAAATGAAGATGACCTGTCAGCAGCAACTGGGTTACCAGCAGCAACTGGTCTACCAGCAGAAGTGATTCTGCTGGTCCTCGTATGTGTTCCAAAGGGAAAAAACGAAGGAATCTTGGTCACATCATTCCATACAGTTCTATATCTCTGCTGATTAGTGCAAACATTCATCTGTTTCTCATAATAATCACAATCTTTGATAAGATGAAAAACACTTCCACAAACAAAACATGATTTCTTCTTAAATTGCTTGTTCAAAATAGGAATAGTCTTATCACAAACAAAATTATTCAAACCACAACCAAAATCAGAATTGTTTTTAACAAAATCAACAGAACAAGAAATGTTTCTAGAAAAAGCTGTCTTTGAAGAAGGTTCTTTAACTGCAACACTTGGGGCATGATGAACTGGTAAAGGCTTGGGAGAGGCAGACTTTGAAGACTCTTCATTTGAATCACAACTGGCATAGTCTTTAGATTGGGTCTCAAGTCTGGAAGAACAAGAGACAAATGTATTAGATTCATTTACCCGATTATCAGATAAGTCATTGGACTTTTGGACCATAGGTCCTATGTGATTCATCCGAAGTCGGATTAGGTTAGGTGGCCTAACAATACCATTTATAGAAGAAGGCTGAATGCATTTCACCTTACTTATATATTCCATGAGTTTTCTATATTTATCTTCTTAACTTCGTCGGTGGAGTTAAAAACACTTTGTAGTCAATAGGGTCATACACCTCATACGAGAAGCAATATAGTCTTTGGCGCTAACCCCATCTTAGTTTTAACGGACATAGAGCTATTTACCAATTTATGTAAGTTTTTAGCTGTTCTTGCCAGATTATGCCTAGCCACCTACGTATCTAAACAGCTTGAAGATCCTCTTTTTTGGCAACAACCTTATCAAATTCTTTCTTATTAAATTTTAATTCATTTGAGGTGTTATCTAAATCCCTTTGCAAAACATTAATTTTCTCCTCAAGAGCCAATTGATTTTGTTCATACCAGGCCTTTTGTTTTTCTAAAGCTTTAATAGTTTTCTTATAGGCACGGACTTGAATAAAGTTTTCTTTATATTTATCATTAATATCATCAAAATCACATTTCAGAGCATCATATTTAGCATTGCAACCAAATATACAATATTGTACACAGTGATGCCCATCATAGCAATTTCCCAGGCGTGCGGCAACCGGACCAACTTGAGGAGATTCATCCTCATCTTCATTCACATGATCACTCCAGTAAACTCTTGACTCCAAAGACAGCATGGCTGTAGGTTTCACCTCTTCAGCTTCCTTTAACTTGAATGCATTATACCTTCTTTTGTCACCTCCCTTCTTGTCTGGACATTCTCTAGCAAAGTGACCAAGCTGGTTGCATTCAAAGCATCGGACCTTCTTCCTATCAAACCTGGCTGATTCTCTTCCCTTGAAGGCAAACTTTCCTCCAGACCCCTTCTCAAACCTGTTGACTTTCACAGCAAGCATGGCCATCTGCCATTTGAGATCCATCTCCTCCATATCCCACTTATCCACTTATTCAAAATCTTCATAGACCAGCTAACTGTTGGTCTTTAGATCGGCAACAAAAAGTGAAGCACTTCCTCCATCACAGAGTGAGACTTTGATTTTCTTGACGAAGAAGCGTGTGTTCTTGTTCTTGCCGAAGAAGTGGGACTTCAGCATAAGACACCATTGTGTTAGCACTAGTAGCCTTGACAAAGTGAGTGTGTTGGAGATGGAGAAAAATATGAATAACCCTTGATATCAATTTCAAGAGATCTTAGCTTATTGTATAAGTCATCAAAGCTTAAGTAGTCAAGACCTCCCTTTGCCTTGAGTGTGAGAGAAACCTGCCTCCAGGGGAAGGGTAGGGACGAAAACTTCAAATTGCATTCCTCATTGTCGAGTTTAGATTTCATCGATTAAGCTGGTTAAGGATTTTCTGAAACCTATCATACCCCTTGTGTATGCCTTCCTCTTCAGAGATTGAGAATTCCTGAAAGTTTTGTTTGAGCATAGACTTCCTCATTTTCTTGGACTCATCGTTTCCACCAAACCTTGCTTTTATTGCTCTCCAGATCTCTCTTGCATCATCAAGATGATAAAAGTCACTCATATGCTCATCTGGAAGGGCTTGGAGCAAGGTAGTCCTTGCCTTGGTTTCCCTCGAAGAGCAGCTCATTTGTTTGGGTGGAAGAATTATCACTTTCCAATCAGGATCTCTTCCAGTAGACTTCTACTTTTTGCCCATAAGAACAACGTTCCAGACATTGATGTCCATGTTGGAGATATAATTTTGCATCTTCATGGCCCATATGTCATATTCGTCCTTCTTCATGTAGGGAAATTTTGCATTAGTGTTGGACATGGTGGTAACGACCTGAATAATAGAATTTGAGTGTTTGTTTGATGACTCCTGATCATCATTTTCGGACTCTGAATGATTTGATGATGACATTGTAATGTTTTTGTGAAAGGGAATAGAGTTGTCTTCTAATAAAGATTCTCACCAGGCTCTGATACCACTTGTTGGGTTCAGTCCCAGATAGATCTTATGAGCCTAAAGAGTATAGCTGTCCTGTGTAATCACAAAACAACTAAGGAGAACCTTTGCAAGAATTGTACTCACGCGTAAAATAAATACAAGACTTAAGAAGACAATAAACACAATAACCTTGATCCTCTATGGATCTATATTACTTCACTATATTTGTTATTGGAAAACGTACATTCAACCCTAGCCGCTAGTTTCTTTTATAGCACAAGAAACCCTAACTTTGCAGCTTGCTAAACACTCAAAAGATATACACAATCTATTCCTATTTTAACTCATGCATATCGTAACTAATAAACTAATAAATCGGAAACTACATATCCGCAGAAACAAAATAACTATCATAGGAAACTGCACTATCCGCAGAAACCTTAATATCAGCAAAAACTATACTACTATCAGTAGGAACCCTATCAGCAGGAACCCACTATTACATAATTCCCAACATCAGCTTTGATCCTCATCAGTTGAAATGTTTTTCAAAAGCAAGTCATAATTCTCCTCAAATGTTTTCAAAATCAATTTAAATCTACAGAGATCACAAATCTCAAATGATTTGAAAATTGTGATCGGGGGAGAATTTGTGATTTAAATTGGATTTAAACTGATAATTCGATAAATGGTGTTATAATGATTTAAAAGCTTTCCTCCCCACATGTGCCTAATGATTTCAAATTTAACATGCACATGTTGAGGGGGAACATCTATTTCAAACCAAAAAGGATTGAAACGTGATTGATTGGTTTCAATGTGCAGATTTTCACTAATAAGTGCAAAACACATCCTTTCCAAAAATACCCTTAACAAAGTATGAAAAATACTAATTTTGATCAGGAAAGTGATGTTGATATCTTTTAGAAAATGGTAATCAAAAAGTGAATCCTTCCTCTTGCCTCCGTGTGCCAAAACGATTTCAAATACACGATGCATATGTTGAGGGGGAGCTCTTTTTCTAAAATATCAAAAAGCATTCAGGTACAAAACGCTTTGATAATACATCATAAGTATCTGGATTGATTTTCAAATGGTTTTCAATTGGTTCCAATGGCAGATGAATAATACCAAATAGACCGACCAAATTTACTTTATGTATGGTGATATAAGGATGGTTAGGTTAGGTATTCGTTCCCACGATCCTACCAAAGCCGGAGGGATCTACCCAGGGACAATCCACTAGATAGTGTAGAGTTCTTAGGTATGATGAAAAAAAGGAGAAAAGTGAGATATGGGAAGAGTGCGGACTGAGATAGAGCTAGAACTGGAATAAACCCAACAAGGTTCTAGTTATGAAGTCTCGGTAAGCACTGAAGGGGTTGAAGAATGAAAAAGAATTGAATTAGAAAAGGGTGAAAATAAATAGCCCTCCAATAATTCAACCTTAGGGCAGAAACCGGGTTCAATATATATGCTCTTGGTTGTTACTAAGGTAACAGGTATTGAAGACAAGGCGTCATGGACCCGGTGTGGCTGCACTACACTTCCCAAGCTACTCAAGTTTCTCTTAAAAGGGACTTGTTTCATTCTCACAGGGAACCTACATAATCTATCAACTTTCTCTTAGAGATTGTTGATATTGAAGAAGGAGACCCCCTCCCTAGTCTCCGGCATAGGAACCAAATATGCACAATTGAGTCTAGAGCCACGAGATCATTTAATAAATCTCTTTAGGACACTGTCAATGAAGACTCTCTGTTTCACACAATGTGGAAAGAGAGATTATATCTTAAGAGTCCTACGCATTATCCTTGTGGTATTGCCAGAACATCTGAGTGATATGCAAACATATTCACAATGAAGATGGAAAGCCTTCTAGAGCCAACATCAAACAAGCTCT
Organism: Chrysanthemum makinoi; assembly: GCA_910596185.1. Taxonomy (NCBI): domain Eukaryota; kingdom Viridiplantae; phylum Streptophyta; class Magnoliopsida; order Asterales; family Asteraceae; genus Chrysanthemum; species Chrysanthemum makinoi. Next base: position 54,453,412 of record OU343217.1, on the reverse strand, counting down.
TGGTAGGTGGCGTGTGAGATCTATCCAATAGATCAACCATGTGACAACTGAACAGAAAGATGGCGATTCAAACTTATGAATCAATCCGGTTCGGTTATGGATTGACGGATACCTTTGAAAAACGGTCGTTGTGCTTAAAATTCTTTCCTTTAGCACATCGACTGTGTATTAATATTTCAAATACAAAAGGTGTTTATGATTGATAATTGATTTTTCTCATAAAAACCCTCGTTGTATTGCAAAAACACTTTATTGAGCAGTACTCGATTGTTTTCAAATCTCTTTTCATCAATCAGTGAATCTCAAATTCGTTGGTTCACTCACTCCGTGTTGTCTTCTTTAAGACGTTTCGGTTTGAGAACAACTAGAGCAGTTGTGAAACCTGTCAAGGAAATTCTTCGAATTATACCCTCACAGGCGGTACTTGTGCTGATCAACGAGGAACCGTGGGCCGTGTACCTCAATTCAACGAAAGTGATCAAAGACAATTTAGTGCACTTTATTGCTAATTGTTGTATGTACGCCCGAGGTTTGCAGACTGATCGAATCGAGAGGTCAATCCATAGCCGCATGCTCACACAACACATTCATTTCTAAAGAAATCATGATAAGTGCATCAACGACTCTGATATTTTCACTCCATGCTTCTGCAAATATCATGAATCAACTAAAGCTTCCGCTACACTGATGAGAAGATATCATGATCCAGAATGTGAGCATGTCGGTCCAAAAGTCACAACACTAAAAGGAAGAGTCGAGATTTATGGTAGCGATGATCTCAAAGCTGGCTCAAAACTCATTATCACGTGGATCAGTTAAAGACCTCCACTTGGATTAACCAAACATGCAAAAATGAAGAATCAAAGACTAAGGGCTACTGAGCAAAGAACTTTAACACGAATCCAAGAACAATCTTAATGTAATATCTGTTTGTATTCAATGTATTTTGAGGTGACCTCCCTTAGGGGGAGATTGTTAGGATTTAGTAAATCCAGTTATTAAAGTGTCGGTCACCTCCCTTAGGGGTGACCTCCCTTAGGGGGAGATTGTTAGGATTTAGTAAATCGTAGTCGTAGTTATTTTATGTTAGATAGTATTTAGTTTAGTAACACCGTGGAGGACGGACGGGTCTTTACCCAATGTATGCCTGATCCACAGCCCGTAGGTGGCGTTTATGTAAGGAACTATAAATACCCTCTAGCTCCCAAGGTAGAGGGTTGGAGCTCATAATAATACTTTTACTTTCTCTCACTAAGTTCCCAAACCTCTAACTCTTTCTCTCTCTAAAAACCTTATAGTATACGCCATATTTGATCATGATTTGATGTGTTTGTGAAATCCAATATGTTAAAAAGCACCAATTGATACGACCCGGTTAGGGGTTGTATCGGGATAAGGCACCGCTTTTAGCGTGTGCGAGCTCCTTAAGAAAATAGAGAGAAGAACTAGAGATTTGTTTATCTTAAACTTTTATTGATTCATTCATAACAATGATTCGGTATATATAACCAAGTAAACCTAGCTTGTAAAACAAGCCAAACATAAAGACATATCTTAACAATGACACTTTCCTAATACGACACAAAGACATATCCTAAATAAATATAATATGACATAAAGCCCGGGGCGTATCACATAGCATATTCAAAAAAAAAAGAAATACCAAATATAAGCAGCCCCGAAGTCACCTTTGTTCAACCATCAAATCAGGCCGTGACCTAATATTCTCCGTGAAAATGTATTTACCAAAGTAATCTCATATCACAACAAATCACATAATCAAGTCTCATTATCACAAATCTCATCATCAAAACTCTTTAACAAATCTCATAAAATCCAAATCTCATAGCACTCCAATCTCATCGACATACAAAACGTACACTGGATCCAACTTAAGCCTGTATCGGAATCAATTCCAAGTTCAGCCCACAACTTTAATATCCGATC
>OU343217.1:54417759-54451365 GCA_910596185.1 Chrysanthemum makinoi | reverse complement strand
AGCATCACCTACATCTCAAAGAGAGCCTCCCAGGATCACCCATTCTACTATACAACTTCAAAGAAGATCTCCCCAACCCTCCTCCTCGGAATGAGGTTGGGGTTTCACCTGAGAGCTCAAAGATATGAATGAGGACACATTGAGTAAGTAGATGATCCAACCTACGAGCCTCGCAACACGGGGTCCATGAGTATTGCTCCTCTTCTGTGCTACCACGAGTGCTCAATTATAGACTGACCCTCCACATCCAATCCCACGGGGAAGAACCACGGTGATGGGTCTCTAGCTGCGCCCGTGTAGGGAATGGATAGATAGGAAGGAGAGAGAGCATCACAGATGCCGCGATTGGGGAAACATAAGGCCAGAGAGGAGGCCTTGAAGGATGAAGTGTTCCTACTGAAGAAGGGTGTGGAGTGTGAAGGGATGTTGAGTCTTGGTCTTGCTTGTTATGTCACGTATTTGCTATTGATGCTCATTTGCATCTGAGAATCACGGTTGTTTAATGAATAAAAGCTTGTTTATCTTTTCTTAGTCATCGATTCCCATGATTGTGTGTTTTGATACTTGATCGCAATATGGTTAGAAGAACACAAATCATACACACAAAAATATATATACATAAAACATATACATCATAAAGACCTCCCTTAAGCGGGAATCCTCCCCTTAGGCACAATCCTCCCTCAAACACAACAATCGGGGGTTGATCATGCCAATATTGTGATCAAATATTGAAATCAGGGGCCATCAAGCTTTGGTTAACAAATGACAACATTTTCATGCTATGAATTTTAACCACTTGAATAAGGTGTTTTTCATTAGCATCTCCGATAAAGTGGTGTCTAATTTCTATGTGCTTAGTTCTTTGATGAAAACGGATTTTTGACAATCTGATTCTACTTTGGTTATCTATAAAGATTTTAGTGTTCATAAAATTGAACCCATAATCTAATAATTGGTTTTGTATCCAAAGTACCTGACCACAACAACTAGCAGGCGGCAACATATTAAACTTGATAGAAGATGTAGCTATGATACCGCTTCTTGCATTGCCAAGAAATCAATCTCCTTCCCAATTGACATCCCCGGTAGTAGATTTGCGATCAAAATTAGCACCAGCATAGTCACTATCACTATAAGTTTCCAACTCAAATGGAGATTCTCTAGGATACCAAAGACCCAATTTTGGTTGGCCCTTTAGATACTTGAAAATCTTCTTGATCGCAGTTAAATGGGAAGTCAAAGGTGTGACTTGATGCCTAGAACAAGCACTAACTGCAAACATGATGTCAGGCCTAGAGGCAGTCAAATACATGAGAGAACCAATCATTGATCTGTAGAGATGCACATTAACAGAGGATCCGGGTCATTATTTGACTTAGCCTTAGGAGCCTCATAGGTTGTAGTCGCAGTCCTAACAAGTTCCATGTCAAAATTTTTGAGGATATCATGCACATACTTCTCTTGATGAATGAAAATGCCATCGATTTTGCTGCACTTGTAAGCCCAAAAAGAGCTTCTTTGGTAGAACCAAAGATAATTTCATCTACATACACTTGCACAAGAATAATATCCTTGGTGCTCTTCTTGATAAAGAGAGTCTTATCAATAGCACCTCTCCTATATCCATGTTTGTGAGAATTGAAGAAGCCTAGCATACCATGCCTAGGTTCTGATGAAGTCCATAGAGTGCTTTAACCACTTTGTAAACCATGTCTGGATTGTGAGGATCTACAAATCCCTTGGGCTGAGTGACATACACTTCTAACTCAATCTCCCCATATAAAAATGCACTTTTCACATCCATCTGATAGACCATGAAGCCCATGTATGAGGCAAATGCCAAGAATAGTCGGATGGCCTCTACTCTTGCAACGGGAGCAAAACCTCATCAATACCCGCTTCTTGTCTGTGACCCTGAGCAACCAACCTAGCCTTGTTCCTAACCACAATTCCCCTTGCATCTCTTTTAAATTTGAGAATCCACTTAGTTCCAATAGCATACTTACCAGGAGGCAACTAAACAAGTTCCTACACATTTTGATTCAGAAATTGTTGCATCTCCTCTTGCATAGCAGCTACCCAATCTTCATCTCCCAGTTCATGTGCAACACTAGTAGGTTCAACCTGAGATAGGAAACAAGCAAAAAGACAATGATGATAGTCTATATGATTGTTCCTATGTTGATCCCGAATATAGTGATAAATCGCAATTCACCAAACTTTGTCTTCTTGACCCTGCTTCTAGTTTGCACTAGAAGAGTAGGATCACCAATTATAAGGGATTGTGGATGTCTTGTGTTAATCCTCTTAGTGAAATTTGGACTAACATCAACCGAAGTGGCTGATTAGTAAGTGTGGGACCAAAGTCCTCATCATAAGAAGAAGAACCAAAAATGCACATTCTTGACATGTGATGAATGCCATCCAATTGAGTGGAATGTTGTGAATTGGCTAAGTCGGACAGACTTGGAAATCGGTAGAAGTGTCTTCAAAACAAACTGCCAGTGAGATGGAGTATTTGAGGTGTAGCAGGAACAGTTTCACTATCGAGAGAATCCGGAACACAAACAGCAGCATCAACATCGAGCGGGCCGACCCAATATCAGGAGGATCACTACATTACCGCGGGAACATGTACCTTTGCTAGTAGCATCAAAGTTCCTCTGAGCTTCAGAGTAGCATGCCTTAATAGTTCCTCCATCTTTGGAGAATTCATAACCAAACTTATCAGCGTCTTCCTTTGCAACATGCTCTTGGCGTTGAAGCTTCACCACTCTTACATATCCTAGATCACTTGAAGTTACATCAGAAGCACCTGAGTCCTTGGTACCTGAAAAATGGTTAGAAGGAAAGGATGGAACAAGTATAGGCTATTCATCACACTCGGATCGACTCATCATCGAGGAACCTGCAATGTTAGATTGAGCATATTGTGGTGTGCTGCGAAGGTTAGATTTATAACGAGTATAACCCAAATGGTGGAGTTAAATAGTCAAGATCAAAGTACCATTCTTGACCAGGCCCCTGAACATTTGGCTTGTCCTTCATAAATCTCAGATTCAGTGTCTCTTCAACCTTCTTTGTGGAGAGGTTATATACCCTGTAGGCCTTACTATGAGCAGAGTAGCCTACTACAAATCCCTCATCAGCTTTCCCATCAAACTTGCCCAAATGATCACTGGTGTTAAGGATGGTGACATGACAACCAAAAGGCTTAAGGTGGCTAATGGTAGGAATCTTGCCGAATGAAGTTCATAAGGTGTTTTTGTGAGGATTAGTTATCAACACCTGTTCAAAACATAACAAGCGGTGCTGCTAAGCTTCAATCCGAACATGGTAGGTAACTTAGAATCGGCAAGCATGGACCTTCTTTCGCTCGAGGGGTTCTATTTTCCTTTCAGCAACTCCATTTTGTTGTAGGTCTTGGCGATCTTGTAATCCCTTCTTATCCCCTTTGTAGCACAGAGCTCTATCAATTTGGCATTTTTGAACTATGTCCCATTGTCACACCTAATGGCTTTAACCTTCTTATTCAACTGATTCTCTACCAGGGCAATAAAGTACTGAAGAATCTGGAATGTTTCATCTTTAGTCCCTAAAAGAATGCCCAGCCAATACCTACTATAATCATGGTAACCACCAAACTATAGTACTTGTGATCAATGCTTCGATAGATGTAGGACCAAAAGATCCATATGAAGAAGCTGTAGGGCTCGAGAGATAGTGTTTACAATAGTAATAGACTTATAGGAAGCCTTGTGTTGCTTTCCCTTGTTACAAGCCACAGCTTGTGTGCTCATTGGTAAAGACCTTGGAAGGCAGTCCATGAACTAACCCAAGTTTAGCTAGCTTGTTTATTGTTTTGTAATTCACATGAGCCATCCTCCTATGCCATTTATTAGATTCATCCAAGGATGCTTTTGCCACTAAACAAGCTAAGTCACCAGCAGGCTAAACTTCATTGAGATTGAATGTATAAAGGTTGTGTTTCCTTGGTACCTTCAGAACAACTTGACTATCATCAGGTATTTGGAAATCTTTGGAGAGAACAAGACATTCTGTATCAGTGAACAACACAAAATTTTGTCTTGTCACAGATTTGGGACACAGAGAATAGATTGAAATTCCTCAGTGCTTCCACAAAATACACATTTTCAAAGTCCAGCTGAGCAGTTCTAATAGTTCCCTTCCCTGTAATTTTACCATCTCCTCCACCAAAAGTAATAGTACCTCCTTGTATAGACACAAAATCATGCAGCTGTCTCTCTTCACATACCTCCTAGAACAACCACTATCAACAATACCTAAATCTTTATTTAAATGAGGATCATCCTACAAGTTAAAAATATACACCAATATTAGTATACATGGAGACCCAAGTCATCACTGACTTGGGCCTGCCTTGTGGATCACATTAGAAAAAACTGCAGATGGATGAGATCCACTATTGTTCTTGGAACCCCTCATAAATGATGGTCTAATTTGTGTCCAAGAGCAACCTGAGGACTTAAGCGATATCCTACCTTGCCCCCTTTTATGTAAAAGATCATTATTAGCGGGCTGTAACCATTTTGAAAATAATCACTAGTAGGTATGTATAATGTCCTATTAACCTTTCTTCTCCAACTAAATGAAGATGACCTGTCACAAGAAGGTTACCGGCTGACAATTGGTCTACCGCAGAGTGATTCTGCTGGTCCTCGTATGTGTTCCAAAGGGAAAAAACGAAGGAATCTTGGTCACATCATTCCATACAGTTCTATATCTCTCTGTGATTAGTGCAAACATTTATCTGTTTCTCATAATAATCACAATCTTTGATAAGATGAAAAACACTTCCACAAACAAAACATGATTTCTTCTTAAATTGCTTGTTCAAAACAGGAATAGTCTTATCACAAACAAAATTATTCAAACCACAACCAAAATCAGAATTGTTTTTTAACAAATTCAACGTAACAAGAAATGTTTCTAGAAAAATTGTCTTTGAAGAAGGTTCTTTAAAGCGCAACACTTGGGGCATGATGGCTGGTAAAGGCTTGGGAGAGGCAGACTTTGAAGACTCTTCATTTGAATCACAACTGGCATAGTCTTTAGATTGGGTCTCTGAAGTCCTGGAAGAACAAGAGACAAATGTATTAGATTCCTTTGCCAGTATCCGATAAGTCATTGGACTTTGGACCATAGGTCCTATGTGATTCATCTGAGTCAGATTCTGGGTTAGGTGGCCTAACAATACCATTTATAGAAGAAGGAACTGAATGCATTTCACCTTTTTTTATATATTCAACAGGTTTTCTATATTTATCTTCTTCTTCATCAGTGACAGGATTAAAAACACTGTAGTCAATAGGGTCATACACCTCATCTGAAGCAATATAGTCTTTGGCGCCTAACCCCATCTTAGTTTTAACAGACATAGAGCTATTTACCAATTTATGTAAGTTTTTAGCCTGTTCTTGCCACTGATTATGCCTAGCCACCTCTGTATCTAAACTAGCTTGAAGACCCTCTTTTTCAGCAACAACCTTAATAAATTCTTTCTTATTAAATTTTAATTCATTGGAGGTGTTATCTAAATCCCTCTGCAAAACATTAATTTTCTCCTCAAGAGCCAATTGATTTTGTTCATACCAGGCCTTTTGTTTTTCTAAAGCTTTAACAGTTTTCTTATAGGCACGGACTTGAATAAAGTATTCTTTTTATTTTTCATTAACATCATCAAGTTCACTTTTGAGAGCATCATATTTAGCATTGCAACCAAATATACAACTTTGTACCTGAGAAGTGACGCCCATCATAGCAATTTCCCCAGCAGTGTCAGCAACCAGTCCAACTTGAGGCTCTTCATCCTTACCATCATTCACATGATCATCCCGATCAACTCTGTTCTCCAATGCAGCATGGTACTGTAGGCTTCACCTCCTCAGCTTCCTTGAGCTTGTATGCATTATACCTTCTTCTGTCCTCCCTTCTTGTTAGGACATTTCTTAAAGTGACCAAGTGGTTGTGCATTCAAAGCATCTGATCTTTTTCCTGTCAAACCTAGCTGATTCTCTTCCTTTGTAGCCAAAATTCCTTCCAGAGCCCTCTTCAAACCTCTTAACTTTCACAGCAAGCATGGCCATCTGCCATTTTAGATCCATCTCCTCCATAACCCATTTATCCACTTGTTCAAAGTCTTCATAGGTCAACTGCTGTTGATCTTCAGATTCAGCAACAAATGAGTAGAGCACATCTTCTATCACAGGATTAGACTTTGATCTTCTTGTAGAAGAATTGTGTGTTCTGGATGTTGCTGATGAAGAAGTGGGACTCTCAGCATAAGACACCATTGTGTTATTACTGGTAGCACTAACAAAAGCTGAGTGTGTTGGAGTAGGTGAATAAGATGAATGACCCTTGATATCAATTTCAAAAGATCTAAGCTTATTGTATAAGTCATCGAAGCTTAAATAATCAAGGCCACCCTTGGCCTTGAGTGTGAGAGAGACATGCATCCAGGAAGTAGGTAGAGCACGAAGGAATTTGAGATTGCACTCCTCATTGTCAGGTTTAGACTTTAACTGATTAAGCTGGCTGAGGATCTTTTGGAACCTGTCATAGCCCTTATGCATGCCTTTTTCTTCAGAGATTGAGAATTCCTGAAGGTTTTGATTGAGCATAGATTTTCTCATTTTCTTGGACTCATCGTTTCCACCAAACCTTGCTTTTATCCCTCTCCAGATCTCTCTTGCATCATCCAGATGATAAAAGTCGCTCATGTGCTCATTTGGAAGAGCTTGAAGCAAAGTAGTCCTCGCCTTGGTCTCCATTTGAAGAGCAATTTGTTCAGCACTTGTTGTAGGTGGAAGTATTATCAAATTCCCTTCAGTATCTCTTCCAGTAGACTTCTTACTGTTGCCTTTTAGAACAACATTCCAGAGATTGACATCCATATTGGAGATATAGTTTTGCATCTTCATGGCCCATATGTCATATTCATCCTTCTTTAGGTAAGGGAATTTTGCATTGGTGTTGGACATAGTGACCACTTGCTGAACGGTAGACTGGGTGTTAGCTGGCTATTCATCATTCTCAGAGTCTGAATGTTTTGATGATGTCATTGTTAGGGTTTTGTGGAGAAGAATTAGACTGTCTTCTTAGAAACATTCTCACGAGGCTCTGATACCACTTGTTGGGTTCAGTCCCAGAGAGATCTTATGAGCCTAGAAAGAGTATAGCTGTCTTGTGTAATCACAAAACAACTAAGGAGAACCTTTGCAAGAATTGTACTCACAAGGAAAATAAATTCAAGACTTAAGAAGACAATAAACACAATAACCTTGATCCTCTATGGATCTATATTGCTTCACTATATTTGTTATTGGAAAAACGTACATTCAACCCTAGCCGCTAGTTTCTTTTATAGAACAAGAAACCCTAACTTTGCAGCTTGCTAAACACTCAAAAGATATGCACAATCTATTCCTATTTTAACTCATGCATATCATAACTAATAAACTAATAAAGCGGAAACTACATATCCGCAGAAACAAAATAACTATCATAGGAAACTGCACTATCTGCAGAAACCTTTCTATCAGCAAAAACTATACTACTATCAGTAGAAACCTTATCAGCAGGAACCCACTATTACATACTTCCCAACAACAACAATATCCTCAACAACAATTTCAACAACCATCATCAGTTTACTTTCCTTAAGGAGCACAACCTCTTCCACCACAAATCCCTCAACCAAACCCTCGTCAACAATATCAACATGCTAACTACTTCCAATATCAGTTTCCAACTAAGTATGCTATGAATGTCACAACGCAAAAGGAACCTTCTTGGTTTGCAAAGATGTGTGAAGCTTTAAGCGACTGAGTCCATTCATGAAGCTGGATCCCTTGATAGACATCCAATGCTCACTCCCGGAAACTATGATCAATGGGTGATAAGGTTTTTTAGGTTTTGTGATCTCAAGAAACCTCATGGTAAGTTTTTGAAGAAGGTCATCCTTGAAGGTCCTTTTTAGATGCCTACTGTTACTATACCTGGAGATCCAAATACTACTCCACCAAGAGATGATGTTACCAACGTTCTCAGAGTTGATCAACTCACTATTGAACAACTACTTCACTTGGAAGCAGATGAAATTGAATTCAATTGGAAGCAGTGTTGATGCTTAGAAAACTGCAAAAGCTATGTAGGAACAAATTCATCTTCTAATGGAAGGCACAAAACTCAATCAAGAAGATATGGAATCAAAACTTTACTTATCCTATGAGAATTTCATGATTGAGTCTGGGGAATCATTAGAGTCATACTATCATCGGTTCTCAGATATGATCAATGACTTGGACAAACACGGCATCATCATGCCAAGGATTGCAATCAATACAAAGTTCCTCAGCTGTTGTTAGGATTTAGAAAATCCAGTTGTTAAAGTGTCGGTCACCTCAAGTATATGTAATCTTTAGAAAACTCGTAGTCGTAGTAATTTAATGTTAGTTAGTATTTAGTTAAGTAACACCGTGGAGGACGGACGGGTCTTTACCCACTGTATGCCTGATCCACAGCCCGTAGGAGGCGTATATTGTAAGATACTATAAATACCCTCTACATCCCAAGGTAGAGTGTTGGAGCTCATAATAAGATTTTTCTTTCTCTCACTAAGCTTCCTAAACCTCTTAACTTTCTCTATCTAAACCCTAAGCCAGACGCCCCATATATACTATGGTTTGATGTGTTTGTGAAATCCAATATGTTACAAATGGTATCAAGAGCCATGGTTTGATCATCTCTTTACATGTTCTTGGATTTCTAGTGGTTCTATATGGTTTTTGGGTTTGAAAAAGTTTAGTGGTATTTGCATCATTTGGACCATTTCTTGTGTTAAAGTTTGGATTTTGATTGTACTTTTGTGCTTAGAATCATTATAAGTGCTTTGGTTTTGATTTGGAAGGCTTGAATCAGCGTGGTTGGGTTGTTTTTGGATTGAAAAGTGGTGTTTTTGAATATTTCATCCTAGCGACTTGTGTCGTACTTGATTTCTTATTAGCTTGATGATTTGTCTTTCGTTTTAAGTGACTTATGCGTGTTGTATGAAGCGACTTGTGCACTAAGCGATTTGTCTTTTGAGACAAGCGACAAAAGGACAAAGTAGTGGACGTACTTTTTGTCTAGCGATTTGTCACTAGCGACTTGTCCTTCTAGCGAGTTGTTACTTTAGCAAATTTTGTGTCGAGCGACTTGTCACCAACGATTTGTCTTCATAGCGATTTGTGTCACTAGCGACTTGTCCTTCTAGCGAGTTGTTACTCTAGCAACTTATGTGTCTAGCAACTTGTTACTAGCGATTTGTCTTCATAGCGATTTGTGTCACACAAGCGACTTATCTCTCTAGCGACTTCTCCCTTGAGCAACTTGTATACCTAGCGACTTGGTGAAAAGCGATTTGTCTTCAAGGTTTGAAGCGACTTGGTGAATTATTGTTTCTGATTGTTACATTTTATGGTTTTCTCTTGATTTAGTAAAATCCCGTGAGAGAATCTATTTCCTGGTTTAATCAAAGAGTTATAAAATCCCGTGGAATCTGTAATCATGTCTACCAACGTGCCTTCAGTCATCTCTTCTGTAGCTGAGGACGTTCAAGCAGCAGGATCAAATACTCGTCCACCCATGTTAGATAGGACTGATTTTGACTCATGGGCTCAATGAATCATGTTGTACTGCTTGGGTAAGGAAAATGGGGTTAACGTTCTCAAATCAATTGATGAAGGACCATACCAAGTTAGGACTACGAGACATACTTGAAACTGCTTGATGGCTCGATGACATTAGGATTGGACAGACCAAAGACATATGATGAACTTACTGATAAGGAGAAAAAGAGATACGATGCTGATATTAGGGCCTCAAACATTGTACTTCAGGGTCTACCAAAGGACATCTACAAGCTAATCAATCACAACACTGAAGCCAAAGCAGTTTGGGACAATGTCAAGATGCTTCTCTCCGGTTCAGAATTAACTAAAGAAGACAGAGAGTCTCAACTGTATGATGATTTTGAGAACTTTAAGATAAACCCAAGGGAAAATGTCACTGAATACTATGTGAGGTTCCACAAGCTCGTGAATGACATGAGTAATATCAAAATGACAATGCCAAATATCCAGCTAAATTCAAAGTTTGTGAACAACATGAATCCCAAATGGCACAAATTTGTCACTGCAGTCAAACTTAACTAAGGATTGAGGAACACCAATTATGAGCAATCATGCTTATTTACTACAAACTGAGAAACATGCTTCGTTTGAGCGAATGATCATGGAAAAGTTCAAGATCAATGCTGGAGATGCAAGCTCTTCAAATAACTCAACTACATTCTACACCAATGTAGGGATTACTACCAAATATCACAAGTCATACCTCTGGAAATGGTAACCACAAGCTCATTCCTGATCCAGGTATAAGCCTCCGATCTTTGAAGCGTCATGGAACACTTTTTCAATCAACTGGCTCTTATGGTCAAGCAAAACTTGAATCTCACCCCACACACAGACAATCATCTCAGAACTGCGTCAAATCTTCACAATCATTCTACTGTTAAAGAAGGAAAGATAGTGGTGTAAAATGTGCAAGGAAGACAAAATGCATACTGATTGTACAATAATTTGTACGACCAGGCCTTCGATGGTGATCGAAGGGTATGAGGGGTGATATGCTTGCGCCAAACTTGTAGCCAATCTGCAATAAAATAGTAGACACCCGTTAAGTGATTGCGAGGGTTGGGCCCTGCGAACCACCTCCAAATGAGAGTAAGTCGATATGTGTTGTAAATAATGGAGTATGAAATCTTGTGTTGAGTGAACATTCCATTGAAATGACTCGTCCAACCTATTTATAGGTGAAGAAAATAGCTTGGAGAGTGTTAGCACAGCTTAGGAGATCATGGGGGCGTCCCGACTTGTGGTAACCGCTAGGGCTTCATCCTCACTATCTCGGACTTGGCGGGGAAGCTAAGGAAATAGTGGGAATGTGGGGGGAAGACCAAGTCAAGGTTCTCCTTTGTCATGGCGTCTTCAAGAGAACCAGAAGGGCATAGGCCTTGGTGAATTCTTCAACTGAACCATGTCAATGATGAATGGTTTTACGCCACCAATGACTTATGAAGAAAGACTTGGGTCTTCGTAATGCAAGTCCGACGGAGGAAGGGGTCCTTCGACGTCCCGGATGGTACGTCATCAAGCCCCTCGCCAAATTGATATGTACGAACAAGAAATATTGCTTACGACTCATAAATAGAAACGAAACCTCCCCTTCGTCACAAAAAACGAACGAAGATGAAAAGTCTTGTAACTATTGACCGTAATTAATGCAAACACTTATCCTAACAACTCCCTTTTCCTCGGTAAAATAAAACGTCATTTCAAAATTTAAAAAAGGGTTTGAAATCCGGTGGTAAGGGAATAAGTCATGACACGTGTAGGGCCGAGATTTAACATATGTGAGGGTATATAAAGTTAAAAAACAGTAAAACCCTAACATTATTTTATCTCACGCCTAAGTTTTCACCTACTAAAACCTCTTTCGATCAAACAAGGTAAAGTGTTCCTTCTACTTTTCAAATACTTTTTGTGTGGATTTTAGAAGGATCAATGTCTACAAATAAGAAATTTGTAATCAAACAACAAGGTTGCACCTTGAAAAGTGAGGAGCTCAAAGCGTTCCTCACCGATTACCCAATTCCAAAAGAGCATAAAATCATGTTACCTAGTAGAAATCAAGGGATATTTGATGCCCTCGAAAACTATGTAGGTTTGTACACCCATGCATTCACCACCTCCAACCTTAGGATACCCTTGCACCCTTTGATTTTAGAACTCCTCCAGTACTATGAGGTACACATATCTAGGTTCAACCCTTTTGGCCTAGCCAAGCTTACAACATACATTGTGATGTGCAAAGCTTATGGGTTTGAACCATCATTAACTGTGCTTAGGGTTTTGAATTTATACCCGGAGGAGATTGGTTGACCTTGGGTAAAAGGGGTGAAAGGGATGTGCCCATTCTCATAGATAGGCCGTTTACAAACATCAAAAGCGGAAAGGAAAATTCTTTTACATCCAAAACACCATTATCCCTCCGACTTTCCCTGCATTGTTAAACCCAGAGTTCCAATATGATGAAAAAAGGTTCAACGATCCCTTGCCCTATCTTGAGGAGAATCCTTTGTATCATGCGTTTGGCGTCATCCAGCTTATTGCCAAACATTTCCTGAGCTAATTCTTTTCGGGTGGCCTTCTTTGAAGATGGGAGGATCTCCTTTGTACCAGATTATTTGTGATGGAGAAAGTATGTATTTTTTTTATTAAAATAAGAGATAAAAACTTATCTTTATGATATTTATCTTATTTGCTCCTTCGATGCAAATGTCATTGAAACTTTGTGGTAGCTAGTGGTGCAAAGGAGGTGAGCTTCAATTCCAAAGAATCCCCAGGCGAGCTATGGCGTGGGCTCTCCGTCAGTGTCAATAAATGACAATGATGTGGAAGCTCAGCCCATCGAACCTGTATCCTCTGCTCCTCCGTCAAAGGAACCCATAGATGTGGAAGAGACCACCTTGGAGAATGTTGTTGATTGATGAACCGGTCTCCAGGAATGATTCAGCCATCGTAGGACCCTCCGGCATTGGTGAGAGGGTCCAAAGCGAGAAAAGTACCAGTTAAAAGCTGTGAAGTCGCTTGAAGAGAGAAGCTTATCCTACCTACTACTCTCTCTCGAACTACCCGGCAAAGAGTGCTTTCGGTAAGGTGGTATTATTTCGACCATGAAGGGCCCAGTGGTGATGATATCCATGGTAATGCTTCTTTTGTAACAAAAATTAGATACTAGTAATAATCTGTTAACAAATTTATATATGCTGCAGGACTTCCTGATACGAAAGAACTTCCTTCTCCTATAGCTTGTCATCAACTCGTGGACCATGTAATCCCACCCAGCTGGAAGGGGGTGGTGGACAACATGTCTATAGAAAGGCTCTGCGACCTTCATGACAAAAGGTATGTCCGACAGTGAATGCTAGACAACCAACTCAATGCTAGGACAAGGGAGCTGCTCCGTACTATCACCAAAGCTCGAGAAGAAATGGATGTTATCTTTGAGAAGGGGAAGGCTAGGGATCGAGAGTATGCATACCGGAAAGAAGTGTGAAGATGCCTTGGAGGATTTTGACAAGAACCCCTTGGTGCAAGATCTCAGAGCTAATAATGAAAATCTCAAAGGTCAACTAGCGAGAATTTGAATCAGCATGCTAACTATCGAAGGCTCAAAGGTCCTAGGCTATAAAGAGCAGATATATGTTCTTTCATCCAAGTGTGGAGGCCTCGAAGGAGAGAGAGCGAAGCTGTTGGACCAAGAGATCAAGCTCAGCGAAAAGGTGGATGGGTTAAACCTTTGTCTGAAGATGCTGAAGAAAGACAGGGTGGACCTGATAACCAACGTTATCCCCTACATTGCCATGGAACTTTACCATAGTAATGATGTGAGGAATGCAATTGGGAACTTGGTAAATGCTGCCATATATCATGGCAAGTGTACCACTTTGGAGAGATGCGACTGCGAAAAGGAACGGGTGAAGCCGGAGAAAGTGCCATACTATAGGGCAACTCATGAAAGTATGATGATGATGAGGTAATGAATTAGCGCTGGAGTTCCCTTTCCTTGTAGTGACTAAGGACCCGACTACGTGGAGGACTGTTGGCTAAAAGTCAAGGAAGTCCAGCCTCCATCTCCTTCGAAGAAGACTCCATCCCCAAAGGCTCCATCCCCAGGTTCAGCTGATCCCACTCATTCCAAGGTTTGATGAAGGCAACCATGTGGTTGTAATTTGATCCCCAGGGTGGTAAGCACCCTGTTTGAAAACAATTTATCTGTGTTCCTTTCCAGGCTTTGTGCCTGATGAAACAATTAACATTTGGTGTGTGTGAAGTAGGCTGAAGACAATGTTGCTCAGGTTGACTGTTAATAATATTAAAACATTAATGTGCTTGTCATTGTGAATTTTTCTAAGCGTGTGAGGCAGGGTTCTACCCATTACTTTCGAAAATCTTAATCCTTTAAGGCGTGAGGAAACTTAAAATACCTTAAGGCCATATAGGAAAGTTAATGTGAAGTTGAGGTGGATGTTTATGCATATGAGCAAGACATGTTGTTAGTCTTTGTACATCCCTTCAACATTGAAACTTATAAAGCGACTTGGTGGACAAATCTTTGTTGTATTGAACAAAATAAGAGATTTGAGGGAAATGCGTTATATCATTAAGGGGGTAGGGAGAATTACATCATTTTAAGAAATGAATACTAGACGCCTACCATTAATGCTTCTTTCCCCAAGTGAGAAGAATGCAAATACATTGATTGAAAGCAAAATAAAGAATGTCCTTAGACATTGTAAGTTTCATACGTAGAACTTACGAAGGGTAGTGCCATTCCAGGTTCTATCAATAGCGTCTCCATCCAAGGTTTCCAGCTTGTAGGCTCCATTGCCATATGCTTCCTTAATAACGTAGGGCCCTTCCCATGTAGGTCCTAGTTTACCCTAATACTCAGCTTTACTTGCCTTTGTTGAGTGGGAGGATGTATTCCCAGGTTTGAAGGTCGTAGAACCCACTGTTGTAGTATCTTTCAATATTTTGCTTATGGATAGCCTCCCTGATTGAGGCTATTTCCCTTCGTTCTTCAAGTAGGTCTAGGTTGCTACAGAGTCTTTCTTTGTTGTCTGCTGCTTCAAAGTTCATGACCCTTTCTATTTTGACACTTACTTCCGAAGGGATAACGACGAGTGCCATATGTCAAGCTAAAAGCGTCTCCCCATGACTTGACTTTGTATGGTTCGTGAGCCCAAAGTACTTGAGGTAGTTCATCTACCCAACCGTGGTGAATCCATCCCACCCTTCGTTCTATTCCTTGGATGATGTCCTGTTAGTACCCACTTATCCGTTTCCTTGGGATGGTAGACGGAAGTAAAGGATTGTTTGATATTAGGGCCTCTGCAAGGAATACCCTTGTTGACTGCTTCCCATTATCTGAAATGATGATGTGGGGTACTCTGAACCGACAGATAATATGTTCCCACACAAACTTTTCCATGTGCCTTCCTGTGATGGATGCCAAAGGTTTCGCTTCCACCCATTTAATGAAGTAGTCGATGGCTATGACCGAGAACTTTACTCCTCTTGGGGAAATTGGCAGAGGGCCTACAATGTCTATCCCCCATTGGCTGAAGGGCCATGTGGATCCTGAGAGGTCATATCTTGTTTTGGTAGCCTTGGAACCCTTGATTGAACTTGACAGGCTTCACACTTCTGAATGATTTCGACAGCATCCCTGTGCATCGAAGGCTAGTAATATCCGATCCTCATGATTTTAGAAACAGGAGCGGGGTCTGCGCAAAAGCCCGCGGGATCCTTCATGCACTTCTTGAATGATGTTGGCGGCTTGCCTAGGTCCTATACAACGAATCCATGGGGACAAAAAGGATCTTTGGTATAGATAGTTCCCCATGATTGCATCTTTGGTGCTTTGACGGACCTTTCGAGCTAATTCGATCCTCCGGCGGTATACCACTTATTAGATATTCTCTAATGGAGTCATCAATTTGAGTCTTCCCCTGTATTACGTCGGACACCTCCTTTGGACAATGGACCTATCTGCTAACACCGACGGAACTTCTTTAGTTAAATGAGCAAATGCCATTGATGCCAGTTGCTAAGTCGTCGCCTTCTTGTTTTGATTTCTCGGAACATGCTCTATGTTGTAGGATGTAAACCCTTCGAGCATTTCCTTGGCCTTATCCAGATATTGCTTGATCACAGGTTGTCTCGCCTCGTAGGAGCCTTTTATCGATTGGACCGGTTGCGAGTTAACGAAAAGGCCAAGTCTTCTACCTCCAAGTCCTTGCCAATTGGAGGCCGCTAGCAAGGCCGTTACTCTGCTTCATTGTTAGTAGCATCAATTCAAGCGGAGTGCATAAGTGTACTCCTTCCCTTTGGGGTCAACAAGCATGAGACCTGCGCGGAACCCGTGGGCTAAGATCCGTCGGTATAAAGTTTCCACCCTTGCCGACGCCTTATCGGGCTTTTCAGCAATTTTTGTGTCCTACTTTGGTTCGGAGGGTGTTTCTGCAAAGAAGTCTGCCAATATTTGCCCTTTGACCGAGTTTCTACCTTTGTATTTGATTGTACAATAATTCATACGACCAGGCCTTCGATGGTGATCGAAGGGTATGAGGGGTGATATGCTTGCGCCAAACTTGTAGCCAATCTGTAATAAGAAATAGTAGACACTTAAGTTAAGTGATTCGCGAGGGTTGGTCCCTGAAGACCACCTCGTGAGAGTAAGTATGTGATATGTGTTGTAAATAATATAGGTATGTGAAATAATGTGTTGAATGAACATACCATTTAAATGACTCGTCCAACCTATTTATAGGTGATGAAAAGAGCTTGGAGAGTGTTAGCACACGTTTAGGAGATCATGGGGCGTCCCCGATGCGTGGTAACCGCTAGGGCTTCATCCTCACTATCTCGGACTTGGCGGGGGAAGCTAAGGAAATAGTGGGAGCGTGGGAAGACCAAGTCAAGGCTCTTCTTTGTCTTGGCATCTTCAAGAGAAGACACCGAAGGGCATAGGCCTTGCGGTGACGGACCAACTGGTAACCATGTCAATGATGAATGGTTTTACGCCACCAATGACTTATAAAGAAAGACTTAGGTCTTCGTAATGCAACCGACGAGGCCGAAGGGTCCTTCGACGTCGGAGATGCGTCATCAAGCCCCGGTCGAAAGTGATATGTACGAACAAGAATATTGCTTACGACTCGAGAAATAGAAACGAAACTTCCCCGTCACAAAAATGAACGAAGATGAAAAGTCTTGCACCTATTGGTAATAAATGCAAACAATTACCTAACCACCCCTTCATCGGTAAAAGCGTCCTTTCAAAATTTAAAAGATTTTGAAATCCGGTGGTAAGGGGATAAGTCATGACGTGTAGGGCGAGATTTAACATATGTAGGGGTATATAAAATGTAAAAAGCAGTAGAAAACCCTAGCATAATTTTATCTCTCGCCCAAGTTTTCACCTACTAAAACCTCTTCGATCAAGCTTTTGATCAAACAAGGTAAGTGTTCCTTATACTTTTTCAAATACGTTATTGTGGATTTTAGAAGGATCAATGTCTACCAATAAAAAATTTGTAATCAAACAACAAGGTTGCACCTTGATAAGGGAGGAGCTCAAAGCGTTCCTCACCGATTACCCAATTCCAAAAGAACATAAAATCATGTTACCTAGTAGAAATCAAGGGATATTTGATGCCCCCGAAAACTATGTAGGCCTGTATACCCATGCATTCACTACCTCCAACCTTAGAATACCCTTGCACCCTTCGATTTTATAATTCCTCCGGTACTATGAGGTAGACATTTCTAGGTTCAACCCTTTTGGCCTAGCCAAGCTTACGACATACATTGTGATGTGCAAAGCTTATGGGTTCGAACCATCATTGACTGTGCTTAGGGGTTTTCGAATCTATGGGGAGGTTGGGTTGGGCGAGGGGTGAAAGGATGTGCCCATTCTCATAGATAGGCCTTTTCACGAACATCGAGAACTGGAAGAGCAAGTTCTTTTATCCAAAACACCATTATCCCTCCGGCATACTCGCATTGTTAAACCCGAATTTCAATATAACGAAAAGGTTCAACGATCCGCCCTATCTTGTGAGAAGGAACCCTTTGTATCAGGTTTGGCTCGTCATCCAGTGATTGCCAAACATTCCCTGAGCCATTCTTTTCATGGTATTGCTAAAGATGGGAGGGGTCTCCTTTGGTACATGAGATTATTTGTGATGGAGAAAGTATGTACTTTTTTATTAAAATAAGAAATAAAAACTTATCTCTCTGATATTTATCTTATTTGCTCCTGCGTGCAGAAATGTCATTCAGAAACTTTGTGGTAGCTGGTGGTGCAAAGGAGGTGAGCTTCATTCCAAAGAATCCCCAAGAGACGAGCTATGGCGTGGGCTCCCCGTCAGTTTCCATAAATAACAATGATGTGGAAGCCTAGCCCATTGAGCCTGTATCCTCTGCTCCTCCGTCAAAGGAACTCATAGATGTGGAAGACCAACTTGTGGAGAATGTTGCTGACTCTGATGAACCAGTCTCCGAAGGACAATTGGCCATCGTATGACCCTCCGACATAGGTGAGAGGGTCCAAAGCAGGAAAGGTGCCAGTGCTAAAGATGTGAAGTCCGCTTCGAAGAGGAAGCTCATCCTACCTGCTCCTCCCTCTCGAACTACCCGGCAAAAGAGTGCCCAAGGTAAGGCTGTGGAATTTCCAGCCATCTAAGGGCCCAGCGGCGATGGTATCCATGGTAATGTTTCTTTCCTGTGAACAAAAATTAAGTACCAGTAATAATATATTAACAAATTTATATATGTTGCAGGACTTCCTGATACGAAATAACTTCCCTCTCCCCTAGCTTGTCACCAACTCGTGAGCCATGTAATCCCACCCAAGTGGAAGGGGTTGATGGACAACATGTCCATAGAAAGGCTCTGCGACCTTCATGACAAAATTTATGTTCGACAGTGCATGCTAGACAACCAACTCAATGTTAGGACAAGAGGCGCTCCGTCTTTGTCACCAAAGCTCGAGAAGAAATAGATGTTATGCTGAGAAGGGAGAAGGCTAGGGATCAGAAGTATGCGGACACGGAGAAGAAGAGGAGGATGCCTTGGAGGATTTTGACAAGAACCCTTGGTGCGAGATCTAGGTGTTGAGAATGAAAAGCTCAAGGTCAAGCTTGCAACGAATCTGGCCGAGTTAGCTGTTGAAGGCTCAATGGTCATAGGCTATAAAAGCGAATATCTGTTCTTTCATCCAAGGTGAAGGCCTCGAACAAGAGAGGGCGAATTCTTGGACCAAGAGATCAAGCTCGGAGAAAAGGTAGATGGGTTAAACCTTCGATGCAGAAGATCTGAAGAAGGATAGGGTTGACTTGGTAACCAAGGTGATCCCCTATGTTGCTATGGAACTTTACCATAGCGATGATGTGGGGATTGCAATTGGGAACTTGGTGAATGCGGCCATATTTTATGGCAAGTGTACCACTTTGGAGGAGATAGCTTGCGGAGGAGAAGGGTGAAGGCTGGAGGAAGTTCCATACTACAGGGGCAACTCATGAGAAGAGTATGATGGCGAGGTAATCACTTAACTACTTTAGATTTCCCTTTCCTTATAGATGTGACGAAGGACCCAGTGGCCTCTATTGAGGACCTGCTGGCCAAGAAGCCAAGGAAAGTCCGACCTCCGTCTCCTCTAAGAAGACTCCGTCACCAGGCTCCCTCTAGGTTTAGCTGATCCCACTCATTCCAAAGTTTGATGAAGGCAACCATGTGGTTGTAATTTGATCCTCAGGGTGGTATGTACCTGTTTAAAACAATTTGTCTGTGTTGTTCCTTTCGGGGCTTGTGCCGATGAAACAATTAACATGTGGTATGTGTGATGTAGGCTACGGCCTAAGACAATGTTTTGTTTGGTTGGATCGTTAAGGCTATGGCCTGTTTAGACTAGTTAAACTAGTCATTAATCTACATTAAAGCCAATAGGGCTTGTATTTTGCCATGTGTGATTCTTCTCTTTTTATTTTACTTGCGTAAAAAAAAATTTACAACCTAAGGCGTATGGTAGATGCATAGCCTCATTGTGTGTAGTTACTTCACCAAGAATATTAGCAATCATATAATTTGACTGCTGCCGGAGGGTCGCGACCCATCCATCTTAATCCTTTGAGGCGAAAGGCTTAAAATATCTTAAGGCCATATAGGAAAGTTAATGTGAAGTTGAGATGGATGTTATGCATATGAGCAAGACATGTTGTTAGTCTTTGTACATCCCTTAGACATTGAAACTTATAAAGCGACTTGGTGGACAAATCTTTGTTTATCTTGAGCGAACAAGAGATTTGAGGGAAATGCGTTATATCATTATGTGGGTAGGGAGGATTACATCATTTTAGAAAATGATACTAGCCGCCTACCATAATGCTTCTTTCCCCAGGAAGAGAAGCAAATACATTGATTGAAAGCAAAAATGAAAAATGTCCTCAGACATTGTAAGTTTCATACGTAGAACTTACGAAGGGTAGTGCCATTCCAGGTTCTATCAATAGCGTCTCCATCAAGGTTCCAGCTTGTAGGCTCCGTTTGACATAGCTTCCTTAATAACGTAGGCCCCTTTCCCATGTAGGTCATAGTTTACCTGGTACTAGCTTTACTTACGATGTTGATTCGGAGGACGTATTCCCCTGGTTTGAAGGTCGTAGGCCGAACCCGAAGGTTGTAGTACATTTCTATCTTTTGCTATGGATAGCTCTTTGATTGAGGCTATTTCCTTCGTTCTTCGAGTAGGTCTAGGTTATACGGAGTCTTCGTCGTTATCTGTTGCTCGAGTTCATGACCCTTTATGTTTCGACACTTACTTCCGAAGGGATGACAGCTTCCGTGCCATATGTCAAGCTAAAAGGTGTCTCTCCATGACTGGACTTTGTATGCGTTCTGTGAGCCCAAAGTGTTAGGAATTAGAAATTCCCGGTATTAAAGAGTCGGTCACCTCAAGTATATGTAATCGTTAGAATGCTCGTAGTCATAGTTATATTTAGTTAAGTAGTATTTTGTTAAGTAACACCGTGGATGACGGACGGGTCTTTCCCAGTATGCTTGATCCACAGCCGTCGTGTGTGGCGTTTTATGTAAGTCTATAAATACTCTCTACCTCCCAAGGTAGAGAGTTGGAGCTCATAATAATATTTTTCTTTCTCTCACTAAGTTCCCTAAACCTCTAACTTTCTCTCTCTAGAACTCACCTTTATACGCCCTTTGTGTTATGGTTTGATGTGTATGTGAAATACAATATCCTACAATTGGTATCAAGAGCCATGGTTAGATCATATCTTACATATCTTTGGATTTCTAGTGGTTTTAGGTGGTTTTTGAGTTTGAGAAAGTTTAGTGGTTTTTGCATCATTTGGTTGATTTCTAGTGTTAAAGTTTGGATTTTGATTGTACTTTTGTGTTTAAGATCATCATAAGTGTTTAGGTTTTGATTTGGAAGGCTTGAATCATCGTGGTTGGGTTGTTTTGGATTGAAAAGTGTGTTTTTGAAGTTTTTCAAGTTAGCGACTTGGCTCACGGTATAACTTTCTTGCTAGCGATTTGCTTCAGAAAAAATTCAGCGGTGCAGTGTTGTTTGTGGCGATTTGGTCCTAGCGACTTGCTTAGAGACAAGCAGACAAAAAGTACTGTTGGGGATTCTCCACTACGGGTAGAGACTGGTGAAAGTTAGCGACTTGTACTTAATTTTGTTAGCGACTTGGTATTAGCGATTTGGTGCTTAGCGAGTTGCTCTTTAGCGACTTGACAACTTAGCGACTTGGTTCTTAGCGACTTGCTGTCAAAATTTGCTAGCGACTTGGTTCTTAGCGAGTTGTTCTTTAGCAACTTGACTGTGTCTTAGCGACTTGGATACTTAGCGAGTTGCTCTTTAGCGACTTGGTGCTTAGCGACTTGGTGCATAGCGACTTGCTACTTAGCGACTTGGTACTTAGCGACTTGGTTCAAGGGTTATAGCGACTTGGTTGATTTTTTCGAAGAAGAGGTTTGACCAAAGTTGACTTTTTACGTCAAAACTTCAAACGGCCATAACATTTGATCCGTAACTCCGTTTTCAGCGAAATACCTGTCAAAACGACCGGAACAGCCTGAATATTGTGAGGTTTCACTACAATGTTGTGAAACGAATTTTTCGAGGCCCAAATCCTCTCCGAAAGGAAGTTATTGAGCTTTTAAAATTTTAGATCTAAATTTCTCCATAAAATCGTGTAACAACCAACCCAAATCACAACCAAACAACATCTCTGCTTATCCCACAAACAATCATAAGACCTAACACACAATTGTCTATCATTGTGTCGATCCATCAGTCATCTTAACACATTCCATTGGTCATTGCTTAACGGTTTGGTCTTGATTTTAGTAAAATCCCGCGAAAGATTCTATTTCTCGGTTTAAATCATAGACTTGTAAAATACCGTGCATTCCACCACATCATGTCTTACTCTACTGACCCAGTGATTTCAGAAGTGCTTAAATTGTATGATGCTGTGGACAATAATGTTAATGATTGCTACACTGAACGATTAAAGATGTTTGAATTAAACAATGAGGATGTGAGATCTTCATGTTCTGAGTACAATGAGAATGAATTGCACCTGCTACAGAATGCCATGCAAATGGAATGCAGCATTGAGCCCTATCAACTACTATCTTTGCACCTCATACAACTATTATCCATAGCTGGGGATCGAACATGTAGTGCTCTTTTCCGCCAGGACTTACCTACATTGACAAGAAGCTTGCTGTTGAACTTAGAACATTTAAAGCTGCAACTTACCAATGAAGAGGTTCAAAAGGATGGTTCCAGTGCAGCTCTTCAAGTAATCT
Source organism: Chrysanthemum makinoi (assembly GCA_910596185.1). Taxonomy (NCBI): domain Eukaryota; kingdom Viridiplantae; phylum Streptophyta; class Magnoliopsida; order Asterales; family Asteraceae; genus Chrysanthemum; species Chrysanthemum makinoi. Next base: position 54,428,809 of record OU343217.1, on the reverse strand, counting down.
ACAAACAATTTCAGCCATTCATCAGTGGGGAATATTCAGCAGATTATGATCAACATTTGACTGGAATTTCCTTCAAAAACATACTGGAATGGAAATTCAGGAATTCATTGAGACATTTATCCAACTCATGGATAATGTGAAAAAGTACATTGAAGAATCTACTCAAAAGAATGAAAACGTGAATGAGTGTCAGGTGCAGTTGAAAGATTGTTGTGATAAGTTGGGTAATGTTTCTGTTGAAGTATCGGGTGTGGCTGAATGCAGAATGTCAGTGACAACAAAAATTGATGAGTCGGATAATGCAAAAATGGAATCTTCGTGCTCAAATTCACAAGAGAGAGAGGTGCACCAGACACAACCTGTGCAATTTAATGCAAAGGAACACTCCATGGAAGCTTGGATGTACCAAGATAGAGATGCACCCGTCACAGCTGTGCATGTCAATGCGAGGTAAGTTGCATGGAAGTTTTGGTACCTAGTTGTGCATCTTCTACTCAAAATGATTATGAACTGCATGAGTACGCTGCATTTGTGCCTGATGATTCCCTTACCACTGAGCTTAACATATATAAGGATCAGGTTGCATCTATGAACAGCGTGCTAAGTTTGAGTTAACTACTCGTGAGCAGGAGTTGGATAACAAAATGCGTACAATTATTAGAAAAAGTAATTTTAGAGAAGAAGTGTTAAAACAAGAGTTAAACTCCTTACATGAAAAGCTTTCTAAAACTGCTAAGCAAAAACAAGAAATTCAAGAAAATGTTAAAATGCTTAAGCAAGAATTTAGTGCTAAGGAATCAAAACTTTTGAATGATTTTTCTAATCTAAAAACTTTGAAAAACAAGCTTGAAAATAAGTTGTACGTACAAGGAAATACCATTCAGACTGCTCACATGATCACTAAGCATAGAGTTCTAAGTGACAAACATAGTGTTGCCTTAGTTGATGAACCAAACCCTGAGGTTTGTTAAAAGGCTAGAGAAGCTCATAAGGTACTGTATGATGGTAATGAGATCCTTAAGCCTAGACAAAAACCTAGTTGCGCTGAGTGCACTGAGGAAGATAAGAAATCAGATGAAGTCACTAGGGAGAAAATGAATAAGAAGCTAGAAGATCCTGAGTGTAAAAAGAACAAGATAACGATAAAACCCCATGATTACACTAAGGAAAATTGGATATCCTTAAACATGTTTAAGCCTCAGACTCTATTGACCCTGAACAAGTGTTCTGGAAAAAGGATATGGACTTGCAAAAAGCTGAAAATCTTGTTGAAAAGAATCCCCCTTGTAGGAAATTCCCTAAAGCGACTGTGTATCCTCCAAATACACCAATGCATTTAGTTCCTAGAACTATTGCCACTAAGAGCAAGACCTTAATCAGTCAATATGTTATTCTTCAACTATTTGTTGATTTTGAGAAAACTTGTAAGAAAAGGATCACACCCACTGGGATAACTGAAGGGGAAAAGGGTTTTGAGCAAACAAAAGAATGCTATCTAACTGAGGTCATGCCTTTCTTTAAACAACTAAAAGATCATTTTGAGAGTCTTAAAAAGGGGATAAAATCAGATATTAAAGAAATGGAAAAGGAATTTAATGCAATGATAGTTGAGGTTAGTGACTATGAGCGAGAATTAAAATATAATGAGATTGAGAGGAAGAACTTGCATACCTTGAATGAGAATCTTATTTCTGAATGTATTACTCAAGATGTGTTTTACACTGCTACAAATTGTTCCATTAATGCTTCTCAATTTCATGAATTATCTGTTGCTCTGAAAGTCTCCTATGATCGTGTCATTGAGCTTGAAAAAACTAATTCTAAATTGCATGAGAAAATTGAACAGGATGATCATGATAACCTGGTAAACAGTTTTCTAAATTGGAAGTTGAGCATCTTGCTTTGCAATTAAAATATCAACATCTAAAAGAAAATGCTAAAACCTCAAATATCAAGACATCCTTGGATGCTCCTGAATTTGATGCAGTTTTGAAATTAGCAAACGTGATGAACAGATTCAAGCTCAGTGCAACACGATCAGAAGATTGAAAACCCAAGTCTCACAACTGAAAGGTGAAAAGAAGGAAGTGACTGGATCCCAAATGCCTCCTCCTTTAGATTCTCAGTACTCTCAAACTTTTCATCTTCAAAACTTAGTCAATGCATTACAAAAGGAAAAAGAGAGTTTTCTCGAAGAAAATGAAAAAGTGAAACGACACTTTAAAGAGTTATATGATTCAATGAAAGTCACCCGTGACCAAAACAACAAAAAATAACGTCTTTACAAAAGGAAATTGAGAATCTGAGAAGTGGGGAAATGGGAAACGCCACTTGTTTTCAATAAGAATGTTGTCTCAAAGTCACCCGACATGCAAATACACTGTAACAATTAAATATATTCCTCCTCATCTTAGGAATAATGAACATGCTTTTCATGACTACTGTGCTTACCTTAAGGATAGTCTAGAATGTCTCCGTGAGATTGTCGAAGAGGATTTCATTAACAAACCTCTTGATAGTGAAGTTAGGTTTGCTTGCCTCAAGGCCAAACGATCTCAAGAGCTGCTAGAATGTGTAATTGCAACATGTCATAAATCCTTATCCTTAGGTGCAAAAGGCAAAGCTGTGATGCCTTGTTCTATGCCTAAAGCCAAGCATGTGACCCTTGATATGCCTTGTTCCATGTCGAAATTCAAGCAAGCAACCTGTGATGTGCCTCCTAGAATTTCAGATCCCAGCACTTCTAGACCAGGAATGCAGAAAGTAGTGAAGCCATGTAATGTTCCCATCGTTACTTCTACAGATGTTAAGATTGACACTAAAGTTAGCGGGTAAAAACCTAGAAGCTATGCAAAGAAGGATAGGATTACGCAAACTAAAAGTGATCATGATAAGGAAGTGAAAGAACACCATAGGGACAAGAAGTTTTATTTGAACAAAAAGAATCGTGTTAGTTCTAGTATTAACTCTAAGCTTACTAAAATTAATTCGAGGCCTTATGCTATCTGCAAAACATGTAAAAAATGTTTAATTTCTGGTAATCATGATAAATGTGATGTGTTATTTCTGAGGTCTAAGATTCATAACCCAGTTAAGAAAGTTTGGAGAGCGAAACAGATTAAGCAATCATGGAAACCTACAGGGAAGGTTTTTACCAATGTAGGAATTCAGTGGAAGCCAACAGGTCGAATATTCACGAATGGCAAACCTTGCCCCTTAACTAGACCCATTATGCCTAGAGTAGTGCCTGTTAAGGTTTGGAAGCCAACTGGTAGAATAATCCCATTAAGCACAAAATGTCCCTCGACTAAGTCTGATGCTTCTACTAGTTCAGCTCCTAGTGACAATGACATTGCACCTAGGGTTTTTGCTGATTCAAAGATTGTTTGTGCTAACCAAAAGGACCCCATGAGCACGTGGGGATCCAATGTTTCCAATTCTCTGTCTTCGTCTGTTATCCAAAGCAGGTCGTACAAGTCGTCCCTTGGTATTTGGATTCGGGCGGCTCTAAACATATAACTGGGCTCTAAACAATGACGTCTGTTCACATCAGTTCAGGCCTCGTACTTCATCATTATGGCGTCTGCAGATAACACTTCAGGCCCCGTTCCTCAAAGAAAAGAAAAGTGTACGCTTCAATGCGCTTTATCTTCTAAAGAAGAGAAATCTTCATGTTTATGACCATTCTCATCGACATTCTTCATCAACAAGCTTCATGTTTCTCCCATGCTCATTCAGTCATCAAGTGGATCTACATTCATTAATGTATATTCTTATTCACTTGCTAAATCAAAAATGGCAACTTCGGATGCAATTTTGGAGGGGGAGAAGAGTGAATATACTAAATGATGATGGATGTTTGAATGATGGTTATAACTAAAGTTTGATGACTTTCCTCCAACGCCTAATGTTTCACTCACTAAGGATAAATGGGATTTATTGTTTGGGATTCATTGGTTCAAGATATGTTTGATGAGTATTTACAACCGCTAGCGAATATTTGATGATCATCAAAGAATATGTGATTCATGAGTTCAAGATATGTTTGATGATCATCAAGAAGTACAACTCATACTACTCAAAAAGCCCAATCTCCAGTTATTCCTCAAGGCGTTGATAATGATTATCATAATATTGCAGTTGCACTCATGAATAATGATCCGCTCTTTGGTATTCCTTTGCCAAATATTCACGGATTATTGTTCATGAATAATGATCCACTCTTTGGTATTCCTTTGCCAAATCTTCATGGATTATTATTCCTCGTGCATGCTATAAATCAACCACATGAACTTCAAGGAAAATGTCTACCTCATCCGCTCAAAGTTATTGGTGTATCCTCCATATCAGTCTCTACATGAATACTTTTAGGAAGAATACATTGATGTTGAGGCATCATTTGTTCCGGTTCATTCAGTGGGTGAATGTACATCCGGGTGTATGTTTATTCACATGTTGGGCATTTGACACAAGTTGATTACTTCGAAGTTACTCTTTTATCACTTATTTGAGGTTGAAGTTGACGTTCACAAAGGCGTGTTCTTATTTGATAACTTGCTCGAGCTTAAGAATTAGAGTTGAAGTCTTGGGTTATCTAGTTACCAGCAGTCGAGGTGGATGGTTGAAGACCTGGTTAACTATCACTATTAGGAGTTACGTTGTTTTACTCAGTGTCACATGCAGATGACGATGTGGATAATATCAAGAGGTGTTAATGTCTCATACCTTGTTTGAGTGTGAGTACTTAGAGATTTTCTTGAAGCATAGATTCTCGACACCGTTCTTCCATCTTTAAGTGCAAGCTTAAGACACAAATGCGGGGAATTCGACTTCAGTTTCAAGTTTGGTATATTGGGTTTTTCTTCAACAGTGGCCACTTCAAATTTTCTACATATGGGTTGATAAAGATAGTCAGAGAGAGTTTATGTAGCAGTTGATTCTCACAGGATTCATTTGGGCTATTTGAGTTCTTCTCACAAGATTTCAAGTTTATGGATATATTATGTTTTGCTGATTCTGAGGTATCAAAACCATTTGGGGGAAGGATATATTATTCCAACTATTTGGGGGAAGTGGTCTCTGGAGACCTTTGGTTTATGTTACTTCAGTGTTCAGTTGGAAGAAATGTGAGAAGAATAATTGGAACGTGAGATGATACTGCCTATCAACATCTTATATACGGTTTATGATAAAGTGCTTCCGGTTATATGCACAACATGTTCACTTGATCGAGCTAATTCAGTTATTTCAGAGTTGACATCCACAGAGATGATTAGTGACTCAACATGTTACATGGATGTCATCGTCTCTAGTCTTGTTGGGTACATGTGTACATTATGTGCTGATTGGTTATATGTTATATAACTGGAATGCACTTGGTAAAATTAAGATGTTGATATATGGTTCCCCTAAATAGACAACTGGTCAATCTCGAAGAGTAAGGTGTACATCGGGGATGCATAGCAGGTTCATGTGATCGGTCGTAATCAGTTAATCCGGATTTGATAACCACTGAGACGATCAATGTTTCAACTTGTTACTACGGTGTTCTCGTGTTCTTCAGGGTGCTGAGCTTCAATCAATGAGACCGCTTTGTATTCAACTCTACTTCTTAGGGAAATGGTCTTTATTCGATGTTTGTCGGTTTGGGGGGAAGCTACCAAATATTCAAATTGAGAAGGCTCATGCCAGCGATTTTCTTAGAAGCCTCGAATGCTTTGGTGGCGAAAGTTTAAGAGATGATGATTCCTTTCTTCTACAACGTGCTGAACGATATCTTTATCTCGGTACTCATTTCATCATTCTCTTAAACTAATTTATCTCTTGTAAATATTTATTCGAAAAACAAAAGATAAAATTATAAAAAAAAAAAAAAAAAAAAAATCAAATAGAAAATTATAAAACTTTCAAAATCCATAAAAATTTGAAAAATTAGAAAAATCTTCAAAAAAAATATTGTCTTTTTGTCATGTTTCTCTCGATTCGATAATATCTACGGTCTTGATGTTGTCATTCAAAGAATGACACGGGACTTTAGATGTTGTTCGAATTTAAAAAAAAAAAAAAAAAAAAAAAAAAATCAAAAAATCAAAAATTATTTTTGGGAGAAAGAGAAACAATGGTTTATTGTCATTTCAGGCAGTAACCCGCTTTTTCAAAGAAAGAACAGAGCCATACTTTATCATGTTTTTCAAAATTCCATGCTCTGATTCTTTAATCATTTATCTGTGAAAACTAATTCTTTGAAAAATAACTCAGTCTCTATTTTTATAATCATCTGGACTTATTTGTCAAAATATCAATCTCTCAATCAACAACCTATGTCATTGATTGAGGGGGAGAATGATTTCAATTAAATTAAAAAGTTATTTGGCATTCAATTGTTTTCAAAAGATATTCAAGCATGTTTTATCAATGGAGTCTAAAGTCTTAAAATCCGATCATTATCAGTTAAAACGCTTTCATAATCAAGTCACAATTCTCCTTAAAAGCTTTCAAAATCATTTTAAATCTATAAGAGATCACAAATCTCAAATGATTTGATAATTGTGATCGGGGGAGAATGTGTGATTTAAATTGGATTTAAACTGATAATTCGGTAAATGGTTTTATAAGGATGTACAAGCTCTCTTTCCCACATATGACAAACGATTTCAAATTTTCCATGCACATGTTGAGGGGGAGCATCTATCTTAAACCTATGATTTGAAACGTGATAACTTATCTAAAGGTGCAGGTTCCCTCCAGTATGTGCAAAACTCTTTTCAAATCTCGAGGCACATATTGAGGGGGAGCAAAATCATGAAAACCTCATCCTTCCCCAAAATGCTTTATCTACTTGATTCGATTAGGGAAGCGATGTTGATATTTTTTTAAAATGGTAATCAAAGAATTTAATTCTTTCTCTTGCCTCCGTGTGAAAAACTATTTCAAATACTTGATTCACATGTTGAGGGGGAGTTCTTCTTCTAAAAATATCAAAAACAATTCAGGTACAAAATGCTTTGATAAAATATCATAAGTATCTGGATTGATTTTCAAATGGTTTTCAATTGGTTCCTATGGCAGATGAACAATACCAAAAAGACCGACCAACTTTACATTATGTATGGTGATATAAGGACGATAAGGTTAGGTATGTGTTCCCATGATCCGCCAGAACCGAGGGATCTACCCAGGGACTATCCACTAGTTAGTGTAGAGTTCTTAGGTATGATGATAAAAGGAGAAAAATGAGATATGGGAAGAGTGCGGACTAAGACTGAGCTAGTACTGGAATAAACCCAACAAGGTTCTTGCTATGAAGTCTCGGTAAGCACTGAAGGGGTTGAAGAATGAAAATAAATTGAATGAGAAAAGGGTGAAAACAAATAGCCCTCCATATATTCAACCTTAGGGCAGAAACCGGGTTCAATTCAAATGCTACAGATGGTAACATCGGTATTGAAGACAAGACGTCATGGACCCAGTGACGCACTGCACTTCAACTTTCCAAACCACTCAAGTTCCTCTTAAAAGGACTTGTTTCATTCTCACGGGGAACCAACATTATCTATCAACTTTCTCTTAGAGATTGTTGATATTGAAGGAGGAGACCCTCTCCCTAGTCTCCGATATAGGATCCAAATATGCACAAATTGAGTCTAGTGCCACGAGATCATCAATAAATCTCATTAGGACACTTTCAATGAAGACTCTCTGTTTCACACAATGTGGAAAGAGAGATTATATCTTGAGTCCTACGCATTATCCTTGTGGTATTGCCAGAACATCTGAGTGATATGCAAACATACTCACAATGAAGATGGAAAGCCTTCTGGAGCCAACATCTAACAAGCTCCTGGTAGGTGGCATGTGAGATCTATTATACAGATCAACCATGTGACAACTAAACAGAAAAAATGGGGCGATTTATTCTTTTGAATCAATCCTGGTTCAGGTTATGGATTGACGGATACCTTTGAAAAACCGGTCTTTGTGCTTTAAAACTCCTTTCATTAAGCACGTCGACCGTGTACTAATTTTTCAAATCAAAAGGTGTTTTATGATTGATAATTGATTTTCATTAAAACCTTCGTTATATTGCAAAAACAATTTCTATTGAGCAATACACGATTGTTTTTCAAATATCTTTTCATCAATCAGTGGACTTAATTCGCTGGTTCACTCACTCCGTGTTGTCTTCTTTGAGACGTTCCGGTTTGAGAACAGCTAGAGCAGCTGCGAAACCCTGTCAAGGAAATTCTTCGTAATTATTCCTGATCACAGGCAGTACTTGTACTGATCAACGGGAACCGTGGGCCGTGTACCTCAATTCAACGAAAGTGATCAAAGACACTTCGTGCGCTTTATTGCTAACTGTTGTATGCAGGTACACCCCGACGTTTGCAGTTGATCAGAATGGAGCGGTCAATCCATAGCCGCATGCTCACACAACACATTCATATCAAAAGATATCATGATTAGGGCATCAATGACTCTGATATTCTAACTCCATGCTTCTGCTACGCTGCTGCCAATATCATGAATCAACTAAAGCTTCCGCTACTCTGATGAGAAGATATCATGATCCAGAATGTGAGCATGTTGGTCCGAAAGTCACATCATCACATAATACCAACACCACAATGCATGTATCAGAGATTTTCTATTAGCTGATGATCTCAAAAGCTGGCCCAACATTATTATCACGTGGATCAGTAAAAGACCTCCACTTGGATTAACCAAACATGCAATGAGTGGAATCAATGACTACGAGCGTCGGAGCAAAGTACTACATCAAGAATGCAAGATCAATTGTTAATGTAATATCTGATTGTATTCAATGTCATTTTAGTATATGGTTGAGGTGACCTCCCTTAGGGGGAGATTGTTAGGAATTAGAAATTCCCGGTATTAAAGAGTCGGTCACCTCAAGTATATGTAATCGTTAGAATTCTCGTAGTCATAGATATATTTAGTTAAGTAGTATTTTGTTAAGTAACACCGTGGAGGACGGACGGGTCTTTACCCACTGTATGCCTGATCCACAGCCCATCGTGTGGCGTTTTTATGTAAGATTATAAATAATCTCTACCTCCCAAGGTAGAGAGTTGGAGCTCATAATAATATTTTTTCTTTCTCTCACTAAGTTCCCTAAACCTCTAACTTTCTCTCTCTAGAACTCACCTTTATACGCCCACTTTGTGTTATGGTTTGATGTGTATGTGAAATCCAATATCCTACACAAAGTACTTGAGGTAGTTCATCTACCCAACCGTGGTGACTGTATCCCAGCCTTCGTTCTATTCCTTGTATGATGTTCCTGTTAGTAACTTCCACTTGTCCGTTACCTTGAGGATGGTAGACGGAAGTGAAGGATTGTTTGATATTCAGGCCTCTGCAAAACACTGGGAATACCCCTTCGGCGAACTGCTTCCCATTATCTGAAATGATGATGTGAGGTACCCCGAACCGACAGATAATATGCTCCCACACAAACTTTTCCATGTGCCTTCCTGTGATGGATGCCAAAGGCTTCGCTTCCACCCATTTAGTGAAGTAGTCGATGGCTACAACCAAGAACTTTACTCCTCCTAGAGCAATTGGCAGAGGACCTACGATGTCTATCCTCCATTGGCTGAAAGGCCATGCGGACGTCACAGAGGTCATATCTTGTTTTGGTAGCCTTGGAACCCTTGAGTGAACTTGACAGGCTTCACACTTCTGAATGATTTCGATAGCGTCCCTGTGCATCGAAGGCCAGTAATATCCGATCCTCATGATTTTAGAAACAACGGAGCGGGGTCCTGCGTGAAGCCCGCAGGATCCTTCATGCACTTCTTGAATGATGTTGGCGGCTTGCCTAGGTCCTACACAACGAAGCCATGGGGACAGAAAGGATCTTCGGTATAGATAGTTCCCCATGATTCGGTACGGTGGTGCTTTGATGCGGACCTTTCGAGCTAATTTCTGATCCTCCGGTAGTATACCACTTATTAAATATTCTCTAATCGGAGTCATTCAATTTGAGTCTTCCTCCTGTATTACGTCAGACACCTTCTTTCGAACGATGGACCTATCTGCCAACACTTCGACCATAACTTCTTTAGTTAAATGAGCAAATGCCATTGATGCCAGTTTGCTAAGTGCGTCCGCCTTCTTGTTTTGATTTCTCCCAACATGCTCTATGTTGTATGATGTAAACCCTTCGAGCATTTCCTTGGCCTTATCCAGGTATTGCTTGATCACAGGTTGTCTCGCCTCGTAGGAGCCTTTTATCTGGTTGGCCACCAGTTGCGAGTTAACGAAAATAGCCAAGTCTTCTACCTCCATGTCCTTGGCCAATCGGAGGCCTGCTAGCAAGGCTTCGTACTCCGCTTCATTGTTTGTAGCATCGAATTCAAAGTGGAGTGCATAAGTGTACTCCTTCCTTTTGGGGTCAACAAGCATGAGACCTGCACCAGAACCGTTGGAGCTGGAGGCTCCATCAGTATAAAGTTTCCACCCTTCGACCGCCTTATCAGGCTTCTTTTCAGCAACCTTTGTGTCATGCTTTGGTTCGGAGGGTGTTTCTGCTAAGAAGTCTGCCAATATTTTCCCTTTGACCGAGTTTCTACCCTTGTATTCAATTTCGTGCTCTCCTAGCTCGATAGCCCATTTAGCTATCCTTCCAGATTTCTCCGGCTTCGAAAGAATCTGCTTAATGGGTTTGTCAGTAAGTACGGTTATGGGGTGAGCTTGGAAGTACCTTCGAAGGCATCTTGCAGCATGGACCAAGGCCAAAATTAGCTTCTCCAATGCTGGATAATTTAGCTCAGCTCCCTGTAGAACCCTGCTAACAAAGTAGATAGGGATTTGCTTATTCTCCCTTTCTGCCAATAACACAGCGCTGATGCTTTCGAAAGAGGCTGCGATATACATAAACAATACTTCGCCTTTGATAGGGGCAGTAAGTGTAGGTAGAATAGCCATGAAATCCTTGAGCTTTTGGAAGGCAGCTTCTGCATCTATACTCCACTAGAACGTCTTTTTATCTGTGCATCCTTTGAGTGTCTTGAAGAATGGCAAA
>OU343217.1:54320898-54417659 GCA_910596185.1 Chrysanthemum makinoi | reverse complement strand
GATAAGGATTTAAAACATACGTTTTTATGGGGTCATTTAAGCCCTAAGTCAACACATTTTATATTTGTTACTACTTAAAATCGTTCCTTTTTACATTTTAGGTCTTTGGAAGCAAAATATCGAATGAAGCATATTTTCAAGAAAAGGAGCTTAAAACATGAAGAAAATGGCAAAGTCAAGATCAAAGGCTCCAAGACTACCGACGGCGCCCCAACCAAAGGACGCCACCCCTTTATGTTTTTATCGTAATACACAAGACGGCTCAAAACAAATTCTGGTTCTAAAACCCGACGGCACTACGCTTAAACTCGAAGGCGCCACCTCAATTTCCACACCGTGACTTCAAGAACAAATCTCGACTACCTCTCCATGAAGGGCGGCGCCACGCTTTTCTTAATCGACGCCGCCCCAACGATGACTTGCTCAAATGAAACCCTAATGACGGCGACCTGACTCTTATAGCAAAAGACGACGCCGCCGCACTTGTAAATTTATATAGAATTCAATTTCTCTGCTTTTAAAAGAGGTAGAACTTGGAGAGCAACCCCTAATTAAGTTGTAGTCCTACTTGCAAAGGATCTAAGGGTCCATAATTTCTTTACATCATAAGATAAGTTTGTTTATCCAAATTATCATTATGTCTACCCATGTTCAATGTATGCGTGTATGCTTGCTTGTTTAACATGAGTAGCAAATATCCCTTTGTTTGCATAGATCTATGAAACCTAGTTGTTAATTATTGTTAGGTTGTCTCTAGTCTTAATCGGTAGATGCTAGAGTAAGGAAAGCTGGATTCTTATTTAATTGTTGTGAGCTTGAACGCCCAAACAGCAAAAATCTTAAGAGTGCACTTAGGTCATTCGCTGTGTTTATTATGCGGAGTTGAGCTTTCTAAGGATAATAGAGTATTCGGGAGATACCATTTTACTCCGATCCTGATATAGTCTAGAGGAGAGAGTTGCATTCATAGAACTAGGGAATTAGGCACCACCCTACCACCAACCTAATACAACCACCAATTTAAGAGGATGTGACAATTTAACCCACCATAAGAGATAACTAAGGAGTAAGAACATCTAAGTAAACACATTTTAATCATCACGAAAGCACACACTTCAATTAAGCATAATTTATCCTTAGTTAATTGGTAATTAGTTTAGTAATTATAAAAGTAGTTAAAATCGTAGGGCACCGCCTACCCCCCCTCCCAACTCTTATACCCCAAGAAGATTTACCTTGCTTTCAAAAACCTTAAAAAATCCTAAAAAGAATCAACCTCACCTTCTTGTCATATATCTCTTTCTAGCGCTCCTATTCCCCTAGAGAACTAATCGATCCTTGGGCTTACCCCATACTACACTACAATGATTAGGTTCACTTCCTAGAGGGTTGAAAAACTGTCAGAGAAAAGGAAGTCTTCTCAACCCTAACCCCATGCAATCAAGTTTTTATGCCGCCGAGGAATAGAATAGCTAGTTAGATTTCTATCTCAAGCGGGGTCTACTCGCTGATTCCATTAAGTGAGCTTTTTTTCTCTTTTCATTAGCTTCCTTGTAGTCTATCTTTTTCTTCATGTTTATGTTCATAGATCTCATCACTTTCCATGATTCGCATCTTTTGCCGAGAAACTTTGCAACCCGCTCCAATCCCCACTATGGAAAATGCAATTCCACCAAACCTCTCAGCACCCGCTCACCACTTTAAATCACCTAGGCATAATGAAATAAATTGGCAAATATAATAGTCCTTTATGATTCGATCTCGATGAGGAATTTGATGATGGGAGGCACTTAACAAGGAGAAGTCATCGATGTAGTTAGGATTGAGGTGGAGAAGATCCTCCCAATGTTTTGACCCTAGGTGCGCATAATAGAGATATGATGGTCCCTTCAACATGCAATTTCCTTGTAAAATAGGATTTGAAAGTTTTGATGCTTATTTGAATTCATTCTTACCTTTAAACTTAATCTCAAGGAATCTATATAATAAAATTAAGTTAAATGAGTTAGCTTATCAAGGAACAATTTTGTTGTTATGCCACTCTTGTATGTGTTTGTTAGAAGTTTTACTTTATTCGTAGAGTTCATGGTTTTAGAAGACCTTAGAGAATTCATTAATAGAAGCCTCACTCAAGATATTTGGAAAGCCCTTTAAGAGAATGAATGTTGAATGAACGAAATAATGGTTTAATTACATTCTCTAGTGAAGTTGAGGATTTTGTCTATCAAATGCCCCTGCACAATCTCTAGGTTTAAATACAAAGATATCGAGGCATGTAACTTAATGGCTCCTATTCCTGCTACTTAGTGAAAGAGACAAACAAATGGGACTTAGACATACCTATGAAAAAATGAGGTATTATAAACAATGTCTAGAGTTAGAGATAATTATAATAAAACATGAAAGAACATTAGAGTGGCTTAGATATGGGAATGGAAGCATGCATGAGACGACGTAGGGGCACCCACTTCTTCTAGCTACAAGACTTAAAAAAAAAGCTTATTCGTGGGAGGCAAACCCATGCTTAATTGTTTTCCTGTTTTGTTTTTAAATTTTGTTTGTGTGTTTATATATCTTTTTCATTGTTGTTAATTCTCATGTTAGACTTTGTGAAAATGCTTTATTTTGTTTTTAACCTTGTCTTACTTGCATATAAAGGTATTTTACAAAAAGATAAGTGTATGGAAGATCACATATGTTTTTAAGAACATGAACATGGGATTAACAATAATTGAAATTGTATATATTTGTGTGTTTTTTAGAGTCAAATGCTTGTATCGAGTCATAATGGTTGTTCATGAATTTTCCGTTTTAATGAGGTAATTTTTCCTGATTTTTTTCGTAAAAACGATCGCATACTTCTTTTGTCAGACAACCCGACGCAAGATCAGATTTAACACCACGAATGCCGCAATGGTAGAAAACAAAATGTCGGGCCTTTTTGTGTAACTTGTAATTTTGGAAATTTCAATTTTAATTTTCCGTAAAACTAAGCAAACATCCATTCCACAAGCATTATATCTTACTCGCTTTCTAGTTTAGTTTTGTTTCATATATAGTTTTACAAGTTTCATTTTATGTGAATGTTTCTGCTTGTTTTCTCTTTATATATGTGTTATATTGACAAGTAAGAAACACATATTGGAAGAAGAACTTAGTACTTATTCATTCTTCGAGAGGATTTAACAAGTAACTTCATACATATCCTACCAAGCTAATCATGGAGTACTAGTTTCTTTCTTTAACTTAGTTATCATATAACTTTGATATTTTCGGGAACATTGGGGACAATGTTCAGCTTTAAGTGTAGGAGGAGAATAAACGGAACTTAGAAACTATTCACTCACTTGATTATTTGTCTTGTCCTTGGTAATTTGTGTAATAAACTAGGAGAAATATTTGTTAGGACAATTTTAGCACCAAATTTAAAAATTTATGACATTTACTTAGTTAAACTTTTAGTCTTAATAAATCGCCTCATGGATAGGAATTATATGACTAGCACAAAAACCGCTACTCACTCAAATTCTACCCCAAAAATGATATTCGCCTCTAGATCTTTGTAAAAGCATTCATCTTTTATGCTTAGTGAGTGTACCAAGAGTATATAATATATTCTAGAACTTTTTTGTGATGCATTCTCGATTGGTCCCGAACCGTTAAGCTTAATCATGTCAAGCCATTGTGAATGGTCGACCGTAATAAACTTAAACCGCCGTAAACCAATGCAATAAAGATCGAGGAATATAGGGATTCCGGTCGTTAAGTCCCACCTGAGGATGAATTGGTGTTAAACAACTTCAGATGTCGAATAATCACTAAGGATAGTGATTAGTAAGGATTTTGACGAATAATTATACCTAAAGAAAAGATTAATAAATTACAAATGACTAAAATGCAAATTAAAGGAAATTAAAAGTTAAAATATATTAAATAAACGCTTATCACTATTTTTACAATGATGTTTTTGTGATTTTATAAAACAAAATAACTTAAATAAACTATTTTAACTAAAATGTAAACTTAAATTATCTAAAAATGTGATTTAAAATGAAAAACGACGTTATTTATAAAATTAACGATGTCACATGCAAAAACGTAAAATTTATGAAATAAAAGTCCTACAAGTGTAAAAAACAATTTTCTTTACGCACTATATGACAAAAGGAAATTTTAGAAAAAAGAATTATATTTTTGACTTTATATTTTTATTATGAATTAAATAAGATTTTACACTAATTAAATGTTTAAAATACTAAAACTATTTAGAAAAATCTGAAACTTTTTTATAAAATACTTAATACTAATACAAACTAAAGAAAAATAAAAAGGATGAAAAAGCTAGTTCAAATAAGCTAGAAATAAGCTATATTATGCGTATAAGCTTAATAGATTAAAACAAGGTTATATATTAAATCGTGTAAAGGATACTAATGCCAAAGACCCAAGAAGCAACTGGTATCCAGTAACACACTAACGCTCTCAAAGGGAGGTCTCAGTTCACCGCCCCACCTTTTCAAAACATTTTATTTTTGGATTTTTCTTTAAAAACTTATTAAGCTTAACTCAAATAAGCACTTTTTATAACTAAGACTTTTTATGAAAACTTCTAATAAGCTCAAGATTGAGCTTATTATCTTAACAAAGAGCAAAAATGAAAATAAGCACAAGATATTAAGCCAAGATGGCTATAAGCTAATAAATAAGCTAAGAGCTAAATCAAATAAGCTAAAAAACTTTAATAAGCTAAAATGAAAACTCTAAAAAGGAAATTTACTTAAAAAATAAGTACAAAACAAACCAAAATAAAGTAACACTAAATTAAGCCGAACATTGTGACACTTTATGGTTTCTAGTCACCTTCGCTTAATTCTGCACTTTAATAAGCTAATAAATGAAAATGAAAACCGAATTAACAAGTTAACCAACCGAGCTTAAAAGCTATAAATAAAGTTTGGTTTCCATTAATTAGCTTGTGACAAGCTTTTGAAAAACCTGAAAACACCGGGTTTATTGGTGTACACAGAAATGGACAAAATTAAAAGTTAATAGCGCATCTAATAAATAAGTTGTAAAATGCAAAATAAGTTAATGGACCCTTACATGGTGGATGGGCTTTCCAAAAAGCTAAGATTCATAGTTTCAGTCTTAATAATAAGCTCCTTGGATGAGCTTGTGAAATAGACGCAACTTTAATGCGATGCTTTCTAAAGGGTGTCTAAAACAGCTAAGCAAAAAGCACTTAATAAGTCGAGCAAGAGTGAACTAGTATTTTTCTAATTTAGTTTAGCGTCTATATTTTAATATCCTGAAGCTTATGAACTAACTCATATTAAACACAATAAAATTCTAAGTTTTATTCTAAAAATCCGTATTAAGAAATTTGACTTTTTATAAAACTAACAAGATTGCAAAATGAATTTTTATCACCTCTAATTAACCGACATGTTGTATTAGACAATAATAAGACTGATTTAAGTTACTCTAACAAGTTATTAACCACTTTGATGAGATTTGCTATCTCAAATCTTTAACAAAGGAACTACAAATTAAAGTTAGAAGCTATATACTTGACTTTTATTCAAATAAGACTTGGTTTATAAGGATTCTGATGAGATATTAAGACCTAATATAACATACAATAGACAAATACAATGGGTAGAACACCTTATGTCACAGCTTAAAAAGATCAAATCCAAACACACTTAAGTTGACCGATTTGAAACTTTTAAACACTAAAATAAATTTTTTAAACCTAATAACCTATTGATTAACTCGAGCAATGACTATATTTAAAACAAGATAAACTAGAATTAACAAGGTTTAATGACTAAAACTAGAAAATGTAAATTTCAAAGAAAGGCTACAAGATGAGATTCAAGCATAAAATAGGGAACCAAGGTTCTAGAATTCCTATAGCTTCCCAAGAAGTCAAACCAAAGATAAATCCAAGAATTACCCCTGCTTCCAACCTCCTACATCTTCACCATGGATTTTTTATTTTTCAACTATTTTTGGTATTTTTTGGTATTTTTACTTTATGATACTAACATGCATTTTTAAGGTTTCTAATAGCTTTATAAGCTATCTTAGGAGCTTATATTAATATGAGTCCAAGACAACCATTAATAACCTTTAATCATTTTGAGAATTAGAACTTGAAAATACATAAACCAAATTTGAAACCTAAACTTTGAAATTATTAATGAGGAAAGATGTACACTAAGATTGATAAACATAACTTCAGTAAGCTAAGAAATACATCGAAATGAAAATTTACTAAAACCACATTTCGCCTAAAACTAAATTACACTACTACTTCTTTCTCCATCAAGCCTTTCTTTATAGCATTTTGAGACTTCTATAAGCTTCGAGTTATTCCCACCACCATTGACTTCAGAATATATCTCACCTATTGATTTGCAGGAATAGGCTAAAAAGTCATTTGACAAAAGTTTTATCAATTAATGCATTTCGGTGGGATGAGGCAGAGTGGTTTTGATGTGCGGTGGAGATAAGATCGAAAGGTGGAAAGGTAGTGAGCGGAGGAAACCAAATTGCTCTGTGCATGCGCGGTGAGAGAGAAGCGGGCTACAAAGGATGGCTGCTTTTTTTATTTCAAATTTCGGGTTGGGCTGACTGGCCGGGTCAGATATTGATTGGATTTGATAATATATAGGGTCCCATGGTTTATTATTAATACAAGGACCAAAATGTAATTTGTCCAAACTCAGGATCAACCCGCAAATATTCCAAAGTTAATACAAGGGTTAACTTGCCAAGTTTCATTAGTACAAGGACCAATATTGCATAAAGTTCCATTTATATAAGTCTAGGGACCAAAACTGTCAATTTTGAAACTTTAAGTGGCCTAACTTGTAATTTCTCCAAAGTTCACCAGGACCACCTTTAATAATATTTGAATAGCACAAGGTTATTTTTGATAAATTTCCATTTTAAATTCACCAAGGACTATATTTATGACATTTTTCAAAGTTTAGTGACTAAAGTTGTCATTTTGTAAATTTTAAACTTTAGCGGTTTATTTTGACAACTTTTTGAATCCCATGGACCTTTAAATGACATTTTACAAGTTTTTGAATTACTGTGGACTAATTTTGACAACTTTTGTAACTCGGGGAGACTAAAACCAATTATGCAAACTCTGATCACGCTTTTTCAAACTCGTGATTTCATGTTTTTGCATTTAAAATACAAAAACACCGATTTGTGATAAATTTTCATCATTTTGATGCATTCGAGTGTTTTCGTATGTTTTTGCAAATTAGATATAGTACAAAATGATGAGTATTTGGACACTCATCACATTCCGAGATGCTAGTGAGACTATATATTCGTAGTTAGTGTGTTAATACAAATATCGTCATTAAACGTTATTTATATTTTTGATCTTTGCCTAAGTTTTGTTAACGACAAAAGTAAATTTAATTTATAAAAGCTTAAAGCTTGTCAAGTTTATTAGATATTAAAACAAGCTTTCTTAAACAATATATTCATCATTCAAGCATTTACATTTATGATTAGTAACATCTTGATATGACTCTAATCATTATGTATGATAATAGTTTGTAGAATGTGTTAGGTTCTTAAAACCAAACACTACTTAAGCATTTGCATATTTCTATTAATAGTAATACAACATTTGACATCATGTATTACATCATGGAAATCATTGGAAGATTCCATTAGATATTTTGTGAAGATTTGTACTCTTCATATCTTGCACAATCTTACTTAGATAGAGTTGACTTTAGACAAGATGTGATATCTTGACTGTCGGTGGCGGTACCAATTTGGTACAGTAGGAACCCTTTTAAGGGGTCCGCGGTCCGTCAGGACGCCTCATCCAATTGGCTATAAATAGCAATGCCAAGCCAAGTAGTTTCTCATCCCTTTCTAACATACTCTCATACATATCTTCTCTCTAACCCTTCTAACTCGGTTTCATATCATATTAGTGATCTCTTTTGTAGCAAAGAAGATCAAGTCATATTCAAGCTTCAACGAGAAGTTGGAAGTCTTGTTTGTTTAGTGTTGTATGATCTAGTGTTGATTCATACTTCATTGTTGTATCAAACCATCATAATCTTGTGAGTGTGAGTGGTTAGTATTTTAGTCCTCAAAATACATTGTGTGTGGGAGTAGTTGTACCCTTGGAAAGAACTCGACATCTAGCTTAGTGTCGGAAATAGTGTAAGCGAAGTGTAAAGGTTTTCTCCGCGGTGAAAGGAGCTTGTTGACTAGTGAAGTTAAACTCTCGAGTGTGAGACTCGGGGAGTGGAGTAGGGCAAGGAAAAAGAGTCCTTGTAGGTGCGAACCACTATAAACAACTTGTTGTGGTTTGATCATTTCTTTCCTTATTTACTCATTACATATTGCTTGCATATTTCATTAACATACTCAAGATCAATATCAATTGATCTTTCAATAAGTTTCAAAACAAAGTTTTTAATCGGTAAACTATTCAACCCCCTTCTAGTTTTCTACAATTGGTACGAGCCTCGTTGCTCAATAATTTCTAAAATAACTTGTATTTTATAAACTTGAAACGATCCATGGATTCTGAAAACTTTAAAGAAGGGCAATCTATGCAAAGACCACCACTCTTTGAAACCAATGGATTTATCTATTGGAAAAACCGTTTTGAAACATATGTAAAATCAAAAGATATAGATCTTTGGTTTATTATTGTTAAAGGAGATTTTAGTTCTACAACAAAGGATATTTCCGTTGATGAACAAAAGAAATTAGTTGCTAAAAATAATGAAGCTAAAATGATGCTTTATAATGCTTTACCTAGAAAAGAATATGAAAGAATTTTTATGTGTGAAACCGCCAAAGATATTTGGGAATCTTTAATTGTTACACATCAAGGTAATTCACAAGTCAAGGATAACAAAATTGATCTTCTTGTTCAACAATATGAACAATTTGTTATCCCTGAAGATGAAACCATTGATTGTGGCTTTGCTCGTTTTAACACTATCATTACATCACTTAAAGCACTTGATGAATCTTTTCGTAGTAAGAACTTTGTCAGGAAATTTCTTAGAGCACTCCATCCCAAATGGAGAGCTAAAGTGACCGCTATTGAAGAATCAAAAGATCTCTCAATAATGTCACTAGACGAGCTAATTGGCAACCTCAAAGTTCACGAAATGGTAATGGAGAAAGATTAGGAGATCATCAAAGGAAGAAAGGAGAAGATCAAATCCGTTGCTCTTAAGGCAAAGGCGGAATCAAGCGATGATGGTGAATCTTGTTCTGATAGTGAAGATGAGGAGTATGCTATGGCGTTAGAGATTTCAAGAAGTTCTTTAGAAGAAGAGGAAAGTTTGTAAGACAACCTCGAGAAGAAAAGAAGCCATTTCGAAAAGATCGGGATGATAAGAAGATTAAAGGTGAAAGAAAGTGTTTTAGATGTGGTGATGCAAGTCATCTCATAGGAGAATGTCCCAAGCCACCTAAAAACAAAACTCAACGAGCTTTTGTAAGTGGTGCTTGGAGTGATAGTGAAGACGATGAGGAAACAAGCAAGGAAGAGATCGCTCTAATGGCACATGAGTCAAATGAGGTACTTTCCGACTCTTCTTATTCCTCTATAGATGATGACACCTTGCAAAAACAATATAATCAATTGTGTGAGCTAAGTCTAAAAATCATAACTAAAAATAAATTTCTAAAAACCAAAAAGGAGTTTTTGGAAAATGAGGTATATGAGTTAAAAGAAAAAGCAAAACGTCTTGAAAAAGGAAAAGCAAATGGCGATGATTGTAAATCATGTCAAGAGCTTAATCTTGAAATAGAAAAACTAAAGCTCACACAAGAAGTTTTAATAGAAAATAATTCTAAGTTTAAAAGGTTTAACAAAAACATCGCTCTTGCCGATGAAATAGTTAAAATTCATAAAACACGAGGAGACATGAATGGGCTAGGTTTTAATGAAGTATTAATTCCAAAGAGTCAAAACAAACCGGCCGAAAAAGAAGAACATTCATCAAAAGCTGCTGCGATGCAGCCGCGGACGAGACGGAACCAAAATAAGGGTTCCGTCCGTTATGAAAATGGTACGCGGGTACTTGTGAGAAACGAGAATGTTCGCTAATACGGACCGTCTTGAATTTGTTAAAATAACAAAGAAAACCAATGATAATGTTAAACTAAAACCAGCCATTATATCTGGAGTAGGACTTGTTAAAATGAATTTAGATCAAAAACTACTCAACAACGATATAAAACTTCTTTTGCCCAACGCCCCTTTCCTAAGAGCAACCACAACGTTCAACCTAACTACCAACACAACGGTTGGAATCAAAACTTTCCTAGACCATATCAAACTCCAGATTACATGCCATGGAACCCTTACCCATCATTTCCATACATGAATCAAATAAATGGTATGTTTAACCCAAACGGACCCATGAGATATTGGGGACCAAATGTTTGAGTTATTTGCTTCTTAGGTATGCTTGAAAGTTGGATTGGAACCCGATGAATGGATAAAAGATAGTGGATGCTCACGACACATGACGGGCAACAAAGTCTCTTCTCATCATACCAAGAGTATGACGGAGGTAATGTCACCTTTGGTAGCAATCTCAAAAGCAAAATCATTGGCAAAGGTACGATTGCTCATAACTCTCTAACTATTGAAAATGTTGCTCATGTGGATAGGTTAGGATTTAATCTACTTAGTATTAGCCAACTATGTGATAAAAAGTATAAAGTACTATTTGATGAAAATGGTAGTAAAATACTAAAAGATGGTATCACCTTAGCTAAAGGAGTTAGGAAAAATAACATATTCGTCATGAAAATAGATAAAACATATAATGACAAACTTTGCCTAACAACATTAGACGATAGCTCATCTCTTTGGCATAGACGCTTAGGTCACGCTAATATGAGACTTATACAAAACCTATCTTCAAAAGAGTTGGTTAGGAATTTACCAAAACTAAAATATGACCAACACTTTTGCGACGCTTGCAAAATTGGTAAACAAACACATAGTAGTCACAAATCTAAAAATATGGTATCCACATCTAAGTGTCTAGAATTATTACATATGGACTTGTTTGGACCATCCGCTATAAGAAGCTATGGAGGCAACTTATACACTTTGGTCATAGTAGATGATTACTCAAGGTTTACTTGGACATTATTTTTGAAAACCAAAAATGAAGCTTTTGATAAATTTGAAATACTTAGCAAGAAAATTCAAAATCTTCTAGGTGTCAAAATTGTGTCGATCCGAACGGATCATGGTCGTGAATTTGACAACGAAACTCAATTTGGAAACTTTTGTGATACAAATGGTATAACACATAACTTTTCGGCTCCACGAACACCTCAATCAAATGGAGTAGTAGAACAATTCAAGAAATGAGTAGAACAATGCTTAATGAACAAAACATTCCTCAAAAGTTTTGGTGTAACGCCGTTGACACTTCTACATATATTTTAAATAGAGTACTAATACGTCCTTTCTAAACAAAACACCATATGAACTTTATAAAGGTAAAAAGCCAACATTAGGATATTTTAAAGTCTTTGGTTGTAAATGCTTTATTCTTAATACTAAGGATTATCTCACCAAGTTTGACCCAAAGTCTTATGAAGGTGTATTTCTTGGTTACTCTCAAACTAGTAAAGCTTACATTGTCCTAAATAAAGAAACAATGATAGTCGAGGAATCGTTGAACATAACATTCAACGAAAGTCCACCTCCTCTAAACATCACCTTTGGTAGATGATGACTTAGTTGAAAGTCAAATAATAGAAAGTCAAATTAATAATAACAAGGAGGATGAACCATTAAATAAGGAAATTATCAACATCAAAGAATCTAAAAGTCATCCATTAGAAAAGGTCATAGGACAACTTAATCAAAGAACCTTAAGATCACAAGCTCAAAATCAAAGTAATCATTTTTGTTTTGTATCCACCATTGAACCCAAAACCATAAATGAAGCAATAAAAGATGAATCATGGGTAATTGCCATGCAAGAAGAATTAAACCAATTAGTTAGAAATGATGTTTGGAAACTAGTTCCAAAACCCAAAGATCAAACTATAATTGGAACAAAATGGGTCTTTCGAAACAAAATGGACGAAAATGGTGTAGTATCTAGAAACAAAGCTAGGCTTGTTGCACAAGGTTATAATCAACAAGAAGGAATTGACTATGATGAAACTTATGCACCGGTAGCTAGACTTGAATCTATTAGAATATTACTTGCTTATGCATGTGCTTATGATTTTAAATTATTTCAAATGGATGTTAAAAGTGCTTTCCTTAATGGGTTTATTAACGAAGAAGTGTATGTTGCTCAACCTCCGGTTTTACCGACTTTGAGAAACCACATCATGTCTTCAAACTCAAGAAAGCATTATATGGCCTTAAACAAGCACCTAAAGCTTGGTACGACCGTCTTAAGACTTTTCTTATTGATAACAAATATACTATGGGATTAGTAGATAATACTATTTTTACTAAGAAAAGGAATCACAAATTATTATTGTTCAAATATACGTTGATGACATTATATTCGGATCAACTTGTCAAGAATTATGTAATGATTTCTCTAAAATCATGCATGACGAGTTTGAAATGAGTATGATGGGTGAGTTAAACTTCTTTCTAGGACTTCAAATTAAACAACTAGAAGATGGTATTTTCTTTAATCAATCTAAATATATAAAAGACATGCTTAAGAAATTTGGTCTTGAAGATTCCAAACCAACTAAAACACCCATGTCCTCGGACACTAAACTCACCAAGGACGAAGAAGGTGAATCCGTAGATAACACTAAATATAGAGGAATGATTGGTAGCCTACTCTATCTTACGGCTAGTAGACCCGACATTATGTTTAGTGTTTGTCTATGTGCTCGCTTTCAAGAAAACCCAAAGGCATCACACTTAGAAGCATTAAAAAGGATTTTTAGATATATTAAGGGAACAACGTGTTTAGGATTATGGTATCCCAAAGGAACGGGTATAGAAACCATAGTGTATGCCGATTCGGATCATGCCGGTGATTATGTCGATAGAAAAAGTACAAGTGGTATTTGCACTTTTGTTGGACATTGTCTCACCTCATGGTTTGCAAAGAAGCAAACGGTTTTAGCCATCTCTACTCTTGAAGCGAATACGTCTCGGTAGCCGGAAAAGCATGTCAACAAGCTCTTTGGATGAAGCAAGCTCTCGTAGACTACGAATTCATCTCAACGACATTGTGATACTTTGCGACAACAAAGGAGCCATCGATCTCAGCAAGAATCCCGTTCAACATGCTCGTACAAAGCACATTGAAATCCGTCATCACTTTCTTAGCGACAATGTTCAAAAAGGAAACATTTCAATTGAGAAAGTATCCTCCGAAGACAACATTGCCGACATCTTAACTAAACCTCTTAACGAGAACCTTTTAATCTTCTTAGACTTGGTTTAGGGTTAATGGAACCAAGCATGTAGGATAAACATAGCCTAAAACATTAGAATAGTCAAACCAAAAGAATTTTGTCTTGTTTACGCTTTCAGTAGCCACGGCACCAAAGCGACAACACGGACGGAACCAAAAATTTGGTGCCGTGCGGTCCGTGGTGTCTCTGAAGCAAAACGACTTTATACATAACATCTTCTTCCTCACAACACTTTACCAAAACAAAACTTAAACCAAGCTCATTATTGTCATCTTCCCACTCACTAATCACTGAAGATAACATCATTGTAAGTATCCTAACTACATTTCATCTCTTAATTCCGAGTCTAGGATTCTTATTTATGCACAAAACTATCACAAATCATTACATGGGGTTTTATGTATGCTTCTATACCAAATATGAATTCAATTGGCAAATTGCATAACTAGTCATTCAAATTAGGTACTACATTATCATATTGCATAAACAAATCATGTTTCCCACTAATTGATAGATAATAAATATAAGGCCTTATTCAAACAACCAAACACCCCATGTCAAAAGTTTTGAAAAGCTTCTCACTTGTAGGAAAACATTCTTTCATTGCTAATACAAATAGAAGCGTTAGAATTTTCATCACTTGCATGCTCTTGAATACTAAAGGTATTGCATAACTAATATGCACTCACGGGTATATTCAAATATAGCCACATTGAATTAGGAGCATTTGGGTTATCTCATGGTATTTGCCAAACACTCCACTAAAACCATTTTGTGCATAAAATGAGTCGAGATAACCGCAACTCCAAATTGTTTTCATATAGGCACACACTAGAATCAAAAACGTTAAAATTTATCTTAATTTTTTTAACATGTTAACTCTTGTCCTTAGGAATAACCATGGTAGCCGCAAGATTCTATGATCACAAAGACACTCTTAACTACATTCCCAAACACCACAAAACCAAAGGACTCACCAAGGAACAAATAGAAATATTTAGGGGTCTAGAATCAAGGTATTTCCACGAGGGTAGAACCATTCACTCATCCTTCCTTGAGCATACCAATCTTCGTGAAGAACTAGCCGCCATTCAATTCGATTGTCTTCTTGACATTGATGAACCAATTTGTCCTAGGTTTGTGTTAGAATTCTATGCTAGTGTGACCGGTTTTAGTGATGAAGATGATGAGTTTTGTCTTAGCTTTAGAATCAACCAAAATGACTACACCATCACTTTAAGTGAATTTGCTAGAGTACTAGGAATTCCCAACCGAGGAACTTGTGTCTACACGAATAAGTGGTCACTCACGCGCCTTGATGCAATCAATGACCGCTCTCTTCCCTACATAACCCGTTTAGCCGATAAGGATGTCATCCGTGAACACCTTTTAACCCAAAACGGATACAACCCGAGTAACCGAAAGGGAAAAGGTAGACCGAGATCCATATGGAATGGAGCTCAATGAACTTAAGCATGAATTTAAGAAATGGGAGGAGTTACTTAGAGCAACGTCATTAGCACCATAGGGAATAGGGATCACATAAACGCTTGTCTTTGTCACATGCTTTACAACTTGTCCACCCGACAACCATTCAACTTAGCCTACTACATAGCTAGGAGAATGATTGATATTCCAACTCAAGGATCCGTTGCTCTTCCATACGGGATGCTTCTCACCCGTCTCTATAGAAACTTCGCTCCAATTCCACCAACCCCAAAAGGGATGCACCTTCACTATGAACTCATCCCTCACATCTTTGTACCTTTGAGTGATGATCGAGTTGCTAAGACTAAAGGCAAGAGAGCTAAACCTCCAACTCCTTCATCATCATCATCAAATAGCTCCGAGGATGGTCTTCCAAGCTCTCATCTTCCACCTCATGAGTATTACGCATCTCTTCCCAAGATTGAGAATGAATCGTGAGAATTCAAGCAAACTAAGGGAATGTTCAAGTGCCTTGGTAGGATGATGAACAAGATTTACAAGAAATTGGACAAATAAGGGTACTTTAAGGAGTGTTTGGAACAATGCTTTATCATTAATGTTTGATACTATTTAGTTGTTTTATTATGTAGGATGATAATATAACTTAAAACAATGGTGTATGCTAACAATCTCATGCCGGGGGATAGCACAAGTATGCTATCAAATTTTACCCATTTTCACTATATTGTGAAAATCAATAAGCCTTGCTCAAAATCTATGCTCCACTATGTTTACATATGTGTTATTTACTTTTCTAACTAGAAATGTTTAGTATAACAAGTTTTGAGAAAAATTTCGGGTTTCGAAAATTTCGGGTTTTAAGAAACATTCTGTCCAAATTTCACCTCCACGGATCGACGGCACCATTATCTTGGTACCGTCCTTTATGAATTGGTACCGCCATATGTCATGCAGCGGACGGCGGCACCCTTTTGGGTTCCGTCGTGTATGATTTTGGTGCCGTGGATCCTCAGGTAATTTTCAATTTCGACTCTTTCGTGATTCCAAATTATCTTCCATCACTTAAAATCAACCTTAACTAGTTTATACTGTTATTAGAACTAGTATTATTCACTAAGGGATGTAAGAAATCCATTTCCCACCAAAATTCAAAAATTTGAAAAATCCACCCAAGGAGCCCTTTGGCATAAAGGAAGGAACCAAATTTTGGTACCTTCAAATCCGTGGGTAATCTGAATATTAGGAAATTCCACTCACTAGAACACATTAATTGCATATCTTTTCTTCTTCACTCCATCTTCTTTGTATGGATTGACTTGGGTGATATGACTAGCATTCAACCCACTTCCAAATCATTAGGAACCTCATCTCTTCAATGGTTCAACATCAAATCAAACCTTTTCTCAACAATTTCTTACCTCTATAAATTGAAAGGCTTTACCATGATCATCCTCACACCTTCTTCATTCTCATTACTATCTAGCAAATCAAAACCCAAGTTAAAATGACTAAATCATCACCAAAACCTTGCAAGAAAACCGCTAGAATGAGCGTAAGGCCTTGTTGTTTTGTCAATCTTAGCTCATCATCCGAATCTTCACCACTCACAATCTCATCTCCCATTAGAGATGATACACATCTTACCTTAGCTACACCTACTTCATCACACATTGTGATCACCACTCCACCACCAATAAAAACACCTACTTCACCTCCACCGGCACCCATCCAAACATCCAAAACACCCTCACCACCTTCACCAAGGTCTTCCACTCTCACTCCCATGGAGTTATTTTCAACTCCACCAACATCACCAAATCCTTTCCTAGAGGACTTGGAAGACTTGCCTCCTAGGCCAAGTCATCCACCACCATTGCCATCCTTTGGCACCATTGAGCAAATCGCTCATGAATCACCTCGGTCATCCATTGACCCAAACGCCCCATTAGGGCCAAGACCTCTCCTTTTCCACCCCATTTACAAGGACATTCATGGTCCTTTATACGGGGATCATCCACTTCCATCATCAATGTCCCCTCATATTGAGGACATTTCGGAGAGCATGTGGGATGACAATCCCACTAGAGAGGAGATTCAAGCCGAACTCCACAACCTCCACCAATTCAAAGGCATGGTGGATTCTCACTTAAGTGAGACAATGCAAATGCAAAGTGCTTTGCTTGCATCCATCATGACCACTCCAAACATCCCCAACACCACCAACACCTCCACCATTCCACCACCACAACCTCCGCAAACTTTCTACCCTCCAGGCATGGTTGCTCTACTTGTGAGCAAGCGGGTCAAAGTGGAACGGACCGGATTATGGTCCATGACTTCCACGAAGAAATGAGGTTCATCCTCAACCACATTCTTGAGCGTCTCACCGCTCTTTCCCATCCACCATCACTTTAGGATGGTTTTAAAATAGTCTTTCTTTTATTTTTTTTAGGATAATTTTCATTTTCTTGTACTAGAAACACATCATTGTGTTCTCTTTTCATGATCTTTACTCATGAAAAATTTTAACTAATGAATGTTGTTTCTTATATTGTTGGTGTCATTACATAGTGTTTGGAAATGCTTGTGAATGCTCATTATTACTAACAATTTTTTTTTTTGCTTTATTGTCACAATCCATGTATCTTCCCACAAAAGCACCCAATTTAGGGGGAGCTTTGAACAAGGGGGAGATAATAGCTCGAGCTCATTACATTCATAGCCTCTTCTTTTGTTGAGACAAAAAGGGGGAGAAAATATAGAACTTTGAAATTATTTATATTTGACTTTTTTGAAAAAGTCAAACTGCATACTGACTTTCGAAAAAGTCAAACATCATGCATCAACTAGTGAATTTTTTGACTTTCATAAAAAGTCAAATTTCATACACTGCATTATCATTTTCTTTTCAAGCTCTAAAACTAATATTTTTATAACTCTTGTACAAACTTTGTTTCTTTTATAAAAATAAAATTTATATTTTGTCCTCAACAAAAAGGGGAGATTGTTAATACAAATATCGTCATTAAGCGTTATTTATATTTTTGATCTTTGCCTAAGTTTTGTTAACGACAAAAGTAAATTTAATTTATAAAAGCTTAAAGCTTGTCAAGTTTATTAGATATTAAAACAAGCTTTCTTAAACAATATATTCATCATTCAAGCATTTACATTTATGATTAGTAACATCTTGATATGACTCTAATCATTATGTATGATAATAGTTTGTAGAATGTGTTAGGTTCTTAAAACCAAACACTACTTAAGCATTTGCATATTTCTATTAATAGTAATACAACATTTGACATCATGTATTACATCATGGAGATCATTGGAAGATTCCATTAGATATTTTGTGAAGATTTGTACTCTTCATATCTTGCACAATCTTACTTAGATAGAGTTGACTTTAGACAAGATGTGATATCTTGACTGTCGGTGGCGGTACCAATTTGGTACGGTAGGAACCCTTTTAGGGGTCCGCGGTCCGTCAGGCGCTCCTGTCCAAATTGGCTATAAATAGCAATGCCAAGCCAAGTAGTTTCTCATCCCTTTCTAACATACTCTCATACATATCTTCTCTCTAACCCTTCTAACTCGGTTTCATATCATATTAGTGATCTCTTTTGTAGCAAAGAAGATCAAGTCATATTCAAGCTTCAACGAGAAGTTGGAAGTCTTGTTTGTTTAGTGTTGTATGATCTAGTGTTGATTCATACTTCATTGTTGTATCAAACCATCATAATCTTGTGAGTGTGAGTGGTTAGTATTTTAGTCCTCAAAATACATTGTGTGTGGGAGTAGTTGTACCCTTGGAAAGAACTTGACATCTAGCTTAGTGTCGGAAATAGTGTAAGCGAAGTGTAAAGGTTTTCTCCGCGGTGAAAGGAGCTTGTTGACTAGTGAAGTTAAACTCTCGAGTGTGAGACTCGGGGAGTGGAGTAGGGCAAGGAAAAAGAGTCCTTGTAGAGCGAACCACTATAAACAACTTGTTGTGGTTTGATCATTTCTTTCCTTATTTACTCATTACATATTGCTTGCATATTTCATTAACATACTCAAGATCAATATCAATTGATCTTTCAATAAGTTTCAAAACAAAGTTTTTAATCAGTAAACTATTCAACCCCCCTTCTAGTTTTCTACAATAGTCCTAGCAGCCTCTATCAATGTCCTATTTCTCCTTTTAGCAACCCTATTTTGCTTAGGAGTCCTAGCTACACTATATTCTATTTTAATACCATTAAGTTGACAGAAATCATTCATCACTTGATTTTTAAACTCTGTCCCATTATCACACCTAATGATTTTAACTCTCTTATCAGCAAGGTTCTCTACTGCAATTATGTATGACTTAAGGATTTCACTAGTCTCATCCTTAGTATTCATGAAGAAAACCCAAGTAAATCTACTAAAATCATCAGTCACAACCAAACAATATTTCTTAAAATTTAGGATGCTCACAGAGGTGGGGCCAAATAAGTCCATGTGCAGCATATGAAGTAGTTGGGTGATAGAGTTAAAACCTTTGGGCTTAGAAAAGGCTCTATGATGCTTCCCTTTGAGGCATGCAATACAGTGCACATTTATTTTCAAATCTTTTTGAAGGTAAACCTCTTACAAGGTTATTTTTAGCTAAAAGATTTATCACCTTAAAGTTCACATGACCTAGCCTTCTATGCCATAACATAGATTCATTCGAAGAAGCTGTAGCAACTAAACATGTAAGGTTTTCTTCGGGTACTATGTTTTTCATACTTACTTTGTCATGATTGCTTTCTTAGGGAACTTAAGTAGTACCTCATCTTCACTAGGTAATTTAAAATTTGGAGATAAAACCAAGCAATCAGTATCTGTGAATAGAACAAAATTCTTCTTGTCACACATTTGTGACACACTGAATATAGATTGTATTTGAGTTCTTTCACATAGTACACATCTTCAAAGTCCAAATTACCAGTCTTGATTGTGCCTTTACCAGTAATTCTTCCACATATACCTCCTCCAAAAGAAACATATCCTCCATTCAAATTAGTGAAGTCTGAAAGATAGGATAGATTTCTGTCATGTTCTGGAACACCACATGTCGAATAGCCAAGATCATCATTATTGTTGGAATATCCCTGCACATAAGATAAAGGAAATTAGTTCCTTTTGGGGACCCAAGCATTCTTGACTTGGATGCCTTCATATAGTGCATCAATGTAATCATATTTCTTGAGAGTAACTGATGTACTGTTGGGTTGAGTGGTCTTTCTCACCCAACAAGTTGAGGGCTTAACAGCATTGCCCTTAATTCCCCCAGCAGCATTCACTTTAGAACCAACAGTTTTCATTTTAGACTTAAAAGTATTAACTTTTGGCCTATCAGTATTAAGTTTTGGCTCATAAGTATTAACTTTTTTTCTTGTAAAACTTGATTTATTCATTATAAGACTTAAAGTTGGTGCTGCTCTAGCATTAAAGGGCCTTGGTGATGTAGATGGTGATTTTGAAAAGTTTCTTTTGGGTCTTTCACCAAATACTCTGGGTTGTGGTCTAGCAGTATTAACTGGCCTTGTAGTATTCATAGATTTTATGCCAGTTTTAAGAAGAACTACTCTTAGGTTCATGATGGGTTGAGGTCTAATAGGGTGTCTGCAATGAGCCTGCAGATGAGAAAAACTTCCACACACAAAGCAAGATTTATTATACATGACAAATTCATCTCCTAGTTGCTCAGATTTTAGCCGGTTCCAATTTCTTTTGTTACCTCTAGGACTAGATAACCTGTTTCTATACATCTCAGCATATTTTACTGGCTTCCTAACAGGTTTGTCATTTGTTCTTACAGGTTTAGTGGCCTGTTCTTGCTTTGGTTCACTTGACTCTACACCTTCCTTTTTGTTTTCAAACACATACACCTCAGGTAAAGAAGTGTCACTGGCACTTTCAAAGGTCTCACCAGGCTTTTCAGCCTTGGACTCAATGAGTTTACGGTCATGGACAAATGTGGGTGCCTTAAACTCTTTTAAGCCAGTGTGTTCAAGGTCTATGCCGGTGGTGAGGAATACCTCTGAATGGTGGTGGTGCTGTCTTATAACCCATACCTGATTTGGCTTTGCTACTTAGTGCATTTTCAAGGAATCTATCAAGTTTCTTAGAATTATAATGTTGTGTGTCTTTAAGAGTATCAACACTTAGTTCTATGTTGTCTTTAATTTGTGTGAATTTCTCTAGTTCTTCTTTTAACACACTTATGGTGGTGTCTTTAAGAGAAATTTCCTTATTAAGTACTGGCATTTGCTTGCGAAAATTTTGACTCATTTTCTTTATAATGCACAATTTGTTTTTCTAAACTGCTAAGCCTCTTTATGATTTGCTAAGTTATAACTGGTTTTAGAAAACTCTTGACCAATTTATCAAACTCATTTTAAGAGACTCATATTTACTTAATGGGACACATGTATCGAGCAATTTGTTTCAGAAGTACTCGGATACCAAAGCCATATTGATTGGACTCTCTCATCATCACCATGAAGCTCCAATCATATCCAACACCATCAATAGCCACCATTGCTTTAGAAGATGAATCATTAGATTCACTACTCTTTCCGTTCTCGAGGGCTTCGCATTCCCTGGTAAAATGCCCAAGCTTGCCACAGTTGTAGCATTCTACCTTTCCCTTGTCAAACCCAGCAGTATCTTCATCATTGATCTTAATCTGCCTCCCAGTTCTCTTCATAAACCTTCTTGCCCTCATACTTATCAAGGCAATGTTCCACTTGATATTCATCTCTTCCATGTCATCCTCATGGATCTGTCTCAGGTCATCATGAGTGATCTGAGATCCCTTTTGTTGCTCAGAGATGAAAGCATAGATTGTACTTTCATTGATTCCTGCTGCAGTGGTTACCAAACAATCAGTATTAACATTAGTACTAGGAGTACTAACACCAAAACTGTCCTTATCAGTACTAGTGACTGGATGAGCCACAAAAGCTATGTTTTGTGATCCAGAAATGGAAGTTGCAGATGCAGCTCTCTTCATGTCTTGTTCAATCACTTTAAAGCAATTGAACAGATTCTCCAACCCCATAGTTTCAAATTATGCTTTATTCTTCCATACAATGACATGAATATCCCACTTTGGTGATGAAAGACTTCTAACAAACCTGAGATTGATATCCTCCTGAGAGATGTCCACACCCAATACAGCCAGTTGACTGACAAGCTTTTGAAGCTTATTGTAAACTGAGTCATTGGACTCAGTTGCACCAGCAATGAAGTTTTCAAACTCTTGCTTCAAAAGAGTTTTCTGAGTCTTCTTGGTGACAGAGTTCCCACCAAATCTTGTCTCAATGGCCTTGAACAAAATCTGAGCATCCTTGTGTTTCTTTGAAGTTAAGTTGATGATCATCGGTAATGCCATAAGTAGGATACTTGACCTTGAGATCATTGCCTCTTTGAGCCATTTCATCAACAGTGACAGGTTCACATTTGTCTTTAATAACGACTTTAACAGCCACTTCTTCAGAAACAATGGATTTGTAGGATTTTCCATTGATCACAATGTTCTACAGCTTAAAATCAAGCACCAAAAAGTACTGCTCTACGCATCCTCCGAGTTCATATTCATTAGGTTTGCAACTTAGGAACTCGTAACAAAGACTTTGGATTTGCTTGAATCAAAATCCATTTCTTTAGATTTGTCATACAGGATCTTCTAAAAACAAAGCTTCAGGACACAAGCTCTGATACCACTTGTGAAGTCCCAAACCTTGGATCTAGAACACTTAGCTTGTAAACGTGTAGTTGCCTTGGATGGTTCTAAAAAAACAATGAGAAACTTTGTTGTAGATACACACAAGTATGCGAAATCTACTTGAATGTACTTAAAAGATTAATGTAAACACAAATGTAACACCAACAGCTTTAATATTATTGATTAATAATACGAGTACTCTCCTAGTACTATGGTTTACAACCTTGAAGCTTTTCTTAAGACGGCTAGAGTATATGTGTATCTTCTGACCTAGCTAGGATCTCCTTTTATACACTAAGGGAGATCCCTTAAAGAGATAACTATGTATTAAATATATAATATCTTCTATTGGTATAGAAGATATCTTTATGAACCATACACGACATTCTTAATATAGAAACGAACAAACTTAACACTATCAGTACTAACTTTTGCATTATCAGT
This sequence comes from Chrysanthemum makinoi, assembly GCA_910596185.1. Classification (NCBI taxonomy): domain Eukaryota; kingdom Viridiplantae; phylum Streptophyta; class Magnoliopsida; order Asterales; family Asteraceae; genus Chrysanthemum; species Chrysanthemum makinoi. The sequence goes on along the minus strand of OU343217.1, from coordinate 54,394,573 downwards.
ACTAACTAGTTAATACTTTTCTAATACCACTATCTGTACTAACTTCAACACTATAAGTATTAACTCCAAATGTGAATTTCCCAACACATCATCACGAGCCGGAAATGCCAACGGGAAGAAGAGACTTGAGGAAACAACTCGAGTCCAAGAAGCATCGGAACACGGAATAGCGGTCTAAGACGTACCCGGTCTAGGTTATCTAAAAGGAAAGAAAGTGAATGGGAGACGGTGTTCAAAAGGATGCGCAAAAGTGTATTCCACAGGCTGGGAGACAAAGAAGAAAGTATCTCCGTGTATTCCAAAGACCCCAAAAGACCGTTAAGCCATATCACAAGGAAAGCAGACGGTTGCTTTCAGGAGATGGGTCAAACGGAAGTGGATATCGAAGGTCCGGAGTGAAAAAGCGGAAACCATGTAATAGCGACGATGATGAACTGGCTAGGCCCTGGGTCTGCAAGGAGAATGATCCGTTCACTCCACGTACCGTTACTTTGAAATGCTGACGAAAACACGTATGCCAACTAACGTAAAAACATATGATGGGAGTGAAGACCCAGAAGATCATCTCAAAATCTTCCAGACAGCCGCAAAGGTAGAACGATAGGCAATGCCAACCTGGTGCCACATGTTTAACTCCACACTAACTGCATCCGCTAGGGTCTGGTTTGATGATCTCCCGCCAGAATCAGTAGACGGTTATGATAAACTGAAGGAAGTTTTCTTGGCTAATTTCCTCTAGCAAAAGAAGTGTATCAAGGATCCCGTGGAACTTCATCACATCAAGCAAAGGGAAGGAGAACTAACGGAAGACTTTGTAAGAAGGTTTAAAGAAGCGACCAAGGACATAAAAGGAGCTCCGAAAGTTATGAGAATCTCAGGATTCATGCACGCAATTACTAATCCGGAATTGATTAAGCGGTTACATGACAGAATCCCAAAGTCAATGAATGAAGTAATGAATATAATCACCTCCTTCCTACGAGGGGAAACAGCCGCAGGAAGCCGCGAAAAAAGGAGGACATGGATACAAATGCCAAGAGGGCGAGCTACACTCAAGTATCGGCAAAGTTTTAAAAGAGAATTTAGAAACAAACCAAGAACAAGAGAAAAACAACAAGGCTTCCGCATCCCGCAAAAACCTTTCAGAGAAATGCCGACATGAAGGAGAACAAGATCTCCAAATCCGTCCCTAGCAACCGCAATCGAAGAAAAGAATGACGGTAGATTTTGTGAATATCATGGAAAAGCAAGGCATACCACGGAAGAATGTCTACATTTAAAAAAGTAAAGAGAAGAAAGGAAGAAAGGACCGATGATAGAGGAAGAAGAACAACGGGGAAAAGCCAAATGCTGAACCTTACACACACAAAAAAACTAATTAAAAAAATAATAATAATAAAATAATAATAATAAAAAATAAAAAATAAAAACTCATCATCACTCAAAAATTACTCATAAAAAAGGCGAAAACGCTCAACGCAGAGGCAGGGGAACCGCGCACACATTCGAAAAGAGATGAAATCAGAACTACAGCAAGAGAAAAACAGTAGGGACGCCTATAAAATAAATACGGACGCGGGCATCCCCATCGGAAAGAATAAAAGTCCCGATCCCATAAACCTTAACAAGTAAAGAATCAAAAGACCCAAGTCAAAACACAAAGTAAAGAGACGAGTAATTAAATGTGATAAGAGAAATCGGACAATGAAGACTCAAGAAGTACAAATGTTGAAGAAGCGCCTTATTACTTTAATAAAAATAATTAGATCGCGGAAAGTCATATGGAAAGAAGCCAACATGAAAGACGAACAATACCGAAACACACCACGGGTGTAAGTAGGACTAAAAACATACATGAGAAGACCCTACGGAGATTATTCCCAGAGAATAAAAGGTACAAAAATCCGCGGCTCAACAAAAATCGGCTCCGGAAAAGGCAACGCTCCGAAAGAAGCAAGCAAAGAGTTGCGGCAGACACAAAACAAAAATGCCACAATGTGGAAACTAACAAAGTCAGGGGAAGGATACGAATTTGGGAAGGAAAGTCCTCCATAACAACCAGGCAAGGGAATAAGCAAAAGGATAAACCTTATCCAAATGTCAAACAGGAGAGAAAATCTGCAAGTACATATTTACGTTCCTTCCCAAGAAATTTGGTGTCAAATCTAGCAGGAAAAACATGCGCCCAGGCTACGAGCCTAGGCACGTGCCAACCTACCAAATAGTAGGAAAAAGTAAATGCTAGCGCGTGCAGAAACAGTAAAATCTTCGCTATAACTACGTGAAGTAAAAAGGGGGGAAGGCAGGAAAGGCAAAAGATAAAACGTTGTCCTCTAACACCAAGCGTCTTAACAACAAAAATCCCAGAAACCCCTAAAAGTCACTTTGAAGGAAGCTGAAGATGTTATTCAAAAGAAAAACATAAGGACAAAAGCAAGGCTAGTGGAAGGGCGTAGGGCCCACGGTCCAATCAGCCGTGAGCGAGGCAAGGTCAAAAATTTCCCACGCTACATAACACGAAAAACAATAAGGAAAGCGTCATAAAGACACTTCAAAGGAGCGGAAAAGAAATGGCTCCATCAAACTTAAAGTCTAGCAATATCTATCGCACGCAATAAATATCCGCGTGCAATAAATACGCCAGACTGGGGGGAGTTGATGACGTAGCACTCCCTAAAAAAAGGAACATCAGAAGGACACTTCAAAAAAGCACGGAAATGAGAAGGGCTTAGTCAACTCAAAGTCTAGTAATATCCACCATAGGCGACAATATCCGCAAGCAATGAACACACTAGACTGGGGGGATTTGATGACGTAAAGCACGTATAGCAGGCCCACTGGTCCTAATTCGTGTTATACACATACTGGGCCCAGGCCCAACAACGAGAATAGCTACGAACATTGGACCAACAGTAAGCCCAATAAAGAAATTGGCTATAGTCCAGACTAAAAGACGCACGCAGGATACTTAGCAGACCGAAAGGTATCCTGTGTTCGCATCCGCAATTAACACAGAACCTTGTCCGACAAGGATCCGGCTCCGGCAGCCAACTACTATATGCGAGTAACCAGGAAACCCTAGCGGTAAACCTCGCATATAAAATAAGCTCTAATACCCATACAAGGTACAACTTTCTCTCTCATAATAACACACACGTACTCTCACCTCTCTGAAAAAATGTGTACTTACTCTCACGCCGGAGTCTAATCGTGGGGTTCGTCCCCTGTAAGGCTAACGGTTTACTCTTCTTGTGCACGGAATTCAATCAAACTACTTGGATTAGTACAAGATCAGCCAACCAACAGCTTGTTAACCCAATCCAACAAGCGATACTCACATCTATTACAACCCGTCACACTTTTTGTACTAACATGTATGGTTTTAGACTAAGCATTAGGGTGGTGGTCGACCACCTTGTGGTGGTGACCATCATGCGCCAAGACCATAGTGGAGATCACCCGCCACACGCAAAGAGCCCTCATTTTGTACTCGTTTGGTGGTTTGCACTACCGAACAGATTCTTTTTTTCTTTTTTGTTTATGGAGTATATTGTGGGGTATGTTTGTATAAAGTGGAGTATTTTTATAATTTTGTTTTGGTTGTGACTATAGCACCTAAAATGTAGTAGATTTGGTGGTGTGTTTAATGATGATGTGACGCAGATGTGAAGATGGTTGGTTTGGTGAACATAATGTTTAGCCTTAGACTACTCCCACTCTTAACACCACTTCACTTTACACATCAGCGTCACATTATTTTCTCTCTCTTTTCCCACCCTCTCACTTTTCACTCACAACCATTCACACCACTTCACCTTTCAACCCTATTTTTTCTATATTAAAATTTTAACCTTTTATTCATTAAATTAATAAAACGTTACATAAATTAAAAATGTAAACGTATGGAATTAAAAATGCAATACAAAAATTAAAATACATTACATGAAAATAAATATGCTTCGAGCTTTTACATTGCTTTGTAATTGTTAATGAATTCTTCTTTCTCAACAATGCTACGAAGCAATTCGTTTCTAGCTGACACCAAATTGTTTGCGTTTCTTATATCGGCTCCCTTCGTCCTTTCCAAAGTGTGCAAACCATAGTTGATAAGAGGATGAGCAGGCAACGAACCCACCTGCATCATTTCAGGACCACGGCGACGCATTTGATCAATATAGTGAGTCGACACGTTCAACAATTGATTCGCTACTGCGACATCAACAACAAGTTCTTCCCGTAGTCGCGTAAGGATAACTTGTCTCACATCATTTGGTTCAGTAGCCATAGTATCCGTTGTGTGAAAAAATGAATGATAGTTGGGAGATTTTAAAAAGAAGGTGTATGAAAAAATGAATAATGGTAAAGGGGTATTTATAGGGGGAAGTAGACGTCGAGTAATACAAATTCAAAAAAGAAGTCATACACGTATGAAATCAAACTCACTAAATTTTCATTCATTTAAATAAATTACGAATTATAATACGAAATTTAAGAAACAATATGAAAATCAAAACATAATCGTCCTATTTGTATTTTTCATGTAGCCAAACAAATTTAGCATTGATTTGTTTTTGTATTTTTTTCGTCTTTTTAAACAAAGCATTATGCATCTCGTAATATTTTCAAGATTTTTCGTTTAAAAAATTGTCAATCAAAGCACGGTTTTCTTCCGGAATGTCATTGCATTTCTCGTATGCTTTCTTTAGATAATCTTTAGTTGTGCTTGCATTGTCTAATTGCATGGCTAAGTCGATAATCGTTTGCTGACGAATGATATCCTCCTCAGTTAGTTTCTCAACACAAGCTTTGATCTCATCGATGGTATGTGGAAGCGAACAATTCATAATTTTTGGTAAAGAAACATGATAAAAATAAGAAGATAAGTGAGGTTTTATAGAAAATAAAGTGAGGTTTAAGAAGAAAAAAGGTTTATGGGGTATTTATAGGTAAAAAAAATAAGGTATTTCTAGATAGAAAATATGGTAGTGGAAATTTTATTTTATTTTTTAAAACAAACAGATATATTTTGTGTGGAGCCACCCGACATGTTTACATATAAGGTGAAACCTCACCTTTCGTCGATCACCTTCCCCTCTTGCCACCGTCAAGCTCACCCTCCCCATCCCTTGTCACTCCTTCACCTTGCTCCTTGCCACTCCTTCAACTCTCCACCGGCACCAGCCTTAGTGTATGTGTGGAGGTAATTTTTTTTGTTTTACTTTGTAAAATGTTCTAGTTGTGATGTGATTGTTGGTACGAGTAATTGTGAAGAATAGATATGTAGGAAAAGGAGACTTCTTTTGCCAGATTTGTTAAAGGGCGGTTTGAAGTTATACTCACATGCTTTAACTAAGAAAGTAAAAAAGAAATATGAACTAGGAATTGAAGACAGAAGTTAAAAGTGAAAAGTTTACAAAAGATGCATAAGAAAAGATAAAGTGAAAGAAATTGTGTTCTTTTCTGCTCTTCTTTGATCTGTATGGCAATATTGGTTTAAATATATTATTGACTCAATTTAAACTAAATTTATGAAGAAAATATTCGTCTAAGTTGGTTGGTTCATTTGACCAAAAAACTAACGAAGTTACTTACATGTATTATGCAATAGATCATAACACCTGAACCTGTCCGGGAGCTTAGGTTTATTCGGGTTTCTAGTATTTTCAATGTGATGGACTACATATACATTATCAATAATACAATACACCTCACGGTAAATTTAATGTTCAACATGATATTATGAGCAGGTCTATCCCGAATCTTGATCGGCTGCCATGAACCACCTAGCTTGCAATATGAGGCATAACCTATCCTTAGTTTCAATCTTTTCATTGCATCCGTTAGTAATTTGGAGCTAAATATATTCAAGTTTAATGGTTTATATCCTGTTTGCTCACATATCCTTTTATAATTCGATATGTACAATGACTTGATTTTCTACTTTGGCCGCAGTGCCGCACGTTTCAAACGTCAAGTGGGGTCAAAGATCCATTACTTGTAACTACGTACCAACTTTAACATGCACACTTTGAAGTTTGAAATGACCAAATAAATGTATAAAGTTATAAACAAATTGTACTGGTAGCTTAGGTCAGAGAATTTATTTCTTATGAAAATTTAACATGAGCCATATCAAAGTTATCAAAGTTATAAAACTAAAAAGGTCGAATTCAAAGAGTTAGCTTACACTGTAATTACTTCTGATGCCTTATAATCTTTTCCTAAGATACCGCAGTTGCGATACTTGTACCTATAGCATGTCTAATTTGCAGTTAAATAACCAGTTTACCTTCTATGATACTATCGGCATTACCATAGCCATCACCATTAGGTGTAACAAAATACATATGTCCTGGTTATGACATTTGAGTTTGATTTGTGTCGTATGTATATATATTGCGGCTAAGAAAACAATATAAATCGTGAACAAGAAGATATGTATATTATTGGGTTGACGGTAAGGCTAGTAATGGTTTATACTTCATATTTGGACTCTAGGCCCGTTATAGTTTGGGCCCGGGTCATATAATAATACAGTAGTGGGTAATTTCAACATTAATCCAAGTGATCAAATGATCAATCTGTTTGAATCAATCACTTATATGAATTTATTTCCACTAATTATTTTTTTTATATAAATATCCAAAAATCAGGAAACATGCCATTATAGATGTTGGTTGGTTTCTAAATTGTATTGCTGAAGCTTATTTTACCCATTCTGAAGTGACGAATAAAGTGTTTTTGCTAACTCTAGATCGTCTTATATAACATATCAAAATGCCCCGTTGAAGGAAATGACGTGATACAACTCGTGCGGCTAAATTCGTAAAAATCAAGCATTGATGATACGTTTTCACCACGACAAAAGCGCAGGGGTCAAGTGGATTACCCGTTTTTCCTGCATTTTTTCAACCATTGTGACCGTTGGTTTTTAACAGTCGTGACCGTTGGTTTTTAACAAACTTTAACTGCTTTTAACTGTCATAATAATCTGTTTTTAACAGGTTCATTTTATCTCATTTTAACATACTAAAACTCATACAATTCCTCTTTGTTTTGCTTAGTTTTCTTGTGTCTAGAAACTAAGTTTTCTTCTAGAATTACCCCGATAAGAATTTCGTGATACCCAGACATCAATAAGATCGAAATACATTATACGAAAAGTGACCATACACGATTTGAGATTATCATCACACCCTAACTCCATTTTCTAACACTTTCAAGTATTTATTGTAACGTTGGGTTATGAATTCATTATCAGAAAATTGCTCCAATATATTTGTTTTTTCTCTTGTTTTCTTGGGAGATTAGCTATCTTGAATCACCTACGAGCTATCATCGCTGTAACTATATACTCTTCGTTGATTCAATACCCATTTTTACACTATTTAGCATGATATATTTGTGTTTTGTTTACCAGTACTTCAATCACCCGGATCATATATAGTTTCTTTTATATCAAACATCTCGTAGTCATGTTTACCTGATTGCTTGATTTCTTCTTTAATGTTAATTTCAATAATCAAAAGAGAAGCAATAACTTGAAGCACAGGATTAATTCTGATAAAATATAAAAACACGCATGAAAATTCAAAACATAGACTAAAGTTTATGCATACGTAATTAATAATACAACCAGATTATGTTGCCTCTAATCAAACATTCGAAACAAGTAAATACAAATCAAGCTCGAGGTCTTATTCACTGTGGATACTGCCATTATTTATTGTTGATCTTTAAAAGGATGGATCAACAACTTACAGATCTAGATATATATAGAACATGCTTGACCTGAAGAAACTCATACTCAAACACTCATAGCATGAACGAAACATTGTTTGATATTATCTTTTAATTCTTCTCCAACACGAGTATAAGTATCATCATATTTGTATAGGAGATCCATTACACGCGCTTGGTTGATCAACCACGTTATAACAGGCCTAGGAACATCTTTACATATAAGTGATTCCCGGTTCATCTCTTTCCATTCATCTTCTACTTGATGATTTAAAAAATCATAGACCTTCTCGACATTAGTTACATCATGTTGCTTCATGAAGGATTCAACACTGGATGCAACATGCTCTCTTTTTTGCTCCTCCTGCATTATTTACGTACAGTTCTATTAACACTGGTTGGTCAAAGGTATATATCCCTATATATCAATGTTAGAAAAGAAGACGACTTCAACTTTTTGTCTAATGACAATAAAATAATTCACTTCAATTTAAAATGAAAATCAAATTAAGTTTTATGTACCTTGTGACCGACAATATCATCCATAATCCGACATACAGCTGATGAAGCTTTGAGAACCGGAGGGAAACTGCTAATCAATTTAAATGACTCTTCTGTGATTATATCACCCATGCCAACTAAAGCTGCAGTTACAAGCATTTTGTAGCCACAACTTAAGAAAGAAACTGACTTATGCTCCTCTACTGTTGGTATATACCCCTCATTTCTCCATTTCGCTTCCACCATTTGATATCGAATAAACTCTTTCATCTGTATATGAGAAATGACACATATTCACTTGTTCTTGATCACTATTATATGTGCTTAGAAAGGACATCAAAAACATAAAGGCACTTCAACTAACCGCATCTTTCGCGTAGTTAAGTTGATACGTTTTTCCTTCCTTTTCCATCGTTTCCTCCAGTTCTTCATAAATATCAAGGAGAGCTTTGTATATCATTTTCATGTAGTCTGGGAGTGTATTCATGCAGGTCATTGACCACCTATGTTTAATGCACAAGTAAATAAAAATATATATATCTTATACAACTTAACATTGTACATTTGTATTTTGTATCTACTGGCAGGATAGATAGAGCCAGGAATTAGCTATAAGGGGGGCTGAAATTTGTTTCTCAAACTAACAAAGTAGTATAACTATAACTTTAGATGGTATGTTCTAAATCTAATGATCACATACTCTAAGTTACAAACTTAGAATTTTGATGAGAAAAACGCATTAATAACAACTAATAAAAATACATTAGATGAAAACCTTGTGCATAAAACGGTGTCAAACTTCTCTTAATTCTTTTGCCATCTAAAGGTTTGGGGGTCATTTGGCTATGGTTGGGTCACATTTTATAAGACAAATAGCAAAGCAATTGGCCGTGTTGACTCCCCCACTGTCTCCGTCCCTGCCTACTGGTCATTGAGTCATCTTGGTATAAACATGTGTGTACATACATACCTTTCAACTGCTTTCGTGAGGATCTCAAGTTCTTCAAAGGTACCATAAGAATCATAGGTGTCATCCAGTAGTGATGCCACCATAAATGATTTCACCCAGAAGATTCTGGAATTGGAATATTGTGGCTCAAAGAAAACACCTGTTGCCCAAAAATAGCTTTCGACCAATCTATCTCTCACATAAGGTAGATTCTTAGGAACATCAAAACCTTTCCACCACCTACAAGCATAATTAAACATTAATAATTAACAGCATGAATAAAACAAGAAGATGAAGGGATGAGGTTGATAGTGTATACTTGGAAAGTTGGCTAAGCTCTTTCTTGTGCACTGATTGAACTCGATTGAAGTCTAACTTTGCAAGTCTTAGTAAGGAGTTCTTATGAGAAACTTGCTGTTCATAGAAAGTTATGTATTTCAATGCATTTATTCTTGGAAGCCTTCTTTGTATAGGTTGCTCTAGTGCTTCTAGTATAAGTCTGGAAAGAGAAGAGTTGCATTGAAGGGGATCCTTTTCTATCTTTTCAAGATGAGCTTTTGTAAAAGCACGAGCTTCATCTAGTACAGCTTCTCCTTGGACACTCATGTATGTTGCCTCGTAGAGCTCAAGCAAGCTTTCAACATCGTGGGTTATGGATTCCTTAAACGATGATCCCGTGTTGTCCTTCACATCATTGAAAATATCTGCTTTGGTGTATTCAAAATATTGTTAACTTATTTACCAGTGGGATCAATAGTTAAAGTTTACATGCACTTACCACAGGAAACATAAAAACCTTGACCTCGGAGGAGTCGGAACCAAATGAAAGGGCTACCACCCTTCTAGTGATCACCGTATATATTATGAATATGTCGCAAGGCTTGGTCAATCTCCATTTCAAATTGGTAAGCTATTCCGAGACGTTGAATGACATCAACTAGTTTTAACAAATCTGTATGTTTCGTCTGATCATCCAAACCTATCAGCAATTGTTTCCTCACTTCTTCTTTCAACCTTCCAACTATTTGCTCTACCTCACCTTGCACTTCTTGCTAAATGTTTTCATGATCCATCGTCAAAGTCATTGTAAATTCAATTAGAAAATTACTATGGTTTGTCGACTTTTTCACATTTAGTCACTGAACTTTTTTTTTGACAAGTTTAGTCATTACGATTTCAAATCGTTACAAAATCAGTCAACCTCAGTGACCATTTATGTAATTTTAGCAAAACCACAATGACCATTTATGTAACGCAATTGGACTGGATCCGTAAAGATTTGAAACCTTAATGACCGAACTTGTCAAAAAAAAAAGTCCAGTTACTAAATGTGAAAAAATCAACAAACCATATATAGTGACCATTTATACAAGTTAGCACATCATAAACAATAGTTGGACCGTTTTGGTTGAAATTAACTACTATATACATATATCCTTGCTTTGATTCCAGGATAAATTTCTAGCTTCCTTGCAAGCACTAGCAATATGTATGATCATCAACTATATATACTTGTCGTTCAATTGTGTAACTCGCGTAAATCCTAGTTCACTAAAAGTTGTGGCCGTGTAAACATGCCCACACATGGAGTTTGTTAATAGCACCTTGTTAATATTCTCTGGGAAAGTTTCGCATAAGAACTCTAAGGGTGTGTTTGTTTTTTAAAAAAAATCTTACTAGCCATGTGTGTTTGTTTTAAAAAAAAAAAATCTTACTAGTCCTCTTACTTTTACCAGTAAGAGGAGGGCAGACAAGAGGGCTAATAAGACTTTTTTTTTAAAAACAAACACACCCTAAGATGTTTTAGGTCTGAATCTGACTACCACATCTTACCGGTAAGAGGTGGCTAGAAAATCTAAATCTGAACGAAATAATGTTGTTTGTTTTTTTATAATTGTCCATTATAATTTTAAAGCTTGTTTTTGCAATTTATTTATTAAATCAACGCAATGCGATAATAAGTAACTTATGTAAATATGAAACAAGACTTTTTATCATAAATATAACATAGTTAATTAACCATCAAATATATTATATTAACACAAGTATTCAATCTCTTATCGAGTAAGAGGCAATAAGACAATCCTCCTACCTCTTACTGAGTAAGATGTTATATGTCTAACTGGGTCTGACTCAAAAGAAACAAACAAACAAGCAAAAGTGAAAAGCCTGAGCCTCCTCTTATTTCAGAAGTAGTAAGAGAGCTAGTAAGATTTTTTTTAAAAAAAACAAACACACCTTTCTAGCTACCTCTTACTGCTAAGATGTGGTAGTCAGATTCAGACCTAAAACAACTTAATGAAACAAACACACCTTTAACTGTAATGAAAAAACTTGTGATCTAGTAAGTGATGAGGTTTTGCGACAAAGGCAACGGCTAATTGAATCATTGAGACAGATCTTGACTATTATATCAAAGTCCATCAATGTCAGTGACTACATTAATTCCAATTATAAGAAATTGGATATTTATTTTTCAAAAATTAACTTTACAAATCAAAATTGGATATCTTGTACTTTTTTTTTCTTGTGCATCTTCCACATCCATATATAGTATAAAGTCACTTTTCTCGTAGTTGATACTAATGTTAGAAAGTGGTGGTTTTGAACCCTTCAAGGGTGGCTAGTGGCAAGAAAAGAAGCATGTGACTATCACTCTAAATGTGTGGGATCGTTTAATTTTTGTAGCGCTAAACAACTCTTGAAATGTCCACGCTAACCTCTTGAAAAGGGAGGGCTTTACTTGATTTGAGTCTGTGTGACGGTGGGTTCAAACCCCGAGGATTATTCGGCCAAAAGGCCAAAAACCATGGTTAAAAAAAAGGAATTATCTTGGAAAATTGAGAGACTCGAAAGTGTAAGATATATGGGAAAGAATTGATTTGAGGTTCAACTCCCACTTTATACCATCAAGTGTGTGTAAAACTGTTCAAATTTACCTTCAAGAAAGAAAAAAACGTTGCAATTTAAATACATACCTCATCGTAGATGAGGAATTGATCTCCCCAAAGGCTCGGATGAAAGTTTGCGAGAGGGCGAATAACCTCATCTTGTTTAGGACTCATGTTTTAGACTTTAGTACGTAGTTGTATATTTGTCCGTCTTGCCTAAATGAGTAAATATATAGAAGATGACGCTGAATGTGAATCGACTAGTTTGTGCTAAAACCAAATGCGACCATCTAGAACAACATTTAATTTCAAAACATATTCATCTTTGTAAATTATATAAATACAGATATTTATTTCAATAGTATTATATTATTAATGACAACCTTATTACGAAGTCATTTTAGACAACGTAATATTTTATCGAATCCAAATTGTGCGAATCTTTTACATAATAAAACAAAACTCTTAGTGGAAATTTTTCATTTCAAAAAAATTAATTCATACCTTATTTGGTAATATTTAATTATTTTTATTATCTTTCTTTTAAAGATAATTCAATATAAAAACCTAAATATTTCTTGATTTAGCAAATATGTTATCAAAATTCGTTTTATTAGTAAAATTGGGTAAAAACGTATATGTGTCAAAAGTATAAAATAAAAAAACTTAAAACAGGCGGAGTAATATACACAAGATTTAGGGGTTAAAATTGAAAATTACAAGAACAAAACCACCCACCAATTAATCATCAATTTAAATTAATAAACACATAGGAGCGTTTTTGTAATTCCTCACTTCATCATAAACCGTCATTTTCATATCTAAGACTACCCGTATCCATACAAAATAAAGGTGAGTGAGTTTGTAGTGAGTATGAAACTCACGAGTGTTAAATATATTCAAGTTTAATGGTTTATATCCTGTTTGCTCACATATCCTTTTATAATTCGATATGTACAATGACTTGATTTTCTACTTTGGCCGCAGTGCCGCACGTTTCAAACGTCAAGTGGGGTCAAAGATCCATTACTTGTAACTACGTACCAACTTTAACATGCACACTTTGAAGTTTGAAATGACCAAATAAATGTATAAAGTTATGAACAAATTGTACTGGTAGCTTTAGCTTAGGTCAGAGAATTTATTTCTTATGAAAATTTAACATGAGCCATAACAAAGTTATAAAACTCAAAAGGTCGAATTCAAAGTGTCTTGCCTTAGCTAAATGGTTAAGTTACATAATCTTTTCCTAATATAGCGAAAAATTACTTTTGAAAGGTGCCTGACCGCTAGTACTGTAAACGAACTGAACATTCAGTAAATATTTCATGAACCGTTCGATAGAAAGTTCGTTTATTTATTAAAGAACGAACATGAACAATATTTTACGTTCATTTAGCTAAATGAACGAACATGAACAAAAGTAGTGTTTGTTCATTTATATTTTCGTGAACGTCCGATTATATGTTTGTTTATGTTCATTTATTTATTTATGTTCCGATATCATATCTTTTAATTGTATAATTTTAAATTTTGTTTGTTTAAACAAAACAACGCTAATAGAACAATATGTTATGCACAATTTATTAAAGTTTATGTTTGAATGTCTGTGTTCATTTATGTTTGATCGTTTTTGTTCATTTAGCGTTCGTTTAGTGTCTTAATGAACGAACATGAACAACTCATTTTCTTAATAAACGATCATGAACAAAAAAATTTGTTCATTTAAACGTTCGTGTCCGTTTATTTGTTCAGTTTAAATTAAATAAACGAACATAAATAAGACTCCGTTCATGTTTTTCGGTACGTTTACAGTGCTACTAACCGCAATGCACTTTGTTGCGATACTAGTACCTGTAGCATGTCTAATTTGCAATTGAATAACCAATTTACCTACTATGATACTATCGGCATTACCATAGCCATCACCATTAGGTTTAACATAATACATATATATTCATTCTTATGACATTTGAGATTGATTTGTGTCATATATATTGTCGCTAAGAAAACAAATATAAATCGATAACAAGAACATATGTATATTATTGGGTTGACGGTAAACTAGGCCAGTAATGGTTTTTACTTCATGTTTGGGCTCTAGGCCCGTTAGAATTTGGGCTCAGGTCATAATACAGTAGTGGGTAATTTCAACATTAATCCAAGTCATCAAATGATCAAACTGTTTGAATCAATCACTTATATGAATTTATTTCCACTAATTATTTTTTAATATAAATATCCAAATATAAAGAAAATATGCAATTATAGATGTTGGTTGGTTTCTATATTGTAGTGCTGAAGCTTATTTTACCCATTCTGAAGTGACGAATAAAGTGTTTTTGCTAACTCTATATCGTCTTATAAAACATATCAAAATGCCCGGTTAAAGAAAATGACGTGATACAACTCGTGCGGCTAAATTGGTAGAAATCGAGCATTGATGAAGAAAATTGGACATCTTTAGGGAGTGACTTATGGATCGATATATAAAGTGGAGACTTCTTATCATAAGTCAAATTGGTCATTTAAAATCAAGATTGCATTCAGTGGATGCCAAGAGAGAATGGGCAGTGTTTTGTTGGCTACAAAACTATTTGTTAACTCGCTGCGCAATTTGGTTCAACGATAGACATGCTTTGGGCATGTTTGGCAGCAGCTTTTTGAAAGCTTTTTGTTTTGAGAAATAAAGCTCCTAACAGAAATTATCTTGTACAACATATGCTGCCATGGAAAATGTTGTAATAATTTTGGAATACATAAAAACATTAGTTATTTCTTACGTATTATTGTTACTGATCATGGGTATATTGGTTTGTTATTGCTGTTATTAATCATTTAATCGTATAAAATTGGGTCACTATATCATTGTTGGATTATCTTTGTCGAGTTAAATGTAAATAATCGTGAACTTAGGGTTAAGTATATAGATATAGCGCGTTTGACGCATCAGATTATAGAAGATATATTATAAAAGTTTAAAATTATTTTGCTAAAAAAGATGTCACTTTAAAAAAATAATCGGGGTTGACAATGATTGTGAATTATTTTTAAAAAATAAGTTCTCAAAAAATAAGTTGCATAAACTAGCTTTTAAAAACATGTTAGAATCACAAAATCGTTGATTTGCATTTTATTTATTATTTCAATTCATAGTGGGGTTTTTTGTTTGCTTGTCCAATTATTGCATTTTATACTTTTACTTTACAATTACAACTAGTTTGTCAAACATCACAATCAAAAAAACTACAATTTTGATCTTTTTCAGCAACAGCACCAACATTAGCAAAAACATCAGCAACACTTATTTTTGCTAAACATACCCACTATACCTTAAATGACATGACCAGAGTTGTTTCCTGGATTCCCTTAGCCGTATTAAATTAAAATTGTTATTAACACAATTGTAATTGCATGTCTTTGTGTGATTGTGTTTTCATAGTAATTGTTTACAACAACTTATCTAATAATACTTTGGTATTTCAAATACATATAAGGAAAGCCATTCGTTTCTTATGATTTAGATATAGGACAAAGCACATTCGACAAAAAGTTAGAAAAAAATGAAGACAAGGTCAGCAAAGCATCTCACGTCGAATTGAAGTAGGGGTTTATCGGTTCGGTTATCGGGTTATTCTGTTTATTCAATTCGGTTAGTTTGGTTAAAACAGAATCCGGGTCAAACCGAAAACCGAATTTAATTTGATTTTACCGAACCGAATAACCGAATTTCTATAACCGATAACCGAACCAAATAACCCGAATTAAATAATTTTAATTATTTTTTCATGTAATTATAGATGTTTACTACAATTTTTTTTCAAGCTTAAATAATGTTATATTTATACCAATAAAGAGTTTAGTGATTTGTTTTTTCATATAAATACATAGAAAAAAATATATATTTATATGAATTCAGTTTTCGGTTTTCATTTTCAAAACCATATCCAAACCGATAACTGAATATTTAATTTGATTCGGTTCGGTTTTGACCAATTCGATTCAGTTACAAATTTAGTTCAAATTGTTTCGGTTTGATTTGGTTTTGATTTTCGATTCATTGTGATATACCCAATCCGTGAATACCCTAAATTGAAGAATTAACTAAGATACTCTAATTTTTAGGCTCCTCAACCAACCCATAAATGAATTCAATTTTGGGCCCTCCTAAAATGTGTGGCCCTGTGCAGTTGGGCTGACTAATTACAAGCTACATTAGTTATGTGACATTTTTTATTTTTTCTCCTTTTTAAGATATAAAAACTAGTCTAAATATTTACATATTATATTATACTAGACGTATATCTGCGTAAAGTGACGGTATATAACGGCAAATAATTATATTTAGAAATCGTGATTTTAATTCAACCTTTGATGCAAAGCGTGTGTTTTATGAAATATAAAGCGTATGTTTTTTAAAATTAAGGCAAACTACATTAATTTAAGTTTTTAAGATTTAAGATTTTAGGAATAGGCAATCACTCTTTATAAGTAACTAGCAGGGTACCCGCGCGTTGCAGCGGTGGGTACCCTGAAATAAAAATTTTCGATGAATAATGTATTTTAGTTTATTATGTTCTTTTTAACAATAAATTTACGGATATCAATAATTTCAGATAGCCGTGCCGTTGCCGCAGCTTCGAACCCGTTGGCCTCCGCTTCTGCCGCTCGCTTGGTCGTCACGGGCCCGTCGCTCAGTTCATTTGGCCCGTTGTACCGGTTGAATATTTGTATAATGTCGCTTTATTATTTGTAGTAGTGAAATTTAATGCGAGGGGAATTGTGTTTAATTTGGTTGTATTATATGTTTGATAATTTGTATTTCTTATTTAAGGGATGTTTTAATAAGCGTATTAATTGTATTAATTGTATTTATTGACCTGTTAAATAATTGACTACATTAAATAGCATTAATGTGGTGTTTTGTTGTACACTATGCTTCTTGTCTTGTACGTCTAAAATTATGTGCATTAAAGTGTTGTACACTATGTTTCTTTTCTTGTAAGTAGTAGTCATTATAGTCATTAATAACATTGGTCACTTTAATAGCATAAATTTTGTAAGTCGAAATTACATCATGCTTATTTTGTTGTATACTATGCTTATTTTGTTGTAAATCAAAATTGGTTGCTATTGTATGCATTGTGCTTAAATGGTTGTAATTTTTGGTGAAAGGGTGTTTTTAATAGCATTAATGTTGTTTGATAGAAATTTGGTCTTAAAATGACACCACGCTTTATTTTGTTGTACAATATGCTTACATTGTTGTAATTCTGAAAATTAGGTGCATTAAAGTGTTGTAAATCATGTTTAATTTTTTGTACGTCTTAAAATTAAGAGTGATGTGACTTCGTGCATTATAAGTAGTATAGATATAGATATAGATATAGATGTGTGTTAGAATTAAAATTTATAAGTCAACTGTGTGTTTACTTGTGTTTTGAAACGTATGTTGGAGCAAAGTAAAATAATAAGAAATATATTCTTGCTTCTTTTATGGCTAATGATTTGTACACTATAATTTATTATTTGTACACTCAAATTTGTGCATTAATCAATTGTACATTTATCATATGCTGCTTTACCGGTTTGTATATTTGAGTGTACAAATAACAAATGAGAGTGTGCCAATCAATTCCCTTCTTTTATTTATATAACATTACTCAAATCGTGTGTTTAAAGATATAAAGTCAAATCGTGTATTTAAATTGGTTTCAATTTCAAAGTGTATAATGGATATAGAACTCAAAATTTAATAAGTTTGAGAGATTAAAAGATTTTATACATGTTTTATAAGTCATTAAGATGTATGTATTGACTTATAGTTTTCATATTGTTATAAACACATACACGCACGTTAACTCTAAATCCCTAATCATCATAATCAATGTGATCAAGAGACTACAATTGTGTTACAATGTATTTTTGTCAGCAGTTTGTTGTCTATCGTTAAACCATTTGTTGTTTACCATAGTTTTTTAAGTGTAATAACACATTCTTATCTTATTATTTCGTTGTTTAATAAGTATATAAATATATACTTGAAATAAAAACAAACTTCCAATACATTAAAAGAAGAGTAAACTACATCATTCGTCCTTGTGGTATACGTTGACCATCAAGTTTCGTCCTTTGACCAAAAAAATTGCACCTTTGGTCCTAATCACAAACGTTGCTCGGCGTTGGTCCCTCACCCTAATCGACGCTGAAGTAACGCTAGTTTAAGTCTATTTAAAGTCGGTAGATATTTGTCATTTCACCCATTCTAAACAACCATACTATCAACACCACCAAAATATATGTAGAGCAAGTCAACCAACACCACCAAATCAAATCAGTCAACCCCAAAATCCCCAAATCAAACATGCAAAACACCACCACCCCCATAAATCATTACCCCAAAAAACTTTGATCCCAAAACCCACCACCACCATCCCCCCACACCCACCGCCCCAACCGTCTCTCACTCCCAGCCACGCGACCACCACCCAAACACCCTTCACCCCAATCACCCCTTCCCCTATCTCCCCTTCCCGTCATTACTACCACCTTTCACCCCAACACCCACCCCATCCAAACACCGCCATTCTTCACCTAAAACCAAATCCAAACACTTCCATCTCTTTTCCTA
The DNA here is from genome assembly GCA_910596185.1 of Chrysanthemum makinoi. NCBI lineage: Eukaryota > Viridiplantae > Streptophyta > Magnoliopsida > Asterales > Asteraceae > Chrysanthemum > Chrysanthemum makinoi. The sequence continues at coordinate 54,375,861 of OU343217.1, read as the reverse complement.
CTCCTCTCCCCTGGATCACTTTACTCTCCCATTTCTCCGCTCATCTCCTTTCTTTATTTTCCCCTTTTCGTTTCTCGTTTCGCTGTTATTGTTAGCCTTAGCTCTTGCATTTTATCTTATAAAAAAAAGACTGAATTTTTTGACTTTTTTAAAATTTCATAGTAAGTTAAATAGGTTTCAACAGAGGGTTATTGTTGTTAAGTCTGTGTTGCTTGTTGTTGTGTTTTTGGTTAGGTTTCAAGCGTTACGATATCTTGGCATACGCCGCTATGATTTTAGTTGAAATATCGTTATGCTGGCCGTGAACTTTGTTCGATTTGGACGGATTGGTTCAATAGGGTTAGGGGTTTTAAGCGTTGTTTAGTGGTTTAGTGTTGTTGAGTATTAGTTGGGATGATTGAAAGTGTTTTCCGTTGTCGTTGTGAATTTAGGGAAATTTGGGTTTTCGCCGCTTTGGGTTGTTGGGGATAGGGGAAATGTGTGGTGCGTGGCCGATGTTGTTGCCGCTTTGTCGGGTTTTTGAGTGGGTATGCAAGCGGAGTATGAATTGGGGAGTATTAGGGAGTTGGGTAGGAAGGAGGTGAGGTTGGTGTCGTTGTTTTATACCTAACGATTGTGTTGTTTATTCCTGCTGATGTTAGTATGCTTGTGTTTGAAGCTGAAGGTGATAGTATCTCGTTTGGTAGCCTTGGGTGGCCGTTAGCGAATTTTATAAAAATGAAGATGAAGAAGATGGGCTATAGTTGAAGATGATCTTTTTGCTGCAGAAACCGAAAATGTTGCAGAGAAGCCAGACGGAGAGAGAGAGAGAGTGTGTGTGTGTGTTATATATTTTGGTGGTGTTGATAGTGTGGTTGTTTAGAATGGGTGAAATGACAAATATACCCTCGACTTAAATAGTTTAACTCGCTACTCACGCCGGTTAAAGGGTGAGGGACCAACGCCGAAGTAATCGCCAGTAGTTAGCGACCAACGCCGCAATTTTTTGATCAAATGACGAAACTTGATGGTTAACGTATACCACAAGGACGAATGGTGTAGTTTACTCATAAAAGAATACACTTTCAGTGCATTTAAAAAAAGAAATAAACGCTCTTCTGATAGCACGAGTAGCACTACTACAGTTTAGGGTTATAGCGCCGACAGATTTTGTCACTAAGTCTCGAATGTTGTCGCTATAACCTATAGCGATGACATGTAGCCGCTACAAACCTCGTATTCATAAATCTTTCGCTATAAGTTATAGCGACGACAATTTTGGCATTTAGTGACTACGTCTATTGACTGTACTTTTTGACTTTAACAATTTGATACAACTTATAGCTACGGCAGGCCGTCATTGCGAGCGAGCTTGACTTTTTGACCGTGACATTTTGACTTTTTGACTTTTTGATTGTGGTTGACTTGAGTTACAAAGACGATGATGGAGCAACTAATCTAGCTGGATAAAATTCAACGTAGCATGTAGTGACGGGACATGTGCACATAGCAAATGAGAGATGATGTAGAATTTTGTATGTTAAAAATAAGTTATGTATGATACCGAAATGAAATTTATAGGCACATATACGATGTTACTAGTTTTTAAAGTTCGTGTATAATATTTGTAAGTTTTTTAAAATTCGTTGCTATTGTATAAACCTAACCCTTGAACTTATGCATGCATATATGATGACAACTACTAAAGCTTTTTACAATGTATATATGGCCTTGCATCATGTAGATACAAACCATTTGGTAAATTGACTATGTTAATTTAGAAGTCAAAAAATAAATTTTGAAACAGCTGTGCTAGATAATTGATTATCATAATTAATCATTTAAGGGTCAATTATCACAAGTTCGTATAACAAAATCACATTCAAAGAATCTATTATTGCTAGTTTTGTTACAACTAATCATGACTGTCTATTATACATCACAACTCATTATCAGAAACCAAATGGCCAATACCAACCATCCCTTAATAGAAAACTAATCCTCTTGTATCTATACTATCTAATAAAATAGAGTTTTTGTACTACCCTCTAAAGCAGCCATCTAATTAATTACTACGTATCTGACGTGTTTGTTACCACATTCCATAGTATTTTTGTAAAGTACTTCTCCACTTATTCAAAGGGCTTCTTCTATACGTTCTTTAATTCAGTAAAAAATAATCCCTAATCAGTTACAATTATTCCTCCACACTAATCACATATAAACTCAACAAAACACCATAATCCTTAAAAAAATCTGCCATATTCAGAATCACTCAACAAAACATTTTGTTGTCTAAACCTTATACAGTAATTGGTAAGTATCACATAATTCGAATTTCTTTTTAGGGTTTAGATTTGAATCACATAGTACAACAGTTGTGATGTGTTTTTTTATATTGTCAATTTAATCTATGTCGATTGAATTTAATGCATTTGCTTTGATAAGTATGGTTTGGGGGAATAATCATGTTAATTTTTTTATTCAATTGTGTTCAAGCAAAATGCTAGAAAAAAATTGGGGGAAAATTAATTGCATGAATTAGTTTTATAAATCGGGGGAAAATCGTAGTCGATTATTATTTTTTATCATATCAGCAGTTTAATATGTTCTCTCAATTTTCGTTAATATGATCATAACTAATTAAATTGTAGGTTTTTCTTGATACATAGGAACTATTTTCGGGTTCTGTAAAACTATTGTCAGCTGGAAATAATTGATCTAACAAATGTGAGTTACTACAACACAAGTACCTGTTAGGAAAATTTTATTGATTTGCAAAAAGATTATATATACAACTGTTTTTCCTATTGTGGTTCACGTGTTCGGTTATATTTTAGGTGGTGAGATTTTGTTTGGAGCACGCTTCATTGGTGGCAAAGATATTTTTGATGTCCGATTGTGTGGTTGTAGAGATTAAGAAACCTGAACCCGCAGTTGCTGAAAACCCCATGGACAATTATGGTATTTAACCAATTTATCTTTTATACAAGTTTAACAACTTGAGGGGTTTTGGATTTGCGTAATGCTTATAGTTGCTGAGGTATGATTTATGCTTATTTGTTCAGGCTATGTGGCGATAAGATGCTTCCTTGGTTGTTAAACTTTACTTCTATGTTATAGAAATTTGGGATTGGGATTGCTTAAATGGGCTGTTTAGGCGCCTGTTTGGAATTGCTAGAAAAATGACCCGTTGTTAACATTTTGATATGTGAAGTTGTGTTATTGTCACATTCCATTACTAAAAAGATGACATGTTATAAGCCGTTATAGATAAAACACCTGTTATAACCCATGTTAGAAAAATGACCATTTTCAACCCTTGCCAATAAAAAGACCCGGTTCAACCCGTAGCACAAAATTGACCAGTTCCAAAGATAATTTATCATCTCCTTTGGCCAAGTGTCCAAGTCAATTTCCTTAAACAGTTTTTTGAATGTGTATGATAATCTCCCTGGCTGTTCGGTTTAAAAACTGAAGTCGGCCAAATACACTGATGAGGCTATCAAAACAGTTAATTTTAGGAACAAATAATTTCTGAATGTTTTAAAAATTTTCATGTGTATAATTTCAGAATGATTGTATATTTTAGGAAGGATTTTCACAATACCAAGGGGTGAGCTCGGTTCCGGAACGGACCCGGAACTGAAAGAACCGAAAAACTCATATTTTAGGAACCAAGAACCAGTATGAAGAACATGTTTCGATTCCGGTTCGGTTCTCGGGTCCGGTTCGAGTATTTCGGTTCTACCCGATTAGAACCGCAAAGTTTACATATTCGAAGTTTGGTTTGCAGTAAGATTTGGATTTTAATTTGATTCGGTTGTTTTGTTCTGAAATTGTTGTAGGAAAACTACAGCAAAATGGAGTGAACAGGTGAAAGTGTGCTCAGGAGCATGGTGGAGGGCCATCTTAGTGATGGTTATAGTTGGAGAAAATATGGTCCAGAAGGATATATTGGGAGCTAATCATCCAAGGTTAGAAACTTTAATGCATGTCTTTTTTCCATTTGAAGTGGTGACCTCTTAAAGTTAAAGTTACAAACTTTTGGAGTAAAATATTGAGCTACATTTTACATGTGGTTTAATATTTAGTTATTAACTTTGAACATAAAACAAATGATTTCATAATAATGTTAAGTTTAGGAAAACCCAATAGCAAACGATTTAATTGGTCTTTGGATGTTTGATAGAAGATAAGATAATCAAGTTTTAAGGACTAAATATAAATAGCCAGGTCCATCTTCATTTTGTATTTTAATTTTAATTTGAAAAGGAGTCTATATGTATCTTGATTATGTATTCTACAAAAGCTACTTTATATATATCTTACATGTAAAACTAATAATCACGATTGATTAAATTTACATAAATATGAATTCATGCGGTTCTTCAGTTCCGGAACCGATACCCGCGGTTCCAGACTGATCTGAACCGAGAACCGAAATTTACAATATCTAAGCACCGTGAACCAGACCGCGGTTCTAAAATGCAGTTCATGTTGGGTCAGTTCCGGTTCAGTTCTTGGTCCATTTGCTCACCCCTATATACCAGTAACAACTTTGTAAATTTGAGCCCGTGATTCATAATTCAGCATAATTTCCTAAATTACTTGGCAAACCATTGGTGAATTGACATGATGTAGCCTGCTACATTGGTTCACTTATCATTCCATTCTCAAACCGATTTGCAAACACTACAATTCCCATCCATCTTTTCATCTTTTTTATTTCATTTCCTGAAGGAAAAGTTAAAAAGCGTAAGCAGATTCATCTCTGATCTGAATACCGTCAAGACAACATCTGTCACTGTGTTTGTATTCTTAGACTTAGATGCAACCCATGTACAGGAAACCGAAGGTGATCAATAAGGAATTGAACATGCTGGACAAAAGGTATTCATGAATGTACCAATACAAATTAATGTCAATAATTTTGTAATGTGCTTTTCTTGTGTATCTGTATGTGTTTTTATGTGTTGTTACATGTATTTAATTAATTTCGTTGCATATTTAAGAATAACAAAATGCATTATTTCATCTGTTTTTTGTGTATCATTGTGAATGTGATAAAGATCTTCACAATGCATAAACTTTCAAAAATTTCAATGAGATAAAAAGAAAAGAGGTGAAAGAATCACAATGCATAAACTTATAATGATTTTTGCTTCCTGTTTATAACTTTATGCTTATACAGGATTAAAAAGATTTCAATGAGATAAAAAGAAAAGAGGTGAAAGAATCACAATGCATAAACTTATAATGATTTTTGCTTCCTGTTTATAACTTTATGCTTATACAGGATTAAAAAGAGGAGGTGAATGCAATGATATTACTATCTTTGGTAATTTGGATTTTTAGACTAATACAATATCAATAGCAGTCCAGTCACGTAATTAATAAAAAAGGCGTTTTTTGGTATTAGTGTTGGATTAAGTTCGTTGTGTATTTACCAAATTAGGTTTATTTCATATGGTGCGTAGAAGATTTTGTATTTGAAGTGTTCCTGGATCATACCTGGAGCTGTTGAGGAAGCTCATGGTGGTTGAAGAGGGTAAAATCAGGTTCGTGATTGTGTGAGAGGGACTACAGATTATGGTGGTAACGAGTAGGCATGGGGAGCCCCACAAGGATAATGTTGGTGCCATGGTAACGGAATCACAAGAAGCATGTCAACCATGGTATGATTGGTGTTAACACGTAATGTGAAAATATATATGTTATACATATGGTATTAGGCGCAATAGAATTTTTTTTGATAGGCTATGTTAGTTTAAAATCTTTGTCACAACTTATCAAAATTTACAAATGTTTGTACACTTAAATGAGTTTGGTAATAGTAAAGTATTGTAGTTTAAAAAAAAAAAAAACAACTATGTAATACGTAGTATCTTCTTTTACATAATAACAGCGCAACAGTGAAATATGAGAAAGTCGGGATTGCAGGGTTGATTTTTCAACTATCACTTAGAAATGTGTATTTTTTTAGTGTTTTTGTCTTTTTTTATCAAATTAATTTATTTTACTCTCTTCGTCCTCTCTTCGTCCTAAAATAAGTGTTCTGTCTTTACTTTTTGAAGTTTTTTTTGAATTTTAACATTAAATATTTTTGTTTGTGTTATATAATATCTAATAAAACTTATACCAATGAAAATGTATTTAAAACTCAATGTATTCATATATATTGCATCGAATATTATATAATACAAAAAAAATTAAAAGTCAAAATTGAAAAAAAAGACCATCAAAAAGTTAAAATATGACATTTATTTTAGAAAGGGGAGAGCATCGATTAATTATAAACCATTTTTAAGCAAATACCAAAAATAGTTGTTTTCCAATTTATATTACAATTTGAGTGAAGTCAGACAGCTTTTAGGGGCAAAAACCGAACCGAAAACCGAATTTGAATTTAACCGAACCGAACTAGAATTTGAGTGAAGTAAAAACCGAACTGAACTAGAATTCAACTGAACCGAAAACCGAATTTGAATTCGGTTCGGTTCTTGGGTTGACCCGAATAACTCGAATTTCACTATTTATTTTAAAAAATTAATAATTACATAGATATTTAGAGAAAAAAAATATATCAAGCATAAAAAGTGTTTTTTATATTAAGATAACATTTTAATAGTATTTATATATATAAATATATAAAAAAGATATATATGTATATATATATAAATATATCAAAAATACATAAATTTATTTAAATTCGGTTTTCGGTTTGTTACTGCCAAACCCATATGCAACCCGAGAACTGAATTAGTAGTTCGGTGGTTTTAGCAAATTCGGTTCGGTTATTAGTTCGATTTGATTATTTTTGGTTCAGTTCGATTTTTGGTTTTTTCGGTTTTTTTACTCAACCCTAGGTATAAGTGTATAAAGATAAAAAAGACTGGGCAAGACACTTTTTTCGGCTCGGCCCAACATATTTTTTATAGTTTGATGCATATTTGTTGCATTGTTAATCTCATATTTCAACAAGTCAATTTTATTTTTCTTCTACATATTAAATTTTAATATGTTTATTGAATTTTTGACTCAATCAAATTTTCTAGACCATCAAGTGCTTAACAAGGTATAGCACAGACTAATCATAAATGAAAAAAAGACAAATAATTAAATTTCTGTTATGGATAATTATTAGTGGATGTCCATATAGTCCATAAGAGGCCCACGGCCCAATTAGCTTACTCTACTGTTTATCTTATATATACCCCATGTATCTCTGACATTATGAATCAATTGAATAATACTTTTCATTCCCTCAATTCATTGTTCACAACACGTTATCAGCACGCTCTACCTAACAAGATACTAAAAAAGAAAAAGAAAAAAACGTCTGTTACACGGAAGATAGGATCCGATTCGGTTTTGGATCACATTCTCGTGAATGGTGACATTCATCTCTACTTTTGATTGAGAAGGTACGTCTTAAACCTTATATATATTGAGTTTTTGCCAATTATATTACCACCATCGACGTATGAATCAATTTGCCTACCTTTAAAATTATATGTGATTATGCTCGATTATGAACAATTTGCCTACCTTTAAAGATCAGATTAAGATATAATCTATTTTTTTAGGCATACACGGCTATTATTGTTATTAGTTGGTACTTGATGAGTAAAAAAAAAAGTAATGCAAATAATAAGAAAAAAATAATAATAAATAAATAAAATAATTGGCATCTATATAGGATTCTTGGTAACATGGAAAATTTCGATCTGAAAGTTCTAGTAACGGTTTTTTTGAACGAAATCAAGCAAAATATTTAATAATGTTGATCATAACGATTTACTTGTACATGTTAATCAACTGCATGCATGACGTACAATAATGGCGTAGTTTTAATATGGCACTGTTTTTATTGATGTTGTTTCATAAAAAACAATATCACATGCTTATATATTATGTGTGCATTTAAGTTTAGTCTATATCTTATCATTTGCTATTGATTATATATATCGGCCATAAATCCTAGTATATATATGTTGCTCCTTGCTAAATCTTAATTGTTGTATAGTGTTAAAATTAATTAAACTGTAACATGTAAAGATAGAAAGAATATTGGGTTATGATAATTGAGAAACACAGTACGATGGGTACTACCATAAATTTGTTTCATAATTGAATGTTAATTGGTATGAATTTATAATCTGTTTAAATCAATCTGGGATTTGTAATATATATAATGCTAATGTCATATTGGGAACGGAATTACTCGCACCTATGTAAATTGAAGCTTAGTAATAATGTCTACACTGTTTGCCACTAATTAAAATTCTTGATTTTGTTTTATATGTTGTCGAAATCATAGAATATGCCTCTAAGATGTTTAGATGGCGTTAGAAACTTTGAAAGTCTTGATTAGTCTTCATGTGACAACAACAGTAAAATAAAAGAATTGTAAATCAGTAATAAGAATGGTTAATAATAAAACCACAACCAAACTAGCATGCCTAGTTTTTATTCTTTTACAGAATTTTGAATACATATTATAGATAACCATTTATAACTTTTGATTGTTAATCTACTTATATTTTACTATAACATGAGAGGTAAGTCAATAATAATAGTTTGACAAGGATAACATCAATTATTATCCAAAGGCATTTATATTGGATCAAATTTAAATACCTTAGCGTGATAAAATTGATCAATTTAATCTAAAAACTGGTGTTGCTGGAAATAATTTGTACTATCTTTTATGACAAGAATGACACAACTGATGTGTGTGAACTTAGAAACACCATATTCTCTAATGTAATAATCCCATGTGCTTGCTGCTTAGTATGAGATATTATGAAATGCATGGAAGTTAAAATGGCTATGTGTTCTATATGTATGTGCTTGATGCCACGAATGTGATATGTGGCTTGGTGACAATTCTAGACATGACATACTCTTTTAATCTATGATTTTGAATGTTTATTAGCCGAGTTTCGCTTCTATAATAAAGAGAATTAGCCTTGGATAAATTTAGGCACATTAATTTGTGTCACTATATGAGCATATGCTATGCTACTTCGCAAATTGCATCATTGCATCATGAATAAATATAAGTCGCCTTAAGGTGTATGATTTTGAATCAGTGATATTTGCTATGAAAAAAAAGTTGATGCTTAAAGTAATATTGTAAAAGGTTGATGTTTAATTGTTTTTAGATGTGTAAAATATTTTAAAAATATCATTAAACTTGTCTAGTTGAAAATGCTCAACTTTTAAAGCGGATATGATAATATAATTATCTATTTAAACTATGTAGTTATAGACATGGTTGAGGTAAATAATATGGTTTTTTTTATCATGTAACAAGACAAGTCATAAGTACGTTTGCTAAACATAAAGGTGTCATTTAAAATATACATGATTGTTGTAAATATGAGAATAATGTTACTCTAAATATCGGAATTCCCTGATATTTTTTTTTGGTAAAGTACGAAAAAAATTATAATTATTACAGAGTGTTCAAACATTATTATGAAGTGTGCATAGAATAATGGATATTCAAATACGATGTCTTAGTTGACTCTAATTGTATCACTAAGTTTATCCATATTGATCATGTGATTTTGTTTACTTGCAAGTTACAAGGCATTTGATTAATTGATTGATGGTATGCATGTATTTTTCTAATTGTGCAACTTCAAAAGAACAATAAATGTTCTATTATGACTACAAATAAATAATCAAAATAACATAACCTCATGTTATGTTATAGAAAAATAATATAATTAGAACGTCAAGTTCTACTATGATTCTTTTATAAGCATCAATATTATAACATCATGTTATGTTAAAGAAAAAAAATTAGAACCTAAAGTTCTAATTTAATTTAATTAGTAGAAATAGTAGCATAACCTTATGTTATGTTACAAAAGAAAATAAAACCTCAAGTTTTATTATGATTCCCACAATAGAATCAAATAACATAATTTCATGTTATTTATATTGAACTATGTGAAAGGAATAAAAGGGTGCTTATACAAATTTCATTGGAGAATCAGAAGTATAAATGTGATAATGTATTAAATTCTCCATATTAATTGACTCTAATATAAAGTCAAATGCAATCGAAGCACATGTGGTCATAAACCAAAGTTTATGAGCCAAGATTATTTATTGGCATGACCGGTTGGACCATCCTGAGTCATTGATGATGCGACACACATAAAAGAACCATGGGTTCTTCAAAGGTGATTTCAATATTTTTATTGTTCTCGATGGAAGTATAGTGTTCATTTATCACTACCAAATTAAAGTAAGAACTTTGTTCTATAAAGTTTTGGAAATAAAATAAAGGGCATGTATGTAGGCCTATACATGTGCCATATGGATCATTTTGATTTATAAAATCGATGCATCGTCAAAATGATCACCAAAACGCAACTTATGTTAGCGTGATTAGTGACTCGTCTTAAAAATGCGAGCAAGGTTTTCCAAATCGTATGTTTAAGAATAGTGGTGAATACTCTTAAGTATTGGGCGATTATTGGAATAAATGTTGAACATAAAAGTTGCCCATGTTCATACGTGAATTGCTTTTGTTGAAACGTTCATAAAACGTTTCAGTTGATTGCAAAGCCAATAATATTGTGAGAGCAAAACTCTAAGTTTATGGGGCATATTATAACGTATGAGTTCGCATCTTGCCATTAATTTATAATGAATCCTCCCCAAGAGAATAGTTTTGGTCACAAACCATATTTCCCATGTGATATTTTGCAAAATGGGATGTTGAAATTGATAATCCATTCAGGGGGAGAATGAGCAGCGAGAGATATGGAATGAATTATGATATAAATGTTGATCCTCACACCAATATATAAGAACTTGAAGAGACAATTTACATTCCAGATCTAGTAATCGCCAGACATGTTAGTGACATAAATAAAGTGACTAGATCATACATACGCTGCTAGTGCTCCAATTACAATATGTGTCCCAACATTAAAACCAATGATTGGTAGTAAGTCTATGGCACGTCTGCAACGTGATAGACTAATCGATTCCAAATAAAATTCCTCGAATAAAGAGATAAAATGGAGCAAGAAAATCAAGAAGGTCGAATCGAGGTAATAAAGACCCCATAATAGTCTCTTAAAGAGAAAGTAGACATGAAGGTTATTGAAAACCCCAGGTACATGAAAAACTTTGAGATCTCAACAAATGATTGAATATAATGTCTAGTAAAGTGTGGAATCAAAAAGTAACGAATCGACGTCGATATGGTAATGATTATATAAATAAATAAGATAGCGCTATAATCATGGTGAGGATCATGGAAGCATACCGCAAAAGTGCAGATGTATATAAAGAGTGGCCACAAGAGGTAAAGACGCAAAGAAGTAATGAAAATAGTTAAGTCTCTTGTGATGAGACATGGTTACTGGGACTTGAAGTCCGTACATATGAATGTGTAAAATTATTAGATATGTATCGATCTTTATGAGAAAGTGAAATTAAAGTATTGAAATTTTCGTGTTTAAGGCATAACTAATGGCACACAATATATTCGTAAAGACACGAAAATAATCATAAGGAGATGTGTTCTCATGTGGTGGATCCAATAATATATATAATATCTATAAGTCTGGCATGCGTCTAAAAGAAAATGAATAGAGCTCATTTGAAGTTGAGATTCCATGAGGATATAAAATGCATGAAGCATGTCTCGTGATTTAAAATGCTGAAAGCATATAAGAAAGTTTTCAAGAATAACACTTGAGCAAGATGAATATATTACTATATAAGTGAAAGGCAATATGGTATTGGTAAACAATGAGCCATTGAAATAACAAAATTTACCCATGTTAGTTTTAAATGAGATGTATGACGTACCTTAATCCTTAAATTGGATATGTGAACAACATGTAGAGAGTATTTATTCATGTGATTCTATCAATACACATTAAGGTGCATTCACTGATTCAATGAGTTTAAGCGATGTGATCATCGGGAGAGAAGATAATGCGTTGCACTCTTTTCCTTGACCATGGTTTTGTCCCCATAGGGTTTTCCGGCAAGGTTTTTAATGAGGCAACATCCCCGAGCGTATAAAGGAATTATATATATATATTTTTTTCCTTCACTAGATTTTTGTCCCATTGGGTTTTGTCTAGTAAGGTTTTAACGAGGCATAATCCTCAAATGGACATCCAAGAGGGAGTGTTATGAATAATTATAATATGGATGTCCATATCTTATAGGATATTGATTAGAGGTATTTAAGTTATATTAAGAGATACATATCTTCTAAAATGTCTGACCCTCACAATGGTCGATCTCAAACTGGATATGTATTTACAAGTGGAGGAACCGCAATTTCATAGCGTCGCAGTTAAGCAGCGATCTCGGACTACATCCAACAATTCAGAAATTCTATCGATACATTAAGCAAGTCGGGAATGTGTTTGGCTAAGAAGTATGATACAACAAATACGTAGATCATGTGGTAATTCTTCTGACAAGGAGGCACCAACATTTTTGCATGAAGATAATGCAGCATGTATTACTCAACTTAAAGAAGGTTATATCTAGGCATGATAGGACGAAACATATTTTATCAAAATTCTTCTTTATTCATGACTTACAAAAGAATGGTGATATTATTGTTCAAGAAGTTCGTTCAAGCGACAATTTGGCGGGATCTCTAAGGCACTTCCTATCTCTGCATTTAGGAAGCTAAGTCACAACACTGGGATGCTTCGTCTCAAAGATCTCAAGTAATATAGTCATCGAGAGGAGACAATACGCGCTGCACTCTTTTTTCCCTAGTCATGGTTTTGTCCAACTTGGTTTTCCTGACAAGGTTTTTAATGAGGCAGCATTTTCTAAGCGTATTAACAATATGGACATCCAAGAGGGAGTGTTATGGATAATTATTAGTGGATGTCCATATAGTCCATAAGAGGCCCACGGCCCAATTAGCTTTACTCTACTGTTTATCTTATATATACCCCATGTATTTCTGACATTATGAATCAATTGAATAATACTTTTCATTCCCTCAATTCATTGTTCACAACAATTTCAATAAAGTCGGGCTTTTTACCTAGATATGGATGAATTGTGAAAAGCAAAGATATAACTTAACGTTTCTTGAACTAACAAAGTTCCTATTCACTGTAAGTTTCAGTTTTGTTTAATTAGTTAACAATTAAGTTAGGAACTTAGGATGCAAATGTCTAGGCACATGGAATTGTCACGCCATGGTTTCACAAATGGGCGGCTATATGTTAGTGTGTATCGCTTTAAGAGAAAAAAGATTGAAGATGATTATTTGTGATAATGACGATTTGTGTATATTACTTTTGGATTCCCGCAACAAAAACAAATTCTGCACACCAAAAACTACAATTTGAGTGTATGCAACTTTATGTTCTATTTTGTTATTTAATTGTTTATATTATTACATATATGTTTCATTGGTATAGACTTTTTATCTCCGATTGTGTCTATTATGTGTTTCTTTGTAGCGGCTAATTGCGTAATATACAAGTTATATCTTTATCAATTTCTTTTTTGCCTATCTTTAAAATACCCGTGAATTTCACGGGTCTTTTAGCTAATTTTTAATAAGCTACTGTAGATTGATTCCAATTTACGTAAGCTTTATCATTTCCAAATTAACTACATTTTGTAAAATGTAAAAAGAATCATTAGTAAAGTCGCTAGTAATAAATTAATCACAAGTATGGTATAAACCTTCAATAATCATTACTTTAAACTCAATCATTGGTTATTTAAACAATATTTTAAGATTCGTATCTTAAAATAATCATGAATTATTTGTCATATTTTAAGACATGTACTTGTCACAATGATTGCTTTAAATGGATAAGAAAAGTGCAAATGGGCCACTACCAAAACAAAAATAAAAATAAAAATAGAAATAAAATAAGATCTTTTCTTTAAGCCAAAGAATCACAAGATCCTCTCTTCTTGACACCAAAGAATTTCATTCTTACTTCCCTTCAACCCAAAGAATCACATTCAAAAAAATAATAATTTGAGTAATAAATAAAGAACTTCATCCATGATTGACGTTGGATTATTGGTTATAACAGTTGTATCGTGTCAAACGATACAATTGTCGTAACCAATAATATTTTCTCGCAGGTGTTTACAAGCATTAGGTTCTTATGAGTTATGACCGTCATAAGCATTAGAAACCAGATATTATACCCACTTACGTCTAAGCATCTTATAGTTTGTTTTCGCCACATGTGTTTGTTCCACATCATGTAATAACCAAGAAAACATGGGGTACAACTCGTAAAGTAACAAGACACTCAAAAATATAAGCATTTGTAACAATATGGTTAAAAGATCTGGCTTTTATTTCAATGTAGTCAACAGTAACAGAAATGAGACTATTGCTACAAAAAGAATGAAAGAACCCCTTCCAGGAAGAGAAGCAGCAGCAGATTTTGTGACAAAGTATTCAATTGTTAACGAGATGTACATTAAAAAGAAAAATGCTAAAAATGAGAAAACTACTTACCGTAAATTTTTGCAGAAAAATGAAAGAAAAGAAGAATCTCCAGCCGAAGCCCTTTAAAAAAAGCCCCGGTCAAAAAACCATTAGAATTCACCACCCTGCCAAATACACCCCAATTCGAGGCCTGAACAAAGAATGTACTTTTCTTTCATCTAAAAATGTGGGTCAATTTTCTGCTGCTTCCACGTGTTGTTAGAACTTAGAAACCCGTTTGGATCCAAGTTAGCAAAAGTCAGGCTCTAAATTTTTTTATTCAAAACGACGTGTTTCCCAACCCTATAATTGAAGGGCCTTTAACTTTAAGTCGCTTTGGACCGTTCTCTACAGGCAGTGGTTCCCTTGTGCTCCTTCCCGGTTCGTGGTAAAAATTATAATCCCTATGCTTGCTCACAGCTTCTTCGTCCCCCATAATAGTATACTTAATCAAACTTTCCTTTGGTACATTTTCTTTGGCTTCTTTAGAGTGAATGGAAGACGCAGATGCTGAATCATGCCGAGCCATTCCTTTAGGTTGTACTTTCTTCAAACGTTTAAGCCCCTGTCCACACAAATTCAGATCAGGTAATGATACAAAAAAATAATATATGCATTACATAAAAAAGGAATTAGGCTACTTAAACTATGAGCATCTAGAATATTAATTACCTGATTCTCGAAACTTGAAGGGACTGATTCGGGTGTATTTCTATGCTCCGACTTTGAAGAAGAACGACGTTTGACCCTGAATGTTTCTGAATCAGATTCATCACTGTCTTGATACACATTAGCAGACGCGTCCAAGATTTCAGTGCTACACTGCTTCGGGGTACAGCCAGGATCAAACTCGTCCTCAACATTAGCTATATTCAAATCAAATTCGACTCCAATTTTGCAATATGGGTTATATACTTCGTTTTCAGTTACTGGATACATTTTAGATAGCAGAATCATGTCAGTAGCAATTCCAGATTGCCGTTCAACCTCAGTTACAATATCTTTCTCCTGCTCAAACATCCTGGCTACAGCCTCTATTTCTAACATATCTTCCCTTACAGAGATTGTAAAGTTGTTTCCACAAGGTAGGTTAAGTAGCGTAAATTCTGTAGTCAAAATAATTGAGAACAACCCAAATCAGAAGAATGATTCACAGATAACGAAAAATGAATAATAAAAAAACATACCATGACGAAGGCACACAGGATGTAGATAGCAACTGCAGTTAATATATGCTACATAACAGTCACGTTTGCAAATACTGCAGAGGATAGTTCCATGAGAATGTGTAGAATCACCAGTGTAATCTCTTGACCTTGTTAGACACCAACGTATACGATGCTGGAAACGGATCAAGTTCACAAACGCAGCCTTGATGTTTCTATGAGATACCATATCTTCAGAAGATTGATCTTCATATTCTGTAGCTGAATGAAGAAGCATTGACTCTTTGCACAAAAGTTCCTCATGTGGAAGAAGTGGCGTCCGGTTTAAAAGGGCATAACGATGACTAGCTATTGATCCTAACAGAAACCAATCACCAATGGCAAAATTTACAGCTTCGCTGCAATTGAAACCTAGAGTATACCAAGTTCAGCAAAATCAGCACAATGTTTAAATAAAAACTATTACTTATAAATTGGAGCTTGGTAAATAGTTGTACCGTGACTAAAGCCTGCATGGTATGCTCGCGGGAAGGTTACCACAAATTCACCAGGTTTTTGAACAGCCTTGTACACTGGAACACCGTGTTGTGACAATATATTTGGAGGAAATATGGTGGTCTTGCCTAAAAGAACATCAAAAGCACCATCTTCCCCATCAGCTGATAATATGGCATTCGTGTACACCTTTTGCTGAACCACCTTTTCGAAATCCAGAGCAGCATGACCAGGAACACCATACCAAGTTTTTGCAGCTCCACAATGATGATAATTCATGCTGCAACAGGTAAAATAGCTGAGACTCAATTTGGAAAATCAATACATGTAGACGAAGAAAAGGTTGTATAGCAAAAACACATACCTGTACAAGTAATGATCTTCTACATGCCAGGCAAACATGCTAAATAGCATCCCAATGTAAAGCATAGGCTCAGTAACTCCCTGCAAACATACAAACAACAGCTAAGAGGATGGATATAAAAAAATATTTGTCATGACTGACGTGAGGAGATCAGCATACCGGGATCGTTCTTTCAAGCAGACGCAGAGTAGAACGAGACAGTCTCGAAACTTTCTGAAATATAGAAGAAAGAAACAAAAACAAGATGTTGGTTATCAAAGATGCAGCAAACTGGAATCATACAAGAGCAATCACATTGAAAAGTAACTTTGAAAGGGAGGTAAAATCAGGAACAACATTTAAAAATTGACCATCAGAGTGACCCAATGGATAAAAAGTAGCAATTGACTTGTCAGCAAACATACTATACATAAAAGGCCTACAGACATTTTATATTTACACATGATATGGGCATTTACGATACATAAACACACGCAAAGCAGGGAAAGCGAGTAAGAAAGAACCAAATAGTTTATCAACAGAAACAAAATCAATACCTTCAAATTCCATTTGCTACTTGCAAGTTGATCGGTGGGAGAAGAGGAAAACGCACTGCCATCAACATCACATGCATATTCAACACTTTCTGTCTTTCCACACGCTATTTCATGCCAAAATTCCTTCTCCACGTACGTAGCAGGAAGACATCCAGCACTAAAATATCTACGAGCAAATACCTTGTTCGCCATTTTCTCATAATCACGGAACGTATAATTTCTGAAAAATAAAAACCATTCATTAAGATAACATACTTATAATAATCGTATCAGGGTCATACAAGGAACCCACCTTCCACTCATGAAGAAGGTAACCTTATCATCAGTATTCCACTCCCCAAGACGAAGAGGTTGCACCCTTGTAGTGAACTTGAATCCAACTTTCTCTCTCATTAAAACCATCCCAGCGGGAACTGAAGCACTCACAGGCGAAACAATCTTGCATATACCTGAAAAAACAAATGTTTACGGGAAAAAAGATGTCACACAACTGCTCTACTAGTAGGTACTACGAATTCAAAACGTTATAACTACATAGCAAACACTATTTGACAAGGGCCGAAAGTGGAATGCAACACATCACAACATTTAAAAAAGGCTGCTACAATAGTTATGGCATATAGATAGGATAATCCTTAGCTTCAACTTTTATACTAGGACGATAACTTAACACTGTGTGGGCACATAAGAAATTCGCAATTGAATCTACTCATATCACTGTAGCGGTTCAATTACCAAATTTTGAAGCGTCGGGAGCTATCTTTTGCAAATAAACCAAAGGATCCTCAAACTCATCTTTACTCGGATAATAAACCGGACACTCGGGAATTTTATCAATCCAATCCAAATCATTCACATCCAACATCTCAACCTTCGGTTTCAACATATTACTCCTATCCCGACAAGACGCAGAACCTCTAAACGCATCTCCTCCTCCTCCTCCTCCACTTCCATTCATCCGCTGAAGCCTCTTAAGTTTCAGAAAATTTAACGTGTCCTCTCTGGAGACACAAACCCTCCCCTCCACCTGCCAAATAACCACAATGTATGTCAAAAATATTGTTAACCTAATATCCATATAACTAATTACTACCACACTTTGACTTTTTAAAAAGTCAAATAACCACTATCAACAGTAAAATCAACAAACTCCTAACCAAAATTAAATTAAAAAAAAAAAGTAAATAATTAAATAAAATTAGATCTCATACATACATTATCTCTATATATATAACAGAATTAAAATTATTAATGAATTGATGACGTCATCATACCATATCATTCCGAACGAACTCACCGGACCCCTCCGTCTTCACAACGTTCACCGGATAAAGAGTAATAACAGAAAACAACGAAATTAACCGAAAAACCACGATCTCGTAACCTATAACCGCCACATTCCGTCGTAACAACCGAATACGACGAGATCGGAGCGTTTCCGACGGCTAAATCGACGTAGAAACGAAGAAAACGGTTACCGGTAGGTTCGGTGAGTGGTTTTGGTGATGAATTGTGGTCCGGTAATGAATACCGGAGGGAGCCGGAGGTGGTGTAGGGACAGTAAGTGGTTTCCGGTTTCTGGTTTTCCGGTGAGAGGAAAGCGGTTTTTGATTTTTGTAGAGAGAGAGAAAGAGGAATAGTAGTAGATGTGATGGAAGTATGGGCTTTTTGGAAAACGGAAAAAAGAAGTGGGATGTGGTTATTTTATATCTTTATATACTTACAAGTTACAATTAATAAATGTATGTTTTTCCTTTGGCCGGATGTCTTTTTGAAAACAGTCTTTATACTTTCGAGTTTAGTTAAAAATACGGGTTTGATTTGTCTGCATTTTATCGTCTTGTAACTCACTTTGACAAGATTGAGTATGTTATTGTTGGCGGACTATATTTAAGATATTCAAATAAATATTTTTTTTAACTTCAATAATAACTGTTTAACCGAATTTATATACTATCAATTATTATTAAAGTAGCCTTAAGTCTATGTTTATTATCAAAATAATTGTTTATTATTCATTCTATCTAAAAAAAGTTGTTTTTACTTTTTAGAAAAAATATACAATTTATTATAAATATTATTATTAAAGTTTTTTTTTAGCAGAATAGTACTTTAATCGATAATCAATTGTTTAAGTATTGTAATTTTACTTTTAGTTTAGGGCATTTGGTAAATTTGATCTAATACACGTTTATAGTTTAGATAGCCGATAATTAAACTAGGAAAGCTGAAAGTTGTGACATAAACAATTAATTCGATACAGATGGAGTATAAAATTACATTATAGTTTTAAAAATTATGAAAGAGTTTTTTTCAAATAATTGATTTAACGGGTGTACATAAGACACCGTTATGGATGAATATAAAAAGAAAACATGATTTTATTAAACTAAAAATTACCGTTAGATAAGGTAGTTTGCGAGTTTATATAAAGTTTAAAAGCTATTTTTTAGTTAAGAAAATATGTGTGAATTTAATTAATAATTTATAAATAATGCTTTGAGGATATTCTTTACACAAATCTTATAAATATTACACTTATGAAATTACATTTATTATATAGTTACTACAATTTTAAAGGTTTGTTGTTTTAAAATATTTTGTAGTCTTTTTATTATTGCCACAACCTCATAATTGTGGGTGGTTATATCTATTTTTAATAAGTTTCTTTTAGGGAAGGGGGATATTGAAAAATAGGAAGTGAATATTAATGAGTAATGAAGAGATAGTGGTGGTTGGTTAGGCTTGTTCAACCAAACGCACCCTGTGTTGCCGCATTGATACGAGGTCGTTTGATACTTGAGGGTTTTTTTTTTCTTCCTAAATTGTCCTTTAACATTGTTGTTTCAATAGGAGAATTAACAGAAGAGAAATGATATATGGATCTAAACTTATGTTTAATTGTAGGCCTAAAAATAAGTGTCGATATCTTGATGGCTGCAGACAATTACCCACTTATTTTACAACCCATCAGGATGCTGACACTTGTTTTTAGGCCTACAATTAGGCCTAATTTTATGTCCATATATCATCTCTCTTAACCGAATACTCGTGCATAACGACGTTATTTAATAAAGATAAATATAATTGTGATATAATAGCTAGGTGTTTCGTTTCGTGTAACAACTATGTATATAGCATAACATAATAATAAAAATTATTAAACAATGTTGTATCATACGAAAATTTAACTAAAATGATTAGCGGTGCAGTTTGTTACTCGTTTGTCTTGCACTTTTATGTAAATCGAAAGAATATATGAAAAAAATAATAAAAAAATAATCAAATAACGTACAAAAACATTTAATGAAACTAAAAATGAAATCAAATTTTCTTTAACCGTTTATGTTCCGTCAACATATGACAACTCTTTTATAAGTATAAACCTATTTTTGATAAAGTATTGAACATAAATTGGAAATTAAAACCACAAAGATTTAAAAGGTATTTTAGGCATAATATATAACTTATTTGGGTTTTTATATAAAAAGTTACTAAAGTTTACCCAAAAATTGTCCTAAATTACTATAGTTTCATTTTATTCATCCAAGTTCCTTATGCGGGTTCGTTAATTAGGTTACTCAACATTTAAATAAGCCACACTAAGGTTACTCTCATGTTGGGTTACCGATGGATAGTCGGTTTCTCATGCCACATAAGCTCCACCATTTTTTCCACCTCACCAAACTTACTCCACGTTGGTGTTTCAATACCTCTTATTTATAAAACCCCTTTACCTACGTTTCTTCTTCAAATAAAAAAACCCCTTTCTTCCAAATCAAAATTAAGGTTTCAAAAACCCCTAAATCAACATTTTCTCCACAACCCACTCAAATAATGAACATCCTCTACGGTCGTGGTGAACAAGCAAGGTGTCGAACATCTTTGACACAAAATAACCCCGCAAAAAGATTTCTTGGTTGCCCTAATTTCATGGATCCCACAAGAAACTGTAACTTTTTCCAATGAGTCAATGCCTCATTAACAAATCGTTGGTATCAAGCAAGGATGTATGAGCTCCATTTGGATATGATGAATGCACAAGAGCATTATAAAAAATTAGAAGGCGGGTCGAATAGTTTTATCAATTAAAACTTCGTTTTAAAACTTTTAGATTGACTTATGTCAATCTATTTTGATGTGTAGATATTGATAGTTAGATATGAAGAATACTAAGTAAGAGTTAGAGTAAAGAAAGATAAAACCGTTGACACGAGTATTTATAGTGGTTCGGCTACAAGGTCACCTTCCTTGCGCTACTCCACTCCCCGAGTACCAACTCGAGGTTCAGTAAACACTACACCACAATCTCCTTATCTTGGCGGAGAAGCCTTCACAAGATTGCTTACACTTTATCCGGTACAAAGCTAGATATCGGGTTCTTCCACAAGGTTGAACCAAACCTATGTCGTCTATACTTTATCCGTACAATGCTAGATATCGGGTTTTCTAGAAGGTAAAACCAAACCTACATAAACACACTTTATCCGTACAAAGCTAAATACGAGTTCCTTTACAATTGAGGAACCGATCCCAACTACACCAACTATCACGACACACCTATGACATAGGTAATAATTATCAACAACAAGAAACACTTATGTGATCTTGTAATGATGATGAAGCCTAGCAACCCATGTCTTCGAGCTTGCAAGTCTTTTATGCAAAACTTCGTGATCTCGCCTTTACGAGCAACCTAGAGAATCACTAAAAGAAAAATTACATAGATGATCCTTAGATCTGAGGTTAGAGAGGTAAGAATGTAGAGAGAATATATGTCTAAAAGGGGTGAGAAGTAAATAAATGACTCACTATTTATAGGCAAAAAGTGCTCTGATCAGCCGGATCCGACGGATTAGTCCATTTTATATCGTTTAGTTCGTTTTATATTTTTCGTCCGTTTTCATATGTTTTTATATGTTTTCATCGTTTTTAATATGTTTTCGTTCGTCTTTATACGTTTTCTTATGCTTTATACGATTTTATCTATTTTTATCCGCTTTTATCTATTTTCATTTACGCTTATACGTTTTCATATGTTTGTATTCATTTTCGCCCATTTTCGTTTGTTTTTCTTACGTTTTCATACGCTTTTATCAGTTTTTGAATATTCTTATACGTTTTTGTACGGCTTTGTATGTTTTTATATGCTTTTGTATGTTTTAGTACCTTTTATACGTTTTTGTACATTTTTATGCGTTTTTATACATTTCTATCCGTTATTAACCATTTTTATCCATTTTCATACATACAAAAGTGTATAAAACCGTATAAAAATGTAAGAAACATACAAAAATGGACGAAAATGTATAAAAACTAATGAAAACGTACAAAAATATATAAAAATGGATGAAAACGTATAAAAAGAGGGACATGTACGTATAAAAAGAGGGACATAAACGTATAAGAACGGATGAAAACGGATAAAATGGATAAAAATGTATGAAAACGTTAGAAAACGGATGAAAACATATAAAAACGGACGAAACGTAACAAAACGGACGAAACAGATAAAAACGTATGGAAATGTAAGAAAACGTATAAAAACATAGCAAACCGGATAAAAACGTAAGAAGAATGTATATAAACGGACGAAAACGTATGAAAACATTAAAAAAAGTATGAAAACATAAGAAAACGAGCAAAAACGTATTAAAGCGGATGAAGACGTATAAAAAAGAACGAAAACGTATAAAAACGGATGAAAACGTATAAAACGGACGAAAACTTGTCTTTGATACTCCGTATTTTAAGTGATTGTTGTTTCGCACTCAACATTTTAGTATCATTTGACATAAAGATTCATATTATCAAATCACAAAACACAAGTGAAAAAAAATGGAAAAAATGAAAGAAGTACTTCAATAACATAAAAAATAAACGATTTTCTTCTATGCAGATGAGGATTGTAGATAAATAAAAGCTCTGAAAAAACAAACGACACAAAAGCTCGGTTATGCATATGCTTGACTCATTTCCACTAGGACAGAGCATACAACATTACGACATTCAAAACGTTTATGTATTGATGAATTATTGCATGTTTGTTTAAAATTCGAACATTCTAATCTTTCTTTCAATTAATGAATTCTTGATCTATAATTCTTCACATTATTACAAGTTTCTTCTGATGAGTATCAACCAAAATAATTTATCCCTCTCATGAAGAGCACCATAAATATGTAAGCTCCAAGTTGATAATCTTTACCACTTATAAAGCACATTTGCTATTTTTGAAACTTAAAAACTATTAAAAAAGGTAAAGTGATTTTACTAATCTACCTTTTATTGAAAATTGTAACAACAACCACCATTAAATTAATATTTTATATATTATTTAATCTTCAAACTTTTATCATTTTTCATTTATAACTCATAAAATATTTTATCTCAATAACTACAAATTGAACTTGTAAGTGTTGCACCAAAAGTTACACCAGAACCTCAAATTCACAAGTGTAATTATTAGCCACTATGCACCCTTGCTTTGCGCGGGTATTCGTCTAGTCATTAAAAATAATCAATCGAAGCTCACAAGTAGTCATTGAGTATCAAAATCTCCCTTAAAAATCAAACCATCTTCCTCTTTAATCAAACATATTTCCTCAAAACATCCGCTAATCTCCCCTAAACGAGCAACATGATCGTTATCATTCTCGTGAAGGTTAAAGGTTGATTTTCGACGATGCAAGACTTGTTTAAGTAGACATCGAGACCCATGATACAAATGCAAAACCCCTCTTAGGCACTCAAGTACTTCTCAACAAGTTTTCCCGCATAGATTAAACGTGAATCTATCGACTTCTCACTCCGATATTGTTGATATTCCAAAATGTTCATAAGCCATTATATCAATATTGAATGAGTTTGAATCAAATGATTGAAGATTAGTGTGTGTAACGTGTTTGTGTGTGTGATTGAAGGATTAGTAAATCTTTTATTGTATTAATATGAAGTGATATGAGTTACAACTAAGTTCTTTATGACAATTACATCTGAAATGAACTAAACATCTCCTATTTATCAAGGTTGTCAAAATTGCAATCACGATCGTAGGATTATGCGATCCTATGATCCTTCATATAAAAATGAGCCGGATCGTTGTAGGATATTAATCTAAGCAGGATTGGTCTAGGATCGTGGGATCACACGCAGGATCGTAGGATCGTAAACAATCCGATCCTACAACAAGCCCATGTTTTTATCTCAAATAGAGCAAGATCGGTCTAGGATCGCAGGATCGCACACATGATTGTAGGATCTTAAAGGATCCGATTCTACTAAAAGCTCATGTTTCTTAATGTTTTACTACTACAAGACTTGAATATATAACTTTTTCTTTCATTATCCATTTAGATTCGTTTATAAAATAATAAAATATTATATAGAAATATATAGAAGTACAAAACCACAACCTTTATACAAAAATATATACATTTCTACAGGATCTTACGATCCTGATCCGATCCTATGATTACGATATTGTAAGCCGAAACGATCCTAAGTAGGATCCCGATCCTGAAAACCTTGCTATTTATAGTTTCATAAGAGATCTAGTTTGTTTTCATGACAAGCTAGTCTATATCTATACTATTATATAAAGAATTTAAGTTATGAGATCTATAAAATATTAAGATAAGGATGTGCAATTATAGAGTGACATGAGTCACTCAACTAAAAATCGTTTTATTTTCAAATTAAAATATCTTTTAATCTATTTATATTTTTATGATATAATTTTAATATATTTTTTAATTTATGTGCTCTTTAATTCAATATCCATTTTAATTTACATTTTTAGTTGGTTTATTTTATTTTGATTTAAATTTTTCACAACTTTTACCTTAATTTTAATCAATACAAATTTGATTCATCAAAATTATAAACGTTTGGAGGAGCGTTTGGCGGATAAAAGAGGGTGAATGTCTTTTTGTATATGGGTGAATAATGATATCATTATGGTGTTGCGTGAAAATCCAAACAAACACATACAATGAATACATATAAAT
Source organism: Chrysanthemum makinoi (assembly GCA_910596185.1). Classification (NCBI taxonomy): domain Eukaryota; kingdom Viridiplantae; phylum Streptophyta; class Magnoliopsida; order Asterales; family Asteraceae; genus Chrysanthemum; species Chrysanthemum makinoi. The sequence continues at coordinate 54,350,830 of OU343217.1, read as the reverse complement.
TCGGAGTGTTGTGAAATGAATTCACTGAAAAGGTATAAAATTGCGGAGATATTTGAGTTAGTAATTCATTCACTTTACTTATAATATAACTATATTTATCGCCTTTATTATGCAGAAGTATCAAACCAGTCCCTTAGTGTACAAGTTAGTTTATGTTTAACTCTTTTAGGAAATAAGTCAAGGATAAAGTCTCAATTTTTGACTAAAGTCATTGAAAATTTTGTTAATCGCTTGTGTTCAGGTTCTTGAAAATAGGTTAGTTGACACTTAATAGAGGTGTTACGAGTATTTTTTTTAACCCAAAGCTTTTAGTTTAATGGTACGTAAGTTGTTCAATAACAGAAGTTTATGAGTTTAAGTTTTATCGAAGATATTTGTGAGATGAATAATATATAAATAATAAAATATTTGTGGGTTCAAGTTATGCTTAGACTATTCGGCAAAGGAGTGAAAAACAATTAGGTGACCCCAAAAGTCACGCGTCATGCCTTGCCCAAGCAACCAATTCACAAGTGACTTTTTGTTCCCGAAGTGCAATTCGGTTAACAATTCACCTAGTTGTATTTGAATAAAGGTGGGGCAATTTTTTTTGTTTTATTGTTTTTTATTAGGTTTGTGAGTGTATGTGGGATATTTAGTGAGGTATATATTTGTATAAAGTAAGTATTTTAATGAAAGGTGAGGGTAAGTTGAACTTGACCATAAATAGGTGAGTGGATGTGAGGGGAAGTGAGAGTGTTGAGGTGACGATGATATGTAATATGAGAATGCATTATCCTTGCCATCCAGCCTTAGGACATGTGAGATACATTGTTGTATAATTCTTCTGTCTCAAATTTCTAGTCCATGTTTTCATTTATGGATGTCACATTTCAATTGTCCGCTACTTAATATAGACAGAGAAGCTTAATCGAGTTTATCATAACCTTTAGTTAAATTATGATTACAAACTTTAAAGAAAAAATTACTCCCTTCATGCAAAACAAATTATCCACAGACAAAATACATACATTTTAAGGAAACACATCATCGTTATAGTTTTCCCTTTATTACTTTTTACAGAATGACAGTTTTACCATTAAATAATTAATTTAAAACTTTTTTAATGTTTGTAATAATAACTAAAAGTGAGGGCAATATGGTAAACTCAAACTAAATTTCTTATCTATTTTTTAAAGTGGAGAATTAATTTGATACAACTCGAAATTAAAATGTTGACAATAAATATGACACAGACGGTGTAATTAATTAATTGAAAGTAAAATTGCTGTAAGAGAGAAAAACAACAATAATATATTTTTTTTTTGTCTTTTGTCAAAAAAAACAAGTATTTTAAAACAATATATTATAAGATTAAAAAAAAAAATCATGTTTAAAAGGAATATATAAAAATAAAACTTGCTCTATTTTTAGACATATAAAATAACCATATACAAATAAATCTATTTATGGTATAAAATGATGATAAAAAGGCGGGGTGATATGGACATTTACAAAAGATGTTTATTTATCCTGAAAAGAGTGCACCGAACGGGGTACCCTAACGTGATATGTAACGTGGTAAGACGGACAACTCATAAATGTGAGTGTCTGACGTCATCTTTTGTACACGTGGCAAATGTTAAAGGCTTCTGTCAGTTGTATGTTAACTGGCGGGTGGGCTCTTTTGTTTGTTTTATTTCGCGGTAAAGCGTAAAGGTATATATGACATAGGTATTCACGCCATTGTTTATTTTTTTTTGGTTTCTATAAATAAATGAATTAATTTATTATTATTTATTTCGATAACTTTTTATCTTTAGTCTAAAAGCATGAGGTATAGTGACCTCTTCACTTCTTTTCATTTGGGTTTCACATGTGCCACATCACTTCAACACACCCACTTAAAAATACCACATTTATAACTAACCCAAACCTCTTCACTTGAACCCCACCCACCCTCATTTTACTTCTTTTCCATATTTTTCAAACACAATAAAATTCATTTCATTTAGATAAAAATACAAAATACAATAGTAAAAATAAAAAAAGATACGAAATTTAAATACATTGCGAAATAAAAAATATACTGAAATTTAAACTAATGTTGTTGTTGATGATGTAGTTGCCAAACATGCTCAATAATATTTCGTTGAAGTCTTGCGTGTGTTGATTTATCACGGAGTTCTTTGGCATTCTTCCGTTGTAAATCGCATCGCTTAACCCATGTCCGTAATATATTTGCTCGCGGAAAAACATAAATTTCGTTCATTTCGGATATCGCAAACTTTTGATCTTTCAAAATCATGTTATGCAATATAATGCGCGTGTAAATGACTCTTCGTAGCTTGTTGATAGTCAAGCACGCCGATTGGCTTATAATATGCCAACGTCCTTGGAGGACCCCGAAAGCTCTTTCAATGTCTTTACGAGCACTTTCTTGTTTTTGTTTAAATAAGACATTTTTCTCCAAATATGCAGTCGAGAATGATTTGACAAAAGCTGACCAAGTTGGGTAATACCCGTTTTGAAATGTAACTCCATTTACTTGAAACGGAACCTTGGGGGCGATGTCATCAAGAAGGTCGTCGAATAACGATGAATTATTCAAAACAGTTAGATCATTATTCGCACCCGCTACCCCAAAAAATGCATGTCAAATCCATAAATCTTATGACGCAACGACTTCAAGTATAATAGTTGGATATTTTTTATCACCTCTATGAAATTGCCCCTGCCACTCAACGAGACAGTTTTTCCATTCCTAGTGCATACAATCAATGCTTCCAATCATTCCCGAAAATCCGTGGACCGTGTTATGTGCGTTGTATAATTTTTGAATGTCATTCAAATTAGGCTTTCTTAAAAACTTGGGCATAAACAATTCAATTACACACATAGTAAAAAAATCTAGACAATCGCGTGCCGTGTATGACCCCATTTGCAAATATTCATCAAATGCATTAGGTGTAGTGTCGTATGCCAATTGTTGTATGGCGGATGTGCATTTAATAATAACACTCATACTCATTACACCCGTAGCATCGGGTAGGACTCTAAAGAAATCAAAATGCCGTGGAAGAGGATCAACAGTTTGAATATGATTTTCAATACCTTGTACTATTTCTAAAAATAGTTTACGGCTCATACGAAATCGATGTCTAAAATAGTAATCCGGATATTTTGGATTATCACCAAAATAGTCGGACATCATCGTTCTTCAAGAACGCTCACGGTAGATGTAATTACGGTACGTGTGAACTTTCAGCTTCTTGTTCTCGCAACGATTGCTCGTAATCTGCAACTTTCAGAATCATCTCGATATCTTCTATATCATCAAGATCGGATCGTAAGGAATCCGTATTTGAATCACTAATGTTTTTATTGCTTAAGATGTAGAGGTTTGAAAGAGAAGCGTGTAAATGATTTTATAAAAACGGGGTATTATTTATAAAGGGGGTAAAGTTTTAATTTGAAAAAAAAAAGTTTTTTTTTTTTTTTTTAATCCAACCGTTATGTAATTTTTTTTTTTATCGTTTTCATTTCGTGGGAGCGACGAAGAGGAAACTGGCGAAGGGTTGTGGTGTGGTGGCGGAAAACGCCGAGGCTGCCACATCAGACCGACGAGCCTCCCTCTTCACTATACCTCATGCTCTAAGCTTTTATATTCGTCTTTGCCAGATGCCATTTTTCTATCGCTAATGTTTTATTTTCTTCCACATAAATTATTCATGATAGAACCTGGATTAAATATGATTGGATATACAAATTTTGTTGTAAGTATATTAACTAAATAATACTTTATCTGTCTCAAAATTATAGTCCATATTTTCTTTTTGAGATATCTCAAAAAATTATTCACTTTTCATTTTAAGTTATAGAAAAAGAATATAGTTAGGGAATATTTTATTTGAGTGATTTAAAATTACAGTGGTCTCACTTTTATTAAACTGTATGATTTTTGTCTAGGGATGAGCATTTCGAACCGAATCCCGAACCAACCGAACCGCATCGTGCAGTACCGATTCTTGAAATACTGATGCGGTCAGGGAATCTGAAATAAGGTGAAAAAATCGGGACCACTAATTGATGCGGGACCGTACCAAATCGGTAAATTCCAGAAAAGCGGGAAAACCCGATTTCCGATCGATCTGCATACCGATATCCGAATCCGTTGATGCGGTACCGGTACCACTAATTATGCTTTCGGGGAAAAATCGGCACTAATTATTCGACGAGATGATTATATCCCTATTTTTGTCTAACGATAATAATTTTGAAAAGAAAGAAGTACTAAAAACACATATCGATAGCATTTAAAATACATATAAAAAAAATCAATTTTTTTAGAAGTAATCCTACGTCTAAAAATCCATGGTGTCCCAACACCCCGCTGAACCCCCCGGTTCAGCCCCGAAATTATTTATCTTATTCAAAAATAATAATAATAATAATAATAAAATTTATCAGTTGTCTTTTTTCGGCTATCTATACTAGATATAAAAAGATAACACATTTACTTACAACTTGAAAAGTTAAAAAATAAGTTATGTTGTCACACTAAAATACTCATACACTCACTTATAAAAGCGTTATTTATTAAATATTTAATTACTTAATTACATTTTAAACTATTAATTAACTCCACTTTCACTTAATATACACCATATAAAAATAATAAAAATTTCACACACAAATTAACATTACTTTACACTGTTGTTGCTATATGCGGGTAATCGTCTACCACTCCGTATTTGATAATTGTTGGACTTGCTAACAAAACTAGCATAAGATGTGTTGTTAATAGGTCTTTTATGAAGGAATAGTTGTACTTTTTATTCATTTTTATCGTTCCACAAAGGCTAGGGAACTAATGGCTTAACAAAAAGTTAGGCATTATCTTACCAACGGTATTAGAAGCCTCTACTCCCTACTCTAATAAAGAAAGACGAATAACTCACATAAAGATATTTTATTAAACAGGTTAACATACATTTAGCATTTAACAATTTAGGCTTATGCTCACGATCAAGTTAACTGCTAAGAATATTCATCTCTGATCATGTTAGATGTGCACATTAACCACAAATTTATCTCTTAATATTAAGTTAGAAGCATAATTCATTCGAGGTTGCTATTCAGCTATTCTTTATCAGAAGAAAATAGAAATTAATATCCTGATGCATAGTGGGAGTGATATGAATTTGCTTGCACATGGAAGGTTGACTTACACAAGTGATTATTTATTTTTTTACCAAGAATAATATATCCATTTGCATCAAATATTTTTGAGGATTTTGAAGCAACACTAATGGTTTAAATGTAAGGCTGGACATAATGGTTGTCAGTTGAGCATGGGTGAGCCAAGGTTGCCCCACTGTGGCACCATAGGTTGTGTTCAGTTGAGGAAGAAAAAGGAACGAACTAGTTCCTTCGTTCGACCGAGTGTTTATCGCATGTATGGACAAATAAAAAACTCGGTTAAATCATCAGGCCGTCGTCGGATCGTCGGAGAAGGTCGATGTAAGCAGGTGACCCGGTTCACCACTGTGTTCATTTAATGCTTGTCGACAACAAATAACCGCTCTCATTCAAAACGGTTCATCAAAAAGCATTTAGATCTAGCCGTGCATTTTGGCTTTCAAATTACTTATACGAACCTTTTGTTTATTTAAAGAAATTTTATGTTAATATGTATATGTCTTTTACGTCATTTTACATTTTATAATTACATTCTAAATGTATTATCAAACATTTTTATTTAACCAACAACTATTGCTTATTGTTTCATTCTTGTTATATTTCGTCAAACATACCCTTCGTATTTTTTAAAACTATCAAAATTCATCTCAACTAAATCTATATATTAATCAAAATTTTAGTAGACTTTGCAAGTTGACACCTCAATTAATCATGGTGGATATTGCACCTATTGTTTCAATCAATTAAGTTGTTGAAGGGTAATAATTACATTGTTTTAATAAAAAAAGTTTAGATTCTTTTTTCTGTTACAAAAGTTAAAGACTTAGGGCCTGTTTGGTTCGTAGATGGGTGTAGGATTCGGATTCGGATTCGGATTAGAATTTAGATTTGGATTTGAATTTGGATTTAATGTAAATGAGAGAAAATATATTATTATAATTATAATAGTAATAATTAATTAAAATAATGAAATAAAAAATAAAAAAATAAGATTAATAATGATATAATATGTGGTTGATAATATTAGAGAAATAAAAGATGAAATGTCATTTGTTGGAATCCCTCCAAAGTAGCTAGTGGAGCATGGTATCACATCTTTGATTCTATGTATTTTGTCACACAATTAAAAATGCACCAAACAATGTGTTTAAGCTTTCTTTCATTCAATACCCAGTGATACCCGTAAACCAAACTGGGCCTTAAAGTTATATGGTTCTTGACTTCTTGATATATGTATATTGTATGGGGCAGTTTATACAGACTTTTTTTATAGGAGGTTTTCAATTATTACACGCATCAGAGAGTTGTATTGTGTGTATCACGGTGTTGTACTATATGCTTCGCGGTTTGTACGGTTAACTAATAAAGAGGGTTTATATATCACAACCCATATTTCATATTCATTTGTGAAAATATATTTCCAGCGGTTTAAAAGCTTGACATTTTTATGGATTATGAACGGAGCTTAGAGGTGGGATCATTTTAAGCGACCTAATTTGATTCTTTGCCTTGATGAGTTTCTAGCTTCTTAGCATTTTTTATTTTTTTTTAACAGCAAATATTATTAAAAAGAAACTAGCAAAGTGTTAGAAAATTACATAGGAGAGTTTAGCTAATCATTCCAATTAATACAATTTTTTCCTTTAAACTCAATCTATGAAAAAGAATAAAGATGAATTGTTGGTTTGTGGGAGTTATAAACATGACAAAACAACTAAGAGTGTGTGTGAGGGCACACACGATAAACACGATATGCGTGTCGAACGTAAGTATAACTTGAATATATTACACCCGATATGCATGATATTTGACCCGATCACATTAGACGACCCATGGGCTTTGTGGCTTAGTGAATGGGACGATTTGGTGGACGACCTTGGGCCTTGTGATTTCTTGATCGGGCAAAGACGGAAAGAGTGCTTGGGCTTTGTTACTTGTTGACCAAGATTCAACCCATGCAAGGTTTGATTGGTTTGCTATAAAAGCAAACGTATTCTACTCATTATTCTGATTTTAACACACGACATATCATGCATCTCTATACCCTAACCAATTACTATTCCAGCTTCAATCCTAAGTCGACTACACCTTTAGTCGTTTAAGGGTTTGTTGTTTGGTTTTTTTCCTAAACTTGCAAAGCTTTAAGCGTTTAGGTATTGGTTAAAGGTGGTCTTCTTGCGATTCACGGAGTTTGAATAAGCAACAAAAGAGGTCTAAGTTAGCTCTCGATCATGTGCTACTTCTCGGACTAAAGAGGGTGGATATCGGATAACATCATCCGATGCTCGGGTAAAGAAGTATTTTGGCTTCTTGGTTGTGTATCGTTTCTCGGCAGTAATACTATGGCAGGAAAGATACAAGCTAGTTTGAAGGTTTTCTTGTCAATATAATATTCATGTTGGTTAAAGTGTTAATTGGTTATTTACGTTCTCGACTAGCCATTAATCGAGCGTATCGTTAATCGGGTTTGTGTGTGATACTCTTCGAGGTATCTAATTTTGATACTTGGGTTTCGTTTTGGTTTCTTGTTCGTTACTAAAGATCAATTGCCAAGCAAGGTTAGGTTTTCTATATCCCTTTTAATTAATTAATATTGTATTAATTATTTGTTTATTAATTACGTGTTTAACCTAATTGCGATTACTAGATCCTTATCCGATGCGTACTCATAGAGGTTAATGGTTAACTTAGTTCTAAAATCCCAACATGAATGTTGTCAATAATGTCACATTTCCTTATAAAAAGAGAGTTGAATGTAACACAATTCATGAAACGCCATAAGATCCAACATGTTGTAGCCAAAAAGACATAATCACGGTCTTTAGACTCCTTAGAAAAATGCCTCGAGACAAACCAAGAAACTCAATCACCAGATGAATTCATAATATCTTCGAACCACTCCAAATATGAACAAGTCTCCAAACGAAAACATGATCCAAAAACTCCACATGGTCATTACAAATCGGGCACATAATTGATTGAATGCTTAATACCCTAGAAGAGAAGTTATAACGATGATGCAACCTATCCAGGAACAAACGCCACATGAAAATGTTTACCTTTCTTGGTAAAATCTTACACCACCTAGTGCTCGAGGGCATGGAAGGGAGCAAGAAGTCATCTATGTGGTGTCGAATACTACTTACCGAAAAAACACCATCATGAAAAAGTGACCAGAAGCACGAGTTGTTATCTTGGTCGACATCCACAGAGGCAATCTCTTCTAACATGCGAGATAAGTCAAAAGAGATCTACCGAAGAGATTAGTCTAAGCCAATCCCATAACCATGTGCCATTAGATATACGGTTGCGAACCAAACACTCCTTACAATTCTCCAAGTGATATAGCCTATTGAAACTGTCACGAAGAGGGGAGTCCCCAACCCACGTATCAATCCAAAAACGAATTAAAGAACCATCTCCCACCTTATAGCGAATAGAACAAGAAGGAACTATACCACTAGAATGAAGTTGATTTATAGAACCGACGATTCTAGCCCATAAACCATTAGAATGACACCCATTTAAATCTATGTCGACTTCACTGCCATGTATAGATTTGATCACCTTTACCCATAAAGCATCCGGATTTGTCAAAACCCTCCATCTCCGTTTGTAAGGAAGAGAAGCGTTAAAGGCTTTAAGGCTCCCAACTCCTAGACCGCATTTATTAAACAAGGCTAGAACATTCGACCACTTAACCCAAGCAAACTTCTTTTTATCATCGGAGGCACCCCAAGAAAATGAGGCACATCACGTAGTCTTTCTAGCTCCTTAATGACCGTTTTGGGGGCCTTGAAAATAGACATATAGCGAATCCCGAGGCTACCTAAGACGGATTTTATGAGAATAAGACGGCCACCAATGGATAAAAGATTAGCTTTCTAAACCGTAGACTTGAAGCGATCAATTAAAACCTTCCAACTCTCAACATGTAACATTTCTTTTACTGTTTTGTTTTGTTTTGTTTTGTTTTTGTTTTGTATATCTCTGTTGGTTTCTCCTCTTTGGAGTCCCTTTTGAATATAAATAAAAACGACTATTTGCACTGACGACGTATTTGGTCCATCGGTCCAATTACCGAAGGACTCAATGCTCCACCGAATGGCGTGCCGATAGGCCATTATTCGAAGGGATCGTTGACCTGACAGTACCTTTGGCATTTAGCCTAGGCACAATTCGTCTCATTCTCACGGGTGTCGAGATGACACCAGAGCGGTGTCGGGCGATCATCGACAACATCAACGGCCCCATAGAATGCAGGCCCGTGGACCGGACAGTGAAATCAAGGAGTACAAATATCACGAGCGGTAGTTGGTAAAAGGTATCATTTTTCTACACACACATTTACATAATACCTTTCGGTTTAACCCCTACTTACTCTCACGCCGAGTGCGGTCCAGGATAACACCGGGGCGGGGAGACTAACGCGTTGCTCATCTTAGCGAGGTATCCGAAGACTTATTTAACAAGGCGGGGATATCCGAAAGACTTACAAAAAATACCGACATTAGCGTCATCCGTGGGACCGCATTCAATCTACTAGAGCTATAGGATGGCGGGTTCGACACCTCCGTAACCGGAGGAGGGAAGGCGCCCTCCGTGACAAGAAGCGGTTGGAAGGGTACGTGCGCACTCAAGTCTATGATAAAAGAGCATAATAGCCAGAAGGGATACCGTTGGCCGAATCTGATTGGATTTTGAGGACGAAACAGCTCCTGACAAGGGTGAGCCGGTGGGCAAGAAGAAGGAGATAGTGACCGGGAATAAAATAAAGGGCGACGATCTGGGAAACCTTTCAAGGAAGTCTCAAGATCCCTTCACTAGGCAAATCATCGAATTCTCCGAACACGAGCACAAGATGCCCACTCACATCAAGGCATGCGGCCGGTCGGACCCTCAAGATCATCTAAATAGGTTCACAGGAGCCGCAGGGCATGGAGAATGGCGATCCGGTATGGTGCCGCATGTTTCAACAGACTCTAGATGGAAAGGCCAAATGATGGTTTGGCGGCTCCTCCGGCGGCATAGACGCAGTGGTGGATTTGAGGGAGCGGTTCGAGGCTCGTTTCTCTCTGCACAAGGCTTGTCTCAAGGACCCAACTGAAATAGCCAAGATAGTAAGAAAGGCTAATGAGACACTACCTGAGTTTAAAGAAAGATGGACCGTCGAGGCGGATTCATACAAGGTGTGCGGAGATCATGAGGATCTCTCGTTCATGAACTGGTGTAAATGTCCCGAAATGGCCAAGCGGTTTGCCGACACGGTCCCAAAGACCGTAGGAGATGATGGTTGGTGGATGACTTTGTAAGATCGGAGGAGGCTTTCGCCCGACCGAAGTTGCCGGGGAGAGCATTACGATACAACTAAGAGAGCCTCAACCGGACCCTTCCGAAAGGAAGAAAGGGTCGCCAAAGGACACTACGGAGGAGATAAGAGGAGCGATGGGCGATATGGATACTCGGGTAAAGATCGCGGAAGTTCTCACCGTCATGAGGGACAAGTCGGCACTTACTTACCTTCCGTGGTGACCCGGCTAAGTCGGAATAACCCCGTCGGCGTTGGAATCACTCATCAAGCACGAAGGAAATCTTGGCCACAGAGCATCAGCTGCGCTGCCTCCCCAAAACCCATGCGTGACCGCCGGGAAGGAGAACGACAAGTATTGTGATTACCATGGAGAAAAGGGACACTACACAAATGGCGCTGCTATCGGCTCAAAAGACGGTTAGAGTTAGCCTTGGAATCGGGAAGTTGAATCACTTGATCGAGACCTCATGACGAAGGGGAGACGGGATCCTCCCAAGAAGGAAATGGGAACCAAGGATAAAGTCATCAACATGATCCGGACGTGGCCTGGAAGAAAGAAGAGGAAATCGTTGGAGCAGGAGGAAGGGTGGATGCGTGTGCCCATAACGTTTCCCCTCCTTCCCGACGGGGATGTATCGGACGACCCCCTAATAATCGAAGCAAACATGGAAGGGTACCTGGTGAGGAGGGTATTCGTGGATGAAGGAGCCTCGGTGGAGGTGATGTTCGAACGCTGCTTCAACAACTTGAGCCCAGAGATAAAGTGTCGACTGAAACAAACATAGACGGATCTACTTGTCTTTGGACAAGTGACGGGACCGTTGGGGAAGATCGAATTTGGATGTCTCGTTTGGAGACGAAGGGGCTATATCGGAAGGTTAGGATGAAGTTCACATTTGTCATCCGGGCCCCATAACCTTAGCGTGATTTTGGGGAGGGCAGGATTGAAGATATTACTAGCCATACCTCCAGTACATTCCATGATGAAGTTCCCTACTCCTCGAGGAATTGCCACCCTCGTTACTCGTTCCGTCATCATCTCATAATGCGAGGCGGTTGGAAAGAATGCAGACCGTTCCTCCGGAGCATGATACTCCAGAGCAAGTGAAGGCCGGTGAGGTAGGCTTAACGGAAGAAGTGATGGTTAATCCGGCTTTTCCGGAGCAGGCAGTGACAATACGAAGCTCTTTTGCTAGATATACATTTTCTCGTTAGTTTTTCTTTTCTTTGTTCGATGTTTTACAGAAAGTCACTAAGCTGCCGGTATATTTTACTCTCTAATTATCTACGTACTAATAACATACGTGTAATATTGAACTGTGAGTATGGATGGTAGTGTGTTTGCATAATTGCATGTGTTATTTATCTTGTTTTTGTTAGTATTATAACGTGTCCAACAAACAGATCCTAAAAGGACTTTTGTTTTTATCCAAAAAAGAACCTTTAGAAAATTAATTTTATTAAGTCAATGATGTGACCTTTCTTAGGAAGTCAACTTGCACTAGTGTAAATTTTTGGTTAAAAATACATATTTCCGTGAATAGACTTTGGAATATGCTTATTTATTTCTAAATACTTTCAGCAGTCGTAAGCTCTTCCAAAACGTGAAGAATGGTGGGATAAGCGCAATTACCATCATCCTGGGATCTTACTCAAGGAGCGCAATGGGTGGTATTTGTATTTATCAAGAGGTTGGGTTTTGAACCCCAGGCAATGAGCAATCGTAAGCTAATTAATACAAAGTATATGAAGTATTATCAACCGTACCCCCGTATTTATATTACTTCCTTTAACGATTTATTTCTACACTCAACTACGATTCACGTGTGTACTCTTGTTTATTCATGCAATACGATCCCGACCCCATGAGACCAACATTGTCCCAATTGGTCCCAAACTTGCCATGTAGCTTTGTAACTTGTAAGAGTAAGGTACCATTGGTGCTATATGGTGGCGTCGTTGAGGAAAATGGTGTCACATCAACACCTTTTTTATAACACAATTCATCATAAGACCAAAACAAGTTTCATATTTACGGTGTAATGAGACACCCTCTGGCTCACACATAACCCACTAAAACACAAATACAACAAAATAAATAAATTAATATGAAACATCTTGGACCACGGGATGGTGGTGATGGCGCCAAACGTGAAAACGCGAGTTGTGGAGTGGTATTGGCATCATCACGACGCGAATGGTCGGGTCACCATACCAGCTGCTCTAAAGTAGTGCAATATTTGTTCACCATGTGAAACATAACCTATTTAGATTCCCTACAAGTTAAACAACACAAAGATATGAAAAACAAAAGTTTAGTAACCACAACGACATGACATTATGGGTTAATGTACAAGAAGTAAAACAAAAACTATTTTACCATATGTAAATTAAAACCCATATGTCTCACTGGTACAAAACTGAATCACATATCGAGTGATCATGACCTTAATTATATCGTTTGATGATGGTATGTGAATACATGTAGCTTTCCAAAGAGAGAAGTAGGTTTCTTACGTCGATAAAGTTATTTTCCCCCCAAATGTTATAAACCAAAAACGGTCATATATAGAAAACATAAGTATTTACCAAAAATTAGGGTAACCACCACCTAATGGCACATAGGTAAGTTCATTGACTTTTAAACAAGAAGTCAATAGTTCAAATGTCGCTAGATGTGTACATTTATGGGTGGTCAGAGAAGGATCAAATACGGTCCCTGATATAACCCGCTGAAATCGCATATATCTGAATCAAAAAAGTTCGCCTCCCCAAATAACCTGAACATGAAAAGCAACATTCATTTATCAGTTTTAGTAACTCCATATGTACTTTGAACACTATAAGGCTGGTCGCAGTCCAAGGTCTTTACATCGGTCACCACCTTTTTTCCACATTGACCGATGTGAACATCGGTCACATGGGTTGTGGACATCGAGCATGAGATCGGTTGGAGGATGAGAAAAGGCTATATCGAGTGAAATCTCGACCGACATTTACATACTAAAATACGTCCTACTTGATATTTAATAAAAAAAAAACTTGGTTATCGATTGTGACAACTTGGTCGTGTCGGATCGTCGGAGAGAGAAAGCTGATGTGAGAGGGTCATGCTCGGTCACGATTGGGACTTGCCTAAAAGGAATCATAGCTAACGTTAAAGGAGTTGCCTTCTAGTTTAATTTTCAAGTTTTTTCTTCCTGCAATACCTTTTTCTTTACACAATGAGAATGTGGGGCCATGAGAACTTAGTTGTTGAAGTATGGTTGGATAAGGATTATGATCTCCTCCATCAAAATTTAAAACACTCATATCTCCAATTTGTCATAAATTGATTGGTTAATTTATTAGCATAAATGCAAAGGTTGTTTGGGATTGCATCGCAAATTAATGCTTGGTGAACACTTGTAAAGTTGTAATGCACGAAATGCTTGTGTCTATTACTTATTCCGTTTCAAAATCATAGTTTATATTTCTTTTCAAGATGTCTTAACATAATTATCTACTTTTCTTTTTTAATAAAAACTAAAGAATAAATTAGGAGACTATTCCATTTAAATGACTGAAAAATAAAATGACCATACTTTTCTTAAAATTTATGATTTCTCTCTTATAACAATAATTTTAGAACGGAGAGAGTACGTTTATAAAAGATTCAAAACACACTTTTAAAAAGCGAGTTAAAATATGCTCTTTGAAAAAAAGGGGAATTGCATATATATCTCATTTAAACACTAAAATTACATATATATCCAAACTAAACACACAATTGCAAATGTGTCCTTTCTAAACAATAAAAATTTCATATATGTCCTAATAATTAATTTTAATATAACTAAATCCCGAAAATAAATAAGAATTATCACTTAAACCAAGATAGACCATTATGCCCTCACCATTCACGACATACACAAACATCATTTTCACACTAATAAACCAAAACCAACTGTTACCCTTTTCAATTCCGAAATTAGTTATGGTTTAATCCATATATCCTATGTTTGCAAAAGCACATATTGTGGCTAGTGATGCTCGTCGATGATACACGTACCTTATTGCCTGCATTTCTTACCGTTGATAAATGTTGTAGATGGTGGTGATGTCCGTGGACGATAGTGGTTGGCGATGATGAACATTGATGGTTGATTGGTTGACGTTTTAGTTCGGCAACGATGGCATGAAGTCGCCGTCGGTGGGATACTGGGTTGTGTCGTTTTGAGAGAGCATATAAAACATATCAAGCTTTTAATATTTAGACTTAATGTCATAAATACATAATTATAATATACGAGAATATGACACCAATCTTGCTACAAAACATATACATGTCAAGGGTGAGTGAAAAAGTTAGATGTTTGCTTGTTTGGAGAAGATTGTAATCACAAGTAATAAAAAAGTAAGGGCATAACGGTCTATTATGATTTAGAGGGTGTTTGGCTAAGCTTATTTAGTGGGCTTATCAGCTTATTAGCTTATATAAGCTCATAAGCTCAAACCAAGTGTTTGGCTAAGCTTATTTGAGCGGGCTTATGAGCTTATTTATGGGAGTTTTAATAAGCTAAGAAAACGAGGCTTTTTTATGAGGTATTAGGCTTATCTAAACTCACCCTTTGTCATTGTACATTTTTGCCCTCCCCTCTCCCCATATCATCAGTACCTCTCCTCCATTATTAGCACACACAATCTTCGAAAACTCATCTTCAAAATCAACCTCCCTCATTCTCGACCACCGGCACGCAAACTCCGTCACCATGGACTCATCATCCCCGGTATTAACATTTCTGCCACCCATTTTAACAGAACTAAATGGGCAGATTCCAGCTAAAGTATAAGCTGAAGGATTAGCTGTTGAGAATGATGTTTCATTGATAATTGGTGGATCCGTTAATACGAATCTTTACAGTTTATACTATATGTAATGTGTGTGTGTGTGTGTGAAAATGGGGTTATGTTTAAGAATAAAGATGGTATATTTGATATGGGTTTTAAGTGAAGTGATCTGGGTTTATTGCAGATTTTTGAAATTTTGGGTATTTAATTTAATAATCACCTTTTTTATACTCATTTTGTAACATCATGTACAGTGAGTTGTATATACATAGAGAGTTTGTGAGTGAATATGAACAGAGTGAGTGAATGTTGAAGGTTGTGTGATTGAGGGAGATGACTTTTAAGCTTATTAAACCATGTCATTTTTAGTCATTTACTAACATAAACCAACATAGACCAACATAAGTCAAACCAAACACTTTTGAGCTTATTAGCTTATTTACCATGAGCTAATCCAAACACTAACATGAGCTTATAAGCTTAGCTTATATAAGCCAATAAGCCTAAGCCCACTAAATAAGCTTAGCCAAAGAAGGCGTTAATCGTTAGTTGTTATAATTTTTTAGCATTTAACTATATTAAATTAGTTATTAGGACATATATGAAATTTTTATTGTTTAGGAAGGATTTATATGTAATTTTGTATTTAGCTTGGATATATATGTAATTTAAATGTTTAAGAGGGATATATATGCAATTTTCTTTTGAAAAAAATGTACATTACTACTATAACCCCTATATATAAATATATTTATTTTTTCTTAAATCTTAAAACTAAAAAAAATTTAAAATTCAGTTATTGATATACCTTTGATTATACCGATCATTAAATTAGTAAATTAAATATTTTTTAAACATCAAACTTTCATCATTTTTTATATCTAACTTATAGATTTTTATTCGCAATAGCTACAAATTGAACCCTTGATTGTTGTATCAATTATCAAATATCACACATCAAACCTATAAATTCACATATTGTGTCTAAGGTGTCATTTGTTTTTTCAGAGCTTTTACCTCTTCATCTGCGAACCATGCCTGCAGAAGAAGAGGTACATTTAAGCACTTCATTTGAAAGAAGAAGGCGGATTTGTTTTGTCTTTATTGAAATCTTCTTCCATTTTTCTTCTTTTTTTGAAAGAAGTGGAAAAAAGAAGTGATTGAAAGAAGTGGAAAAAAGAGGAAATTTATGTGCGTAGTAGAAGAGGAAAGAAGTGATTTTACCTCTTATATGCGAAAAAATAAGCGGTCTTCAATAAATTGTGCAGCGCTATGACATAAGAGGAAAAAAGAGCTTCTTTGAAAAAACAAACAAAGCCTAAGTCTTATTTCTGGGTTCGTCATAGATGTAAAGCCTCGTTTAATATGAACGATTGGCTTAAAAATCCTTGTAATATTCATATGTAATTTGCTAGTTTCTTGCTAGTGTTTCTCCAATAAAATTGCCGTTCAAAAAAAAAAAAAAAACCTATAAATTCACAAGTTTAATTATTTGTTGTTATAAATCATCGTTATGAACGGGAATTCACCTTTTGTGAAATTCATCTAAGATATTATAATAAGCGTGTCACATTGATTTGTGGATTTAATAATAGCATATTTCAAAATTGTCAACACAAGTATTATGTTATTAGAAGAACAATTATAAGAATATTTGGATTTTATAAAATACTTATGTGTGGAATTTTATAATGGTATATATAAACTATTTTACTATACGTTTAACCATTTCTATACCTAAAAGAGTAAACGTACAAAGTAATTGCATTAAGAGAATTAGACAATTAAAAACAGAAAAGGCAAGGTGCTGAAAACAATGTAAACAAATGCTACTAACCCACTTCATCTAAATTAAAAAAATATTATCTATCAAAAGTTTTTGCCTTAGTTATTTCTCTAATATAAATGTTAATGATGGGATAGAAGGTTTGGCGTTACGAAAGTTGGAAGACCACCATAATCGGGCACTATTGTGCGTGTGGTGATCGTTACTATACACCTGGTCACTACCGCACATGATTGCGTTTGTTTTCGTGATTACCACTACTTAGCTGAGTGTTTTAAGAAAATTACTAAACACCTATTCCAAATGGTACATGTTGGGAAAATAAAAGAAACTTTTTAATTTTAAATGTTCTTATTTTATTTACTTATAAATACTCGCATATTTCATCATTTTTATTCACAACTTCAAATATCATATTTCTTAATATCTACAAAATACAAATATAATATTTCTCATTTTCCAAATGGTCTCCAAATCTTTCATGTTCACAAATGTTAGAAGTTATTAGACAAATCAAATCGTTGATCTTAATTTATTTTTTTATTGTTAAAATGCTTAATAAACATTAACTAAACTTACAAACTACCTTTATTACATGTAATTTTTAATTTAGTATATACTTTTATTTCTTTTTTACATTGAATAGTGACTTCTGGGCCTTGTACGCAACATGGTGACAAAGATTATCGAAAGCGATGTTTTAAAAGGGTGATGAGGAATGTGGATCAAGACTTCTTCCTTTTGGATTTAATTGGTCAATATTATTGTAATTGCTAATCATGGTTGTCACCTAATCAAAAATTATTGTTTCAATGTATCATTTTTCAATAAAAAAAACGGAATTTTTATTAAGAAAAACCACTACTATTCGCATCTTAATCAAATGAATGAGTACATATTTTATTATAACATTCCTTAATTTCTTTTAGTGACTGTATTTCACGGTAAAAATAATGCATTTAGACCGGGCGTCATTACCATCAAACTCACCAACTTTACATCAGCGCAATATAACTATTCAACAAATTACAAATTCATAATCATACAAGTATAGTGATTATCATCAAACCAAACATATAAAAATTGCAAACCATATACCCAACAAACAAACAAAAAGAGATTGGAAACTGTTCGTGCACAAAGTGGGGCTTAGCACGTGGCTATGAAAGAGGGTAATGAGACAACGTGTAGTGATACTCACCATAGTGTGATGCACCACCTACCATTACACAAAAACTTGTATTTAGCAATCTACGTCAAATCTATCTATAGTTTCACATTTTAAATAAAAAATTAACAATAAGTATATGTTGATAAGGAAGAGATTTAGTTAGAAGAAAATTTTACATAATAAAAAATTACAGCCACTTATTTTAAATGAGAAAAAAAAATTAAAAAAAAATACGTTTATGCCTGTAGGTACATCTAAAATGTATTTCTTTTCAAACTTCTCATTTTTAGATAGAAGAAGTTAAGAACTATTTTAATATTAAAGTAGGAGTAAAACATTACTTTGAGTAGAAACAGGTGTTGCTCACTTGCTAGGTGTACTTTCCAACTTGAGCTTGATAACAAGAATGCAACCCCAAAAAGTACTTTGGTTTTTTTCTACCTCATGTCTTTTGTCCACAAAAAAGGCTATATAACTAAAATAACAATAACATTTCCTACACATAACTGACATAATTTTCGTACCAAAATATCAACCATTTCTATAGTATGCTTTTATGAAAAAACATTCATTTATAGAAAATTGTACACCCACGATGTATATTATAAAGTTCAAATAACATACACGTATTATCGAGGAGAACAAAAGTATATCACGTTCAAATAATTAAAGAAAGACATCTTTATCTTTTTGGTCAAAGTTAGGAAAGAAAATGATTTGGTTGATGATGACTACGGTTTCTTTACGATAGAAATCCTAAATTTAATGTTAATAATTTGCTTTTATACATCATAGTATGACGTTGAATCTAAGGCTGTAAAAAGCCCATACTCATGTAACCCGACCCAATTAAATTACGTATAAGCTTATTCGGGCCAAGTTAGACAGGTTTAAAAATATTAATAGGGTTATTTGGGTTAATCCGATTAACCCGAACTCTTATTAGGGTCGAGTATTGGGTAAGAGTTTAAAGCTTATTCGGGTTTTGAGTTAACCCGCATAACACGCTCCCCATATAAGGGATTTTTACAATTTCTTAATATATTTTTTTTTGTGTTTATTAAAATATACCTTTATTTATTTATTTATTTATTATATATATATATTTTAGGGGGAATTGCATATATACCCACTAAAACTTAAAAACTTTCATATTTCCCCATAATACAAGTTTTTATTGCATGATGTACAATGCATTTTAAGCATGTTTTGGTGGGTATATATGCAATTGACCCTATATTTTATATATTATAATTTGACTAACCCGAACCTGATTAACCTGTACCCAAATAACCTGAAACCTGAATAACTCACATTTTATTATGATTGGGTACCGGTAAATTTTTTATTCCCCAAAACCCGATTAAGTAGTATTAACCAAACCAGATTAAGACTTATTCGGGTCTGGTTTTCCCTAATAACAACCTTAGTTGTATCGCCCTCACTTTTCATTATTAGTTATAAGTATCTTAAGCAGATTATTGACGTTGAACAGTTTTGGTATAACACGCTACCTATACAAATACAATGAGGATATGGACAAGCTTCATATAATTGTGGTAAAACAAAAGAAATTATTGATGGACTTTGGATAAAATATTGTAAATAGTGATATAGTTGAGGTGACTTGAACTAAATGATACACTCAACCATTTAAAAACTACTACGAGATTAACAATACGAACACAATATAAACTAATGTATAGGTCTTTAAGATGTAATGCATCGATACTCCTCAAACAATATGAACCTGAGTTTAACTATTCTAGTCAAATCTTCCGAAAATAATTAAAGTTGAGTTGTAACGACCATCATGTTTAAGGATAATACAAGTTGCTATCCTACTTCACAATTTTCGATAACGTGGTCATCATATATACAAAGTCATAATATATGTTCATGTTTAATGGCTACGCATTTACGTAATATACATGTGTTTTAATCTGATGTTATATGGTGTAAAAGTAAAATGACAAAGTTATTGTGCATTAGTTAATTGGTTATATTTGGTCATTTGAAAATCAAACGATCAAATAAAGTTTAGATGGGCAAAGGCCCTTACCATTATTTGGCCCATCAAAGCTGTTTATTAAAATTAAAGCCCACCTGATATTTGTACCCGTCTTGGGCTCTTTTACGAAATAAATGATGGCTATTAAATAGGCAGAATCTTTAGCGCAATTGTATATTTACCCAACTTAAACTCTAATAATATTTACTCATGGGATAAGTATCCTTTCATATTCATGAAAGATAATGTTATGTTTGTTGTGATTGTACATTGTCATTATTCCAAGACATTAATTTTATTTTAATTCAAATTTACAATCACAACAAACACAACATTACCGATGAACATGATAGGATCCATATTCACATGCATTAACTATATGATACATTATGCATTCAATTTTGGCTGACATTTTGATATTTAGATTTGTTATATATGAAATTATCTCTAAATTTATTATAAGGAAACGATTGCCGAAAATCTGGCCCCTTCTACGAAATAAATGGCTAGGGGTATTCATCAATTCAGTTATCGGGTTATTTGGTTTATTTCGTTTGGTTAAATATTTTTTTGGGTAAAATAGAAAATCGAACCGAATTCAAACTTGGATTAAATCGAATGAAAAACCGAATTTAAATTTTGAATTGACTCGAATTACATTATCTATATATTTTTTGTATTTAATTCTATAGATTTTTGGCAAACAAAAATGTCCAGAATTATATGTAAGATATAAAAAGGTCTTAGAACTTATAGAAAACTTCACCCTTGAAAGGTTGTAGAAGTAAAACAAGAAAGACTAATCGTAGAGCCCATGTACATGATAGTCTAGATTTTGTAGTATAAATAGAGGAGCTCTCATATATATAAACTATCATGAAATTCACTTATATATATTCTCTTGTAAAGTTCTCTTTAGTAAAACAAAAGTATTTTCTATATAATTCACTTGTTTCTCTCTATAAAGTTTTTCATTATTTCCCTACATCGTTGAATGCTTAAAATATGTGTAAGCTGGGGCGGACCTCTTTAAGGGCAGGGGAAGGTCCTGATTTTCTCAAAATTCTGTCGATGTAAATATTATAGGTTTTAAGGGTAATTTAGTTGAGGTTACAAACAAATCTCCAATTCGGCCCTTCCAAAATAAATTCGCCCCCTCAAAATAAATAGTCAAATTCTGGCTCTGTGTGTAAGCTTTGTATGTGAAACAAATGCAGATGAAGTGAATAGTTTAAAAGACTAGCACCAATCCTAAAAGGATGGAAAATAATTTGAGGTCTAAATGTGTGTTTAATTTTATGGCTAAAATAATGTGAAAGTGTTTTTGTTGGTTTATGATAAAGTGAATTTATCTAATATCACCAATAAAATAATAACACGTGAAATTAAACATATAATTAAACACGCGAGTTAGACATGTCAGTCAATGCCCATCTTAAAATTACAACCACCATCTCCATGTTACAAATGTGATAACTCATTACAATGTTATGAATATGATAACTTTAGCGTTAGGATTTTGGTTCTCTGAAAAAATAAAAAAGGAGAACTTTTTCTATAAATTTAGCGTTAGCGTTAGGCATTGGTTAAGAAGGGTATGGACCCACAAAAAAAGACTAAAAAAACGTTTTTTTATTTACAAAGTGTACTTTGTGTGTGGGTCCCAGAGTCATTTTGTAAGGGTTCATGACTTCTTAACCAATGCCCTTAGGGCATTGGTTAGACAATCCCAAAAAGAAAATGAATGATTATTCTATATATTCACTCACGAGTATCCTTCTCTTTCAATATCTACGCATATCCTTCTTTTTCAATATAGAGAAGTAAACCATAAATATATTATATTTAACTACTTTTAGTCGTAATCTAAAACAAATTGAATTATCAGATTGAGGATTTCAAGATACCCGATACATATTTATAATATCCGATACATATAAGGTCGAAATACATTGATCAGGAAATTATTTCTGAGTAATTTAGAAATCATATATTGTATATATTATTTGATTATTACCACTGTCTCCACATCCAAAATCCAATAGAAAGTTCACCTACAACAACAATTAGCATTACGTGTTTATTAACTATCGGGTGCTATAGGTTTTCCTATGCTCAAATGGCTAGTCCGGGATCGCCGTATATGTTGTTTTCAATCTTTGGTTTACTGCTCATATTACAATAATAGCGATTTATAGCTTCCATCCTAGAGTTAAAAACAAGTATGAATACTTGATTGTTATAACATCAATACTTTATGTTTCCATGTGTATTTTTATCAAATGGTAGCTTATGATCTGATCAAAGCGCCGAAGCTAAAGCAAAAGCGAAAGCGACTTGAAGCCACGGATGTAGGCGAAGAGGAAGCGGCGAAAAATAAAGCTAAAATTGATGCCAAAACCATTGAAGACGAAGAAAAACGTCTTAGTCAGATTACAAAGGCAGATGTTGCATTACGAAAAATGGTGGACTTGGGGGTGTTTAGTGTGTGGGAATGGGGTACGTTTGCACCACCATTGTCGGGGTAACATACATGCCTTCCTTCATTCTGCCACCACCGCAAAGGGCGGTTACATAGGCTACCTAACCCATCACCCGATATAATCACCGCATCTTACAACACTAACATAACCTATATTCTGTAAGTTAGGTTATCGTGTTTGATCTATTGAGTAAACGTGTATATGAATATGGTTGTTTAGTGAGAATGGGTCTTTTACAAGATACTGGATCTTCAAAAATGTAATCAACTTTTACGGGCATGTTGAGGTAACTGTTATATCAGTTGGCCGATCATGTTCAGGAGACCGAACGACCCATTAAATCTGTCATTCTTGCAATCCAAAAAACTTACACCGTTCTCCAAAATGTTGGAATTTACGATATCAATATCTCTACGTCCTTATCATAAACACATTTAATAGATGCAACCGCAACCTTCCCGAGAATTCACTTCAACCAAGCTGCTACTCTTAAAACCTTTTTGCTACCTAATCACCCAAATCAATTCCTCTTTTTTTTGTGACTGTACACCCCATTATCGTCTACAGATCGAGCTCAACATTTCCATTCACTGTAGCGCTTTTTGAAAATTTAGAATTCAGTTCACGATACCAAAACAGGTCACCGTTACTCGAACATTTTCTACATCATGGTCGACTCCCTTTACCAAGCATTAGAGGTAAAAGTGTTCCACGATTTGCCTCTAATCATCACCGAGACGAGATGGCCTTGCTTGGATGCAAGCCAGACAATATGAACCTGAGTTAAATTGTTCTAGTCGAATCTTCCAAAAATATATTAAAGTTGAGTTGTAACGGCCATCATGTCTAATGATAATACAAGTTTCAATCCTAGTTCACAATTTTTGGTAACGTGGTCATCACATATACAAAGTCATAATATATATTCATGTTTAATGGCTACGCAGTTACATAATATACATGTGTTTTTATATGATGTTATATAATATATAGTGTAAAAGTAAAATGAAAGAATTACGATTAAAGATCATTTACATACCAAATTTATTTTACATATAAAGGGATCAATCCTTACCATCCATCTTCATTTGATCACATGAGATTAATACTAATAATTAAAAAAAAAAAACTCATTTTCATCTTTTTTTTCAAATATTATTATTTTTCAAACCGTTAATCATTAAACAAAAAAAAAATATACCATTACGACGAGCATTTAATTATCTTTCTATAGATAGACACTTTGATATACATTCGACAAATTTTTTTTTCGTGTTTTTTACGTTTTTTTTCGTTACTAAAATTTGTATGAAAAAATCACATGTGATTAAACACTAATTTGAATATTCTAATAATATCACATGTGACATTAGTTAAATCACATATGATATGTAATATTATGATGCAGACAAGATTCAAGGTCACGCATCGTAGTCTGTTGCTTAACTACGGCGTAACATCAAGCCATGATTACGTCGTAACTTATGTTTAAATTTTGGTTTTATTGGTGTAGAGTTACGCCGTAATTGATTTATTCAATTACGCCGTAACTCAGTCGTGTTATTATTTCCTTTTTCTGTTTTAAGTCGGTTCTAGAAGATTCTAGGTTACTTTCTCCTCAATTTTGGCTTCCCTATAAATATAGGGTTTGAGTTTATTGTTATGTATTTAGAGAATCATTAATAAAAGTTTATTTTAGAGTCTTTACTCTTGTTTTGGGTTTTATTCCCGTAAGGTGAGCCTTGGTTATCACCCTTAGATTAGGGTTTTGTCTAAATACGCTTTCGTGTCATGTGTCAATTGGTATCAGAGGCACATTGTATCCTGGTGGATAATTGGTGTAGAAGGTTCTACTTCAATTAATGTCTAGAGCTTGTTAGTATCCTAGATGATGAATTGTGTAGAAGATTCAAAAAGCCATACTGTTGGTAGGGTATGGTCTGGAGAGTAAAGAAATCATGGTTTTACCAAATCCATGAAAGTACTTGACAGGTGTTACACTGTGCTAGAAGAACTACGTTCCGTGATCGTAAGTGGGGCATTAATCCACAAGAATCGCGAGGGTAGAAATTATGGAGGTTCAAGAATTCGTCCAACCATAGGCGGATCTATTGACAACCGTATGTGCAACCAATCCCCGTTCAACAATAGGAGGGTTGATGAATGGGAGAAAAAGATGGAGATGGAGATGGAGATTCGACTACCAACAATCAAATTGTTTTGTTCAAAGGTTTTGATCAATAATAAGGTATTTTCTTTAATTATTGACAATTATGGGGCTAGGAATTTGGTGTCGAGAAAATTGGTTAATTATTTTAAGGGAAAATGATGCAAATAGACCGCGCGCCCTGAGGCTTATCACTTTCTAGACCACGCCATCTTGCCATGCGAAAATAGACCGGTTGCCCAGCGATTTTTTTGGAGCCAACCATGGGGTGCCACGTGTCCGACAACTTATGACAAAAGTACATATATTGAGAGTATATGTCATGTATTGTTTTTTGGGCAACTTTATATTTTTGAGCAACTTGTATTTATATAGAAGGATATTTTAGTCAATTTACATTTTAAATTAAAACAAAAATCATTACTCCTGATACATCTTTTCACATTAAAGCATCACACCACCCCATACCTCACACCTGTTCTCCACATAAATCATCACAACTTACACCACCACAAGCACCCAACAACCCGACGCCACAACCATCCGACGGCACCACCACTTGACGCCACCTCCACCGGACTCCAGATACATCTCAATCCCATAGGCGGTAGGCTCATGGCAAAAGAGGGTCGTATTAGAGGTAACGATGGGGAAGCGTGTTGACTTTTGGCGGTACAATCATCACTCCGGATCCAACGATTAACATTGATCAATTAGGAGTACCATGGAGTATTGCTCTTAATCTTACTTATCCTGAAACAGTCACACCTTACAACAAAGAAGGTATATGCACAAATTGAAGATTATGAAGATTATACACATCGCCAATTTTGACCTCAAATTCACTCGCTGGAAACTTCACCAGAATGTTGACCGGAGCGTTGACCGGAGAGATGACCGGAGATTTGTGTTTGTTACGGAGGCGAATGAGGCGTACGTTGAGGGTGAGGATGTGGATTTGAATGTGGATAGAGTGAGTGAGAGGTTGTTGAAGTTAGTTAAGTTAGTTACGGATGTGTTTCCTGGTGGAAAATGGTGGAGGTTTAGTGAACAAGTTGAGATTGGGCAGATTGCGAAACCGGTTACATTGGTTCGGGCGTTGAGAAGGATGTGGGAGTTGATTTCCACTGATTTTTCGCGTTCTTGCTTTGATTTTGACTGCGATAATGTTTACGTATTAGATATTAATTACTGTAGTTGACAAGGATGTGGGGCGTGGGGTGTTTGTTTAAGATTATTTATCGGCTTATGAGCTTAACGGTTCTCAGCTTATGTTTCATAAGCACCCTTTTTTGGCTTAGTTTAGGACTTCTGAGTTATGTGTGTCTATTGATTAAGTAAGTTCAAAATCTTTTCCTTTTAACTAGCTGTTATAACATTTTTTTGGTGCTTTTGAAGGGACGTTAACGAGTGCAAGTGCACATATCATAACAGCGATTATAGGATCGGAGTGTTGTCACTAGCATGGTGCTATGGTAAATTGGGTTGGATTCTTTGGGAACGCTTCTCTTTTGATATTTGCGGTCATTACTTGGTTCACTTGTCTCTTGCTCTCAGACTGCTATAGGTCTCGACCACATTCGGTACCGAAACTACAACTACATGCAAGCCGTAAAAGCTAATCTTGGTAATCATGAATCCTATATTTAGCTCCTAACTTTGTTTATGTGTTTATAGTTAGCATTTCAGAATTTTATTTCTCCTAATCCTTATTCTTTAAAATTATAGACTTTAAATAGCAACTAATACTAATAACATAAAACTTGAAATGGTTCAATCAAGCATGTCGAACACATGATATTTGGGTACGTACTTAAATGAAAGGCTACATACTCAACAATCCATAAGAGTTTCAAAGTTGATCAGTTTTTCTTGATACGCTTGTTTTTCATGTGGCTTTGGATATATGGTAAAAGTGAATATAGGACAAGTGCTTGTAGATATATGCCTCTTAGGATAGATAATTGGTAATGTATAACACATGTTTTTTACATGAAAGAATATTGGTTATAAATAATTAGACAGATCAATATTCTAGTGAGTGCTTGCATATTCCATAATCTGTTATTTTTTTTTAATTTGAGGTTTTTGTTTTTGAACACATGGGCCAAGGGTTATGGTTATAAAGTTGTTCAAAAGTGGCATGTCTTTAGATAACATAGAACTTATTTAAAGCACTGTATGTGTTGGTGTCCTTAGATAGATGTCAAAAACCGTGACACGAAAATAGAAGAGTTTTAAAGATGTTCTTATAATCTAAGTGAGTTACAAACTTACTAGCTATCAGATCCTTTAATCTTTCACTGAATATATGAAGACGAAATGTACAAGGCATATAATACGATGTGCTTGCCTTCTAAATGTTTTACAAGTGGGCTTCAATACAAATTTTGTGGAATAGCTCAGTATGGGATTCTAATAGGAGCTACCATTGGATACACCATAACCGCCGCCATTTCTATGGCGTAAGCATTATAAGTTATAGCGATATACGCTCGTTATATCTGTGTATGAGTTTTACCTATTCTGATTCTGTTTTAACTTGACTCGTTAGGCCAATTAATCGGTCAAACTGTTTTCATAAGAATGGCCACCACGACGGGTGTCACAATAAACTTTAATAAACACATAAGAAAGGATCCTTGTCCTTTCATCCGACTAGTCATCGGAAACTTATGTTTTGTAAGCTTATTTTTCCGGCTTGTTTCAAAACTTATGTGTTTATTAAAGTTTATTATGACATAATAAACTTTTGCATCGCTAACTTTATCTCTTATCATTTGAACGATGTTTTTTTGTTATATCGCTATAGTACATTGACAAATGACGCTACATTTATGTTTAGGGCCTTCAATATCTCCATCAAGCTCCTCACTGACCAAGGACACTGCGATCCACCCACCTCGGTTTTGTGCTACCTCCACCTCCTCCTAATGAAGGTAATTGTACAAAACCATATCTTGATTAACCCCAACCAACCCGTTTTGACCCGTACTAGAATTCTGACACATTAACTATACAAAGACTTGTATCTTTTCGGACTTATTTTGATTTTTTGTTGTAGATTGTACAACAGTGACTTGCACACAACCATTAACATACGCACTAGCAGGATCACCTTGTGCTTGTGTATGGCCAATTGAAGTTAAGCTACGCCTCTCTATTTCCCCATACACATTCTTTCATTTGGTCTCTGAACTCGCCCATGAAATCTCAACCGGTGTTTCAGCGAATGTAAGTCAAGCTCGAATCATGGGGGCCAATGCAGACGGCGAACAGCTTGACAAAACCATTGTTCTTGTCAACTTGGTACCCCTAAAACAAAACTTTGACCCCGCCACTGCATTTTCAATTTATCAAAAGTTCTGGAAGAAACAAGTTCTCATAAACAAACCTTGTTTTGGTGCATATGAAGTTGTGAACATTAAATATCCAGGTTTTACTATCTCTGTATCTCATAATTGACATATTTGAAGACCTTCGAGAATGTTAATTGTACTCGGTTCTTATTTTGACTTCAGGTCTTCCACCTTCTCCGCCTTCGCTTCCTTTAAATGGTGATGTAACAGTTGATCAATCGGATTCTTTAATTACTAGTAAAGGGATGCCTTTCAAGCCTATTGGAGTTGATATACCAAGAAACGAAGGAGAGTAAGAGTAAAACAAACGGAAGCATGGTCACGATGGTCATTTTATCGTCGTGACAGCTTTTTGTTATCATTGGAGTTTTGGTTTTGTTGATGAAATATGGATGTTGTTGTTATTCGATTCTCAAGCGGAAAAAATAGTCTCTGCATTACCGTGTCCCAAGGGAAACCATCAGGTAACACTCATGGTGCATTACAAAATTGTGTAAATCATCTTCAACTCTCATTATACGCTCATTCTTTATATTGATTGTTCCACATACATAGTAGATGCTTGGGCCTTTAGTCATGAACTGAACATAAGGTGTCTTTGCTTTTATTACTAATCAACCCACTTAGCGTTGCGGCTTGTTTATTGATGGTCTCAAGGACTACCTAATAGCGATAGTATCAATGGTGATAATCCTTGCATTTTACATAAAAGTTAACTTAATTAGTTTAACCAAACATGGTATACATTATACCTTGCTTAACTTTTGGATTTGGAATTCACATATTAAGTTGCTCGTGTTTGCTAAAGTATTGACCTGAACTTATACTCTTTGTTTCTTTTATAGCTGGGTGAGATTTTAAAAGCTTTAGTCCAGGAGGGTTCAGAGACCAAGGATGTGAGGAATAAAGACCAAGTCATTCTACATATGAAAGCTCTTGTTTCCAGTGAACTATGCATAATGGAGGATATCTTGTGTCCTCATATTGCAGAGGTACATCTCTTTTTCTTGTCAAAAATTTATCCTTAGGTCAAAACTCGAACTGAGTTGATGACGGTTTTGTTAATATTTGATTAATGCAGGCATGCATTCAAGTTTTCAGAGAACCACGCAAACTTTAATGTCGATAACGTGAGAGTTGCTTGGCTTTTGGGTGTATCTCTTTGTGAGTCTAAAACCTTTAGAGGCATGGTTCTAAAAGTTGATACTATTGTTGGTATTATAAAGGCAATTCACGACGCAAAGGTGAGTGTAGTTTGTAAAGATGGAGTTCTAGATGCTCATATATAGTCTTTTTAGCTCTTGAATTCCACATGCACCTACGACAAATTAGACGCAAATATATGCTATAAATTTTATAGATAGAGCCTTATTGTGAAATCCATTTCTTGAAGCTGAAAGGGGTTGTTGGTTTTATAGGTGCTTGTTATAGCTGGTGGTGTTGGTGTTGATACAACAGACAGTGAGTAGGTTCGTTCCTTCATTTCCAAACCTGTTTTGTTGCAATCAGGCCTCATT
This sequence comes from Chrysanthemum makinoi, assembly GCA_910596185.1. Taxonomy (NCBI): domain Eukaryota; kingdom Viridiplantae; phylum Streptophyta; class Magnoliopsida; order Asterales; family Asteraceae; genus Chrysanthemum; species Chrysanthemum makinoi. The sequence goes on along the minus strand of OU343217.1, from coordinate 54,321,014 downwards.
GTTTAGGAATGTGTGTTCTCAATTAGAACGAAACTCTCTATACGTTTAAATATGGGTTGGCCCCCAAGATTCAAGGAGTTACTACATATTTGTTACTATTGTTTTAAAATAAGTCC
>OU343217.1:54303985-54320798 GCA_910596185.1 Chrysanthemum makinoi | reverse complement strand
TACACATTTTTATTTTTTATATACACTTTTATATGCGGTTTATACACGCTAACAAGTGTTATATATGCTTATATACAAGTGTTATACCACGCTTATATTACATTTTCATACACTTTTTATAATGCGCTTTATATAATGCTTTATACAACTTGTATAAAAACATGACACTAGTGTAAAAAAACGTGTATGCACATTTTTATACAAGTCGTTATGCAGGTTTTTATACACGTTTAAAAATGTGTATAACAAGTTGTATATAAGTGTAAAAATAAAAAATAAATAAATAAAAAAAAAAAACGTGTAAAAACGTGTATAAAATCGCGTATAAAAATGTGTATAAAAACATGTGTAAAACGTGTATAAAAATGTATATAAAAACGTGTATAACAACTTGTACAAAAACATGTATAACAACTTGTATAAAACGTGTATTAAACCACGTATAAAAACTTGTATAAAAAAGTGTATAAAAATATGCATAAAAATGTATATAAAAACATGTATAAAACGTGTATAAAAACGTGTATAAAAGTGTGTATAAAAACGTGTATAAAACATGTATAAAAATATGTGTAAAAACATTGATAAAAACGTATATAAAAACTCGTATAAAAACGTGTATAAAAACGTATATAAAACCATGTATAATAAAGTGTATAAAAAAGTGTATAAAACGTATATAAAAAGTGTATAAAACATATATAAAAACATGTATAACAACTTGTACAAAAACGCGTATAAAAACGTATATAAAAAGTTAAAAACGTGTATAAACCATTTATAAAAAACATGTACAAAATGTGCGTATAAAAACGTGTATAAAAGCGTATATAAAAACATAAATAAAGACGTATATAAAAGGACTAACGTTGCAAACAATCATTGGTATAAAGGACTAATGTTGCAAGCAATAGTTAGTATAAAGGACTAACGTAGCAAACTTTGCAAATGATCGTTGGTATAAAGGACTAACGTTGCATATGACTGTTTGTATAAAGGACCAAAGTTGCCACTTGATAACTGGACTTAACTAATGAAACTAACGTCGTTATCAAAATGGACTGAAAGTGAAACAAACATATCACTTTTGAACTGAATCCGAAACTTTTTGACAAATTGTACCAAAAGTAAAATACCCAGCAAACCCAAAGACCCAAAAATGTAGTTAACTCTAAACGTTATTTCATCGTTTCATTTCCCAAAGACCAAATATAACCAATTAATTAATGCACAATAACTTTTGAGGAGAGTTATTTTACATATTAAACTTTTCTTACATACCAAATGACTCATTTCCACTCTTTATTTAAAAAAATAATGGTTTAAATTAAAAGCATTTTAATATTTCACCTATTTTTTATAATTTAAATATTTGTTAAATCGTTTATCGTTAAGCGAAAATAATTTCACTATCGCAACGAGCATTTAATTATAATTCTATAGACAGACACTTTGATATATTTTTGACAAAAAAAATCGTTTTTTTTTTACTTTTTTCACGCTTTTTTGTCTTTTTTCATTTTTTTTCTTCATTGTTTAAAACTTGCATGAGAAATCACATGTGATTAAACACTGATTTGAATATTCTAATAATGTCACATGTGATATTAGTGTTAAATCACATATGATATGACGCAGGACGCGGAAGCGTATTTAGATAAAACCCTAATCCAAGGGTGATAACCAAGGCGCACCTTGGGGGAATAAAACCCAAAACAAGAGTAAAGACTCTAAAATAAACTTTTATTAATGATTCTATGAATACATAACAATAAACCCAAGCCCTAAATTTATATGGAAGCCAAACTTGGGGAGAAAGTAACCTAGAATCTTCTAGAACCGACTTAAAACAGAAAAAGGAAATAATAACGCGACTGGGTTACGGCGTAATTGAATAAATCAATTACGGCGTAAATCTGACACCGAATAAAAACCGAAATTTAAACATAAGTTACGGCGTAATCATGGCTCGAGGTTACGCGTACTAACAGACCACGCATGCGCGAACCTTGAATCTTGTCCGCATCATTCCCCCTCACTTTAGAAGAACTCGCCCTCGAGTTCTCACTATCAACGGCTTTATCAACCTCGAACAAACTCTCGCACTGATCCTTATCCGGTGTAGCTTTAAATTCTACATTAATTGAAAGTGCTTCTTCATACTTCTTTACACGTTTACCACACTCCCAATAATCAACCCATGATCCAAAACATTGGTTCGTGTACTCCTCAAAATCCTTGATGCCTTCGGAATCCATGCTTAGCTCACAATAAAAACCAAAATTTAAACATAAGTTACGGCGTAATCATGGCTCGAGGTTACGCCGTAATTATGCAACAGACTACGATGCGCGACCTTGAATCTTGTCCGCATCATTCCTCCTCACTTGAGAAGAACTCGCCCTCGAGTTCTCACTATCAACGGATTTATCAACCTCGAACAAACTCTCGCACCGATCCTTATCCGGTGTAGCTTTAAATTCTACATTAATTCGAGTGCTTCTTCATACTTCTTTACACGTTTACCACACTCCCAATAATCAACCCATGATCCAAAACATTGGTTCGTGTACTCCTCAAAATCCTTGATGCCTTCGGAATCCATGCTTAGCTCACAATCAAAACTATTCGCATCTTTATCATCAATAAAATCCATAACAAAGTCTTGATTGACTTCACCATTTTTCAAACCTTCAACACGTTCTTCACCTTTAAAACCCATGACTTTGTCTTCACAACTCTTCAAAACTACAACTCTTTTGTTCATTCTACTAAAGTTGCAATCTTGTCTTCATGTTGCTTACAAACTTGAATTTCTTTGATGTTTTCAACGTGTTCTTCAACAACCCCGGTCTTCAATATTTTCTCTTCAATCTTTACCTCGGCCATTGGCTCATGTAATTGTTCTGTGGATGGAGTCATCGCAATTCTCTTTCCTTCCCATAAGAAAAGGTAGAGATTACGCTTTAAATCATAAAAACCTTGAACTTCTTGTCGCCAAGATTTTCCCAACCGAATATGACAATCCTCCATATCATTCAATTCACAAAACACTTCACGTTTATATGATTTACCAATAAATATTGGAACCCAACAAACTTGTGTTTTTCTATTCAAACAAAACTCAATTGGAAAATTAAAATAAAGGAAAATGATGCAAATAGACCACGCGCCCTGAGGCTTATCACTTTCCGGACCACTTTTATTTTTAATTTGAGAATAGACCGAGGGCAACCGTTGTCATTGGGCAACTCATCGACATTGTGACAAGTGTCCCGTATGTATAAGGTATTGTTTTTTGGGCAACTAAAAAGCGCTGGGCAACCGTATTTTTTAAAAAGGGTTTTTTGGTCATTTTACATAATACTTGTCAAGTACATATACTTTTTACATAAATAAATTATTTTATAAACTGTGTTCACTTTTCACAAACACTGCTTCTTAATTTCACAAACACCGCTTCTTCATAATACTGTTCCATGTACCAACAGCCTTTAAAATAATATTTTCCCTATTAATTATTAATAGCTTATCCCAAAAGTAAGAGTGCAATCACGCCTTATTCATTCTGATAACTATCCTCAATCCTTATCATCTCAGTTATTGATCTAGAACCACCGATGACAAAAATGGTGGTTTTCGTTCCACAAGACCACGTATGAAATTAAACAACAGATGGATCTATAAAACGATGAGATTCGCGTCCAATCATCATTTTTGTTTTGTTTGCTTTTAATTATGGTTTGTCTGGGTGAAATTTGAATCGAAGGTCGACAAGGAGATGGCATAGGTTCAGGTTATTTTTGGTTAGTGAATTGATTGAATTGTGTGTTTTTTTATCGTTTTGGAATTGGGCTTATGGTTTTAATCAACGCATGGTTATGTGATTGCCAGATATCACCATCTACGGTCCAAGGGTTTCTCACAGCCACAGGTTATTGCCTATTTTTCTTTAAACTTATATGGTTTTAGATTAGGTTTGCACACACCGGATTCATCTAAAAAAACACACACTCATCAGATAATTTCTTTATATAAAGTTTGTGTTTTTATTCATGAGTTTTTCGCTGCTTGCAGGTTTAATACCAGGTATGAAGATTTTTTCGGTTGTTTCCTTCATTCAAAGTTAAATTTTTAAAAAAATTTGTGTATTTGTACAAAAAAATGAATTGACTGGTTTTATTTTCATTTGTTTTATGTGTTTTATTTGCAGCGGCGATTGATTTGGTTTGTGGGTTTTGATTGCAACGGCTAAGCTAATTAGTTTGATTTATTTTTCCTGTTTTCGGTTAATGGATTTGCACTAAGGTATACCCTTTTTTTATTAATTATATGTTGAATATGTTGTGTGATGTTTTGAAATTTAGGTTATGGGTAATTTTTCAAATTGTCTTATTCTTCTATTTAAGTTCATGTATTTGTATCGAAGAATCTGCACACGAATGTATTCCGGCCCTTTTCACCTGGATCAGGGCAAATATCTTAACCTTTGTGCCTGTGCATTCGACAACTTCCGGCCCGCCAAAGCTCATCAACAACTTCTGTTCTCAAACATATTTGTAGATGAGCGGCGTGATAAACGCCGTCACAAACGATGGGGTGTTTGGATTCAACCAAGATTCTTTCAACCTCAACCTGACCATAAGTGGTAGCTAAGCGCTAGCTAGTTGCCCATCATTTCTCGAATCTCAGACTTATTATTATTATTACTACTACTAGCTAGGAAATTTTCTTCTTCTGTAACATTATAACATTACGGTTGTATTTATTTTATCATGTAGCTTTTACACATTTTGGATATAGTTGATGGGTTCTTGCTCAACTTAATCCTTCATATTTTAATGTTTTGCTTGCGACACCCTCTTTTCACACATCATTTCAATACACCAACATCATATTATCTGAAACCTTTTGCTCATACTTAAAAAATGGGGTGTTTTTTCAAACAACTATAACTTATGCTTATTCTTTTTAAGATTATCGCGTTGTCAAAACATGATATAAAAGAGACGGTACACATTTTTGGTTTACCTCCATTATTTAAACACAAAAAAGACTTGTATGATCATTCGGAAGTTCTACGGTTGTTCATCAGGTTAGCTAGGTTATGGTTAATTTTGACATTTGTCGAGTTAAGCTTATTACATTGCTGAGATGGATTCTTGCAGGTGATGAAGGATGCTACTGCAAATATTAAGTATTGATCGAACCTGTATGTCATTTGCGAGTTACTAGGAAAGTAACTTATTTCTCTCATTCTTCTTCTTCCTCTAACATCTTCATCCTTGTGGTGTAATGATTTCGGTTCCTGTATATATGTCTTACAGGAAGCGTATGCTACTGGATGAGAATCCCTCAGTTTTTTATGATGCTACAAACTTGACTCGATTGCTCTGTGCATCTGTCAAGAAGGCTGAGGCTATTGACCATCGAAAGCAGAACCACACGGTGAGCTGCATTTTCATCTGAAATGGAGTTATGAACCTCTGTTGTATGGTTCTCTTCGTGCTAACTATTTTGTCGTCATATTGCTAGGAAAGCAGCAGGAAGAATAAACCTCTGCGCAAACAAAAGTCCCATCACTTGTTGATACTATCGTTCACCTCAAGAGTCGATATTAGGTATGTATAAACGAGTAGGCGTGTGATTTAAACGGGTTTTGGAGTACACTTTTGTTTCTGTTTTTACATCCAAACATATATCCCCTAAATGGTGTTGTTTTAAACTCTATTTGTTTTGAATGAATATAGCTAGAGTTTGACTTTATATGTCCCCAGCGTATGTTTTTGATTCAGTTTAAGGCTTATAAGCAATATAAAGTTTATTAATATAGTGCCCCCACTAAATCATACGAGTATTTGTTACCGATTAGTGTATTGTCATATTTTGTGATCGGAGGTTTATATTAAAGCTAAAGTTATCTACTTTATTTCTTATTTTTTGGGTAACCATGGTTTCCGACCTTTTGGCCAGCTAAAGTCTGAGGTTTAATTGGTGGTACCAAGATTTATGACTTGTTATAGATCTCGGTTGGAGGTTTAATTTTTGTGGTCCCTAAGATTTCTGACTTGTTGTCGTTGAAGGGTATTTTAGACATTTAACTAATAGTTAAAAACTTCTATAAGCTAAGATATTGTAAGTTAAGCGTTACCACTAAAATCGGTCGGGTTTAGCTTCAGGTGATAAACAATTTACTTTCTAGTACGGGGCCGGGTTGGGTTGATCCATAAATACCTTCTACTCATTTTTTGTTTGTTATATATGAACTACCTAATTGATAAAGCAATGCTTTTACAAAAAAATTCAATCTTTGAATATTGGGATAGAAGTTTTATTCATTAAAATGTACACTTTGCCCGACTTTCGACATGTTGACCTGTTCGGCTTCTCGTTAACCTTTTTCGCTTTGACCTATTTGAGATAGACATAAGCCATATTAACCGCTTCTCGTTAACCTTTTTCGCTTTGACCTATTTGAGATAGACATAAGCCAAATTAACCCATGCACAATGTGTTTAAATTTACTACTACTTTATTTACCATTACTAGGATTATAGGTAGAAGAAATATTCCGTATAAATCCTTAGAACAGCCACGAAGAGCATGTACATGACCAGATAAACAGAGGCAATGTGCCTAAAGATATTGAGGTGCATTGTCTCACGGGTTAAGTTAAAGCTTGGTTTCGTGAGCTTCCATGTGGCATCCTTGACTGGCTTTCCCCTGACAAGGTTCTAAATTGTAACACATAAGAGAAGCGCGGGTTGAGCTTGTAAAACAGCTAAAACCAACTAAGACGGCACTGCCCAATTGGATGCGAGGAATATCGCCATGGTGTTTGCCCCAAACACAACTCTTGTAATTTTTTTGATCTATCTGTTATAAGTAGCAGGCCGGGCAGGTTGGGTCATCCAAAACACTTTGGTCCAAAGTCTACATTATTACAAAAATATTGTGTGTTTGATATGATTACAGAAAAAGAACTTTATTATTTGGAGAGTAACCTAAAATTATGGAAGATCTAGGTTTTATGAAGAAAAAAATTTCACCTTGGCAACTTTTAACCTGTTTATATTATTATTAGTCATGGAAAGAATTTTCTTAAATAAAAGAGTGGGTTGGATTGGATTTTCGGGGCTTGCTTCCAGTCTTCCACCTCTGTTTGAAGAGTAAGTTATGACTCATTTATCTTTTATTTGTTTCTGGTCAAGGATCACAAAGTGCACAACTCACTTTTTGTCATTTGTGCAGGGCTGTCCTAAACCTATTTTCAAGAATACGAGTACAGTGGTGGAGAATTTTCAGGTACACAGGCATTTTTATTCCCTGCACGACCTATCTAGACCATTATGTTCCTTGCTGCTGCTCATAAACTGTTTACAGAATGCATATTAGTTTGGGTTTGGGAGTTCCCATTATACTCAGCATTGACAGATTTTATGTTATATTGATTAAAGGTGGTTTTGGATTCTCATTGATGGGCCGGGTCCATTACCAGCAGTTGGCTTCTCAACCAGTATCTTCGGTGAAGAAAATCAGGAAGATGTTACACCTCTTGTTGTTTTTGTTAATGGTAAGTTGTAAATAACTTATCCTATACAATGTATTACCAGGCCAATGAGTAACTTTATAAACAAGTGGCTTAATCTTTTTTTTTTTTCTTTTTTCAAACTGTTGTTATTCTTGCTGATGCTGGTGCCACGCCGGCTTGCTGATGCTGGTGTTATTACCATAGTAATCTGATTATTTGAATAAGGTTATGGTCGATTAAGTTAGGTTACAAATAGATACCGTATTAAAATGATTTTAATAGCTATGTTATTACCATAGTAATCTGATTATTTTAATAAGGTTATCTAAAACGTCTTATGAAAACAGTTTTATGAATTATGAGTCCACTAACGAAAGGCCATAGGTCCAAACCATACACTTTGTTTTGTCAAGGTTTCAAAGTGAGTGGGTTGTGTAACAGGTCCAAAGGTGTTTAGGTTTAGTAGTGTTTTAATATAGTTCTAAAGGCCAGACAACCCACCAAATTTTTTCATTTTCACATGAGCTAATAACTAAATTAGTTAACTAAATATCAAAATACCATATTATATATCTAATATCTTCTTTACTAAAGAGATTAAGAAGGTTGCAACTCCGCATCACTTCTCGACTGCTCGACCCATTTAACTAAATTGTTAAAGTTTACCCTTGTTAGTCATTATATATTAAACATAGCCCAAAGTTAACCATAGCTAACCTAGTTTGTCAAAATCGTCACATCTGCGTTGTACAATATAAAGGCATACAAATGTATTTATTGTTTATTTGTGCAGAAGAAAGCAAACCAGAAGTGACTGGATTTGAAAAGATGGAAATGACAATGGAACTGCAGAAATTATTTGAAGCGGCTGAGAATAAAAGCAAGTCAAAGAAATCACTAGTGGTCAAAAATCCAAGTCAACTCTTTGAATTTAGTGAAGGAAAGTAAACCATTGCGTTGAGTAAGGAGGAGCTTGAAGACACTGAAAACTTTCAATGGTATGTTACTAGCTCAACTGGTGATAAGGTCGGGCCTGTCTCAATAATGGTGCTTAAGAACTGGAGCCAAAACGTAGGTGCATCAGAATTGAATATCTACAAGATGGGTCAAACTGAAGAACATGCTAAACCATTGATTGCTGTGCTTCATCTCGCATTTCCTAAGATGTAATGTTTGTAACGGTTCTTCTGAAACTTGTGTTTTGGCTCTGCCAAAAGTCTATCTCAATATGTACAATATTTGTAAGTCTATTAAGTGGTCTACTATATGAGACCTCATAAGGGATCAGATGTTTTGGGGAACACTGGTGTTCATAGCCGTCTGATGGTAAGACTGGTCTCGCAATGTAGAACTCTAGCAATTTATGTAGTTGTTTGTGCTTAAATTATGGTGTTCTCTTTCATCTCTTTATATTTCTTAAACTATGATGCATTGCTGACTGGTGTTCGTATGCAACATCTGGGCAAGACTATAAGTTAGAAAAAGCGTTTTTGCATAAATGCTTTTTTGTCACTGACTCACATCGTCTACTTTTTAGAAAAGCATTTTTGCAGAAAATACGTTTTTGCATCAGAACCATTTCTAACAATAGTTTATGTTGATTAACATAAGCTTTTAAAACTTAAAAGGTTGTGTGGTCGTGGTAGATGCTATAGATTAGCCCCCGTTTGACTTGTTAAACATCGAAACACAAAACACAAATTGACTAATTCGTATCAGTATGTTACAATTACCTCTGAATATTCAATTATGCTATAGAAACTTGAAGATCACTAGCATATGTAAAGGATATAAGCACAGTTCCAACAAACAAGCAGCTATTATCTTTCTTTCCTTTGTGCCGTAAATACAAACTGAATCAAATCAATGATGAATTAACAAGTAAAATGAGCTACAAACTCTAGTTTTATAATTTGCAAAATCCCATAAAAAAACATCTGCTCTGTAAATGTATTACAAAACATCACTTGGAGGTAGTCTCAATTTACCCATGTATTTTCAGTTTCCAACTACTACGTACATTGAAACTTATCTGCTTATTGAATGAATGTCATCATTTCCGTACTGCCACACGACCAAAAGTTCTGTAGGATTTACATCACGTTCTCGCTCCGCAGCTTCTTTCCTCAAAGTTTGTAGCCTCTCTTTAAGTTTCTTACTCTCTTCAAAATTTTCCTTCCTCTTCACATCTTTCTGCCAGACCCAACAAGAAAGATGTAAGGTATCAGAACGCTTCATTCTTTAAGGGATTAATGAAATAAAAGAAACAATTATTGAAGAAAGTTTACTTCTTGTCGAAAACACTTATCGAGCTTTATCTTGAGATTTGTGCACTCACCAAAAAACTTTCCATAAGGATGGTCATTATGGCACTTCTGAAACAGTTCAATTATCTACACCAAAAGACAAGACAGAAGGCGTTAGACAATATTAGTTTCCGAGATTGAATGTTTCAATGGGTTGCCCAATATGTATAAATCTACAAGCACAAGACCTATACAGCTATATGAGCCACACTTATATCCTACACTCGATAGATAGACGCAGTACCCTTGACAATTAACATTAGAGCATTTGAGAGCTACCTGAAAAATTTTCTTCTTCTGGCAACAACATCAAAACATGTGAATGATCTTCTTGCATGAATGATGCTCTATGGATTTTAGCCTGCATTTTTAAATACCAAACAGTATGAATCACCTAAACGTTTTTCACTTCATTCAACTTTTAAGTATATAATAAAAAAGCAGACAGCTAGCATAATTATATCGACTTCTGTTTGGGCACTTTTTTTTCTCTTGGGCAACTTCTTCTTTTTGGGCAACTTTTGTTTGGGCAACTTCTTCTTTTTTGGGCAACTTTTTCTTTTTGGGCAACTTCTTTTTGGGCAACTTCTTTCTTTTATCACAGCAACCTTAACTATGTCGCGCAACACAAACGAATACGGCGCTTGTAAGAATTAACTAGCAGCAGTAACTTATCGTGGGCAACACTAACTTACAACTAGTTCCATGCTAATTGATAATTTGCAATTTAACGAGAGTGATCATGTTTTGTAAAATAACCATAATTACCCAATGCTTATACCAGAGTTCAAGTGATAAGTTACCTGCGAGAGGCTCCATATCGGAATCAGTAATGCAATTGCAACAGTTGATGTTAAGTGCCTGAAGCTTTGATAAACCTGTCAAACAGGGAAGCGTTTGTAGTTAGATTGTTCAACAGTTCATATCATGCCTTTCGTGTCATTCACAAAAAACATTTTAACTCAAAAGATCCATCTCATTAAAGGCGATAAATACATATACCTTTCACTTCCAAATATCAAGTATACTAAGGAAGGCGTATATCAGTTAATGTGATATTACAATAGAAATTAGTCACTTAAAATCAAACTGAAGAAAGCATATATACCTCTTAGATGAACAAGACCACCATGGATTAATGAACATCTTTCCAAGTCCAGATGTAACAAGTTGACTAAACCGTAAAGCGCACTTAATCCTTCAAAGAAGAATGTTGTTGTTTCTTTTGAAACTCAAACTTGTCAAGTTTGAAAGACCTGAAAGGAAAAGCAGGAAAACTTGTACATATATAACTGTTTGATCCACAGTCGGATTAAGAATTCCATTTAAAAGATGAACCGATTCAGAAACACATGACTTATATGCTACCATTTACACCAAAATTGCCTTAGTCACTTCTTTGAAATCTTCCACATTCAGTTTTCTTATTCATATAAAATGTAAAGTTTAAAACAAATGGACAAAAATGTGTGTACATCAACCAGATACAGAAGGCAGCCGTCTTTCCGGTTATGTTTTTGGCTCTTGCAAGAATATCACTTCCAGTCAATGCAATAGGAATACTTTCTTCTTGTATAGGTGAATGCCTTTCAAAACCCTTTTCATATATTCCTATAAGTAGCTCCCGTTTTAGAAAATAGTCCTCAAATTCATTTCCTTTCGTGGCAGTGACATCCTGTAAAAAAACAGTAGTATAACTATCTCATGAAAGAGCATAATGCAAATGCGAATTTCCAGCAATCTAACATCTATTAAAATCATTATATCTTTTGCCCTTTGAGTCATCATATTTGAGGGGTAAAAAAGAGTTGTCTAAACAGAGCATTCTTGCACACTTACCTCAGTCCTGTAACGGGTGTCTGCAGCAGGTATGTTCAGTTGTGCCTTCCAATCTTAAGAGCTACAAAATTACAAAAAAGTGTTAGTTCACAAGTAGACATAAATATGGGGAAGTATGCACTGAAAAGACCACGTATATAGCGAAGTATTTACAATATTAAAAACTAGCATAACTGGAGGATGCAAACAATCAATCTACAAAAATAATCATTTTCTAAATCCCAACAAGTTAACGAGCGGTCGGACATAAGTGGTTTGGGGGTTGTTGCTCGCATTTGTTTATAAAAATGAATAATTTGCTAGTAGTTCTAGTTTGGAGCCATAAAGGTGGCAAGCTCCATCTTCGCCAAATTCAGTGTCTCAACAGCATCAGTATCTCAACACCATCTTCGCCAAATTCAGTGCCAAAAAAGTGATTCCTTTTATAAGCAATAGGTATATTAAATATAACTTCATAACTCATATTATTTTTACTATATTCAACTTTGTAAGCAACAAGAGTAATGAGATCGCAGCAGTGATAACAAGATAATACTAGCAAAGGGAAACGATTTAAAGCTAGCAAAGGAAACGATTTTAAGCTAGCAGTGGTAACCGATAACTAGCAGTGGAACGAGAAGCCTAGCAGTGTTAATAATACGTAATTTGTTATTAAAGAAACAATGAATGAATATACTGTAGATTTGTAGTATAAACCTAAGAAACACAACGTGAAGTCCAGTGCAACAAAATGTTTTTCATTGATACGCAGAATCATTTACAAGGTGTTCTTTTTTGTAAAACAAAACAGTTTTTTTTTCAAAAAAGGGTAATGATTTATGATTATGGGCCATCTGCTGCAGCATGGGGAAGCCAATGGGTAAAACATATCAAATAAAACAACCTTACCACTAAAGCAGGGTAAGAGTTTAGCGCATCAATGGAAGCTACATCCTCAATCTTATTACCTCCAACGCTGTTAATAATACGTAATGTCAAGTTGAGGTCACCATAGAACCAGAGCAAGTAAGTTAGCTATATAGTAGAAATCACATTTAAATACCAATAAGTAGGCAAATGCGAAATTTTGGAAAGGATTATAACTCTTGTCGTGATGCGAACTATATGGCGGTTCGTCTAGCGGGTACCAGATTCATTCGATGTTATTCTTATTCAAATGAAGCCGCTCCAAACCGAACAAAAACCGTAATTTTAGGAATTAACATCGAGATATAAACCTCTACACTTTATTCTAAGAAACAAGAATAATTTGGCTTTTAAATACCTTTTCACTTGTGAAAGCTTCAATATTTCACTCCAGTCAGATATACAATTGTCTTCCAAGTTAAGAAGCCGTAAAGTGTCAAATCCTTGTACAGTTTTGGAGGATGTCGACTGGGTAAAAGAAGATGAATATGGAAAATGAGATCACCATGATATGCAACATCAACAAGACCACTATGAGTAGAGGAGGCAATTTTGGTTGGGTCGTGCATGTTGGGTGACAAATCGTAATCGTAAATTTGAGTATGGGTCGAAAAGGGTTGGTCGTTGTACTTATCTCAAAGACTTATCAGCAATTTTTGTTTAAAGAACAAGATAAATAATTAAAACCTTAAAATGATAACAAAACTATACTATTATAATAATAATTCAGATTTGATCACCTCTTCAAACTTTGCTTCTTCAAGCTGTTGTGAATCAAGTAGAATATATTTATGGTCTTAATATTCACATTCAATGGTAGTTTGCCATTTTAACTATTTTCAACTACAAGGGTATAACTGTTAGCCTCGCTTTTTATAAAGATAACGTCACTTACGTGAATTGGACTAGATGCGTAGTATACTTCGCCCTTAGGGACTAGTATCGTTTAAGTGGCAAAGTTAGAGCCTATAAATACCCCTCATGACTCTCCATGAGGGGTGAGGTGAAGCATTAGGTCATTTGTGTGTGTTTGATTTATTCAATAAAAGTATCCTTATCTTCTCCTCCCTCTCTCTAGTTTCTCTCTCTAGAAAGGATGAAGATCTTCATCTTCTTCCACCAACCCCGACCTCCAAACCACATAAATCTATATGTTAAACGGTCCAAACAAGTGGTATCAGAGCCATGGTTATCTTTTGTTGATTTATGTTGGTTTTACACATGTTTTTTAACTGTTTTTGTGCTTTTTATGTGGTTGGAAATTTTTTTTTTCGATTTGTGGGTTAACAGTTTTAAACAATGTTTCAGTATCTTTTATGGTCAAAAGTCAAATAGTCTATCATGTATATCTGTCTTGTCTCAAAGCTTTGTCCAAGTCAATATTTTTTACTCATCTTTTCAAGACTTTTGTACCAATATCCGTGTAACAAAGGTGGTCATCCAAACAGTTTTTATGGTCTATCATGGTCAAAAAAGAAAACCTTTTATGCATTTCTGGGTTTTTCATGAAGCTAGACGGAATTATTGGTCGGAAAAACTCGCCGGAAAAATGGTCAAAGGGTCAAAACCCTAAACTTACGCATAAGGAGAATCTACAGAGGAATTTACGCATAACTGTGAAGTTATGCGTAAGAAAAGTTACGCGTATGTTTTTACGCATAAGCCTCGGCTTACGCGTAAGAATGGTTTACGCCTAAGAACTCAGACTTACGCGTAAGACCAAGAAAGTTTACGCATAAGGGTTCATGAATATGTTACGCGTATGCCAGATGAAAAGTTACGCGTAATATGAGCTAATACCGAAAATAGCTTATGCGTAAATGAGATAAAGACCACATAAGACCAATACCATATACCATTGACTCAAACGACCTCAGTCTTTGACAACATCATCAGTCCGAGATATCAAAAACCATAAACCAATCCTACATCTAGACTCACTTCAAGAACCCTCACAATCTCTCCCCAACTCTCATTCAATTAAGACTCAAAAAGAAGAAATTACAAGCTATCTCAGATTTGTTTCACTACTTTTTGCAATCTTTCAAAGATTGTTTTAAGTAAAACAAATATCATCATAGACCCAATTTGTGATACTATACGAAATTAAAGACATGAGAATAACAAGTATGTTACTTCATCTCTTTGGTTCGTTTAAATGGAAAATGAAACGAAAATGACACACTTCTACAATCAAACCTACCCGAGACCTCATTTGAGACCTTGAAGCCGTTAACTTCAACTCGTGGTTTAGATTGAATAGAAGCTTAAGGAACAGTTTGGGTTGCGTCTGTTTGTAGTGTGTAAAAGACTCTGCCTTCATTCTTCGTTGGTAAGTTTGTGTGTTTCGAAGATAAGTTTTTCAGTTTGATGATAGAGATGTGATGGATCTGTGATATGAGTTTGGTGAGAGAAAAGAAGTGTAGTAGGCGGAGTTTTCATCTGAAGTATATTAGGGTTCGTTTGTGTAGGTCAATTGACTTATATATCCGATTATATGCATATTGGATTGGGCTTTCTGATGTTGATCGTGGACTGAACTGGTTGGTCATATATCATGGAACGAAATTTTGAAATAAAAATGGGTTATCCGAATTTTTTTCACAAAAATTTAGGGTACACATTTTATATTAGAAGTATGGTATTGTTGGTATGATTATATTTTCACGGAGAGATACTTAATTCACGGCTTGCGCGAAATTTGAAAAATGACTACGGGGTTTTTGTACGGTATTATTGACGAGAAATTGAAGTGATATTTCACAGGTGGACTTATTTATCTTTGAGACGTTGGTTGGTTGGATGCATGTCTCAAGATAACTTGTTGGAGCACATTATGAAATTTGACAATCTGGTTATAACTGGTAAGGAGGTACATTGTAGTGCTCACAGTGTGTAACCATCACTTTAAGGAGTTACGTTCTAGTGCTCAGTGTCACACGGCATTGTGGATTGTTCAAAAATTTAGAACAAGCAGTAAGTCACAAAGTTGGAATGTTTGCTTCCTTTTCAAGTCAGTCGTATCGGGTTATCAACATATGTGGTCATTACTATTAGCCGGTGAATTCAAAGGAGGTTCGATTTATAGGTTGGTTTGAGAGAAGTATATTGAGAGTATTTGTGCGACATATTCTCACGGAAATTATGATAAGCTATGATTTTTGAAAATTGCATCAAGAAGGTAATACGGCATGTACACAACATTATGATGATTCCGATAGCTCGCAACCATCAGGAGGGAGAAGTTGGTACTTCATCTTCCGTGATTGGATTACGAAGGGATTTTTGCTTAAGACTGAAGAAGGAGAAGTAGTGAGGTGTACATCGGGGTTTTTTTTACCAACTTGGATGCAATACTAAGTGAGTTTTACGATGTTCCCAGAAGGACAACCATTGTGCTTCAAGAGTTTACTTTCTCCGCCAAGGTCTCAAGATTAAAGACGTGTTGGAAGAGTGTTGTCGGTTCAGAGGGAGCGAAAAAGAAAAAGGCTCACTAGTTAGGAGGGAGTAATAACCTAACTAGACCGTTACATTTGAAGTTCAGAGCTACAAGAAGATCATTTGCCGAGGTCATCGGAAGGGAGAACTTCAAGTTTGCCTCAAGATCTAGACTACAGAGACTCTGCGCTTCAAGAAAGTCAACATTGTTCATTACTTTTGTAATTTACTTTGTTTTGTATTTATAGGTCTCATTGTAACCATTCACGGGTGACGCTATCTTGGAGGGAGATTGTTAGCCTCGCTTTTTATAAAGATAACGTCACTTACGTGAATTGGACTAGATGCGTAGTATACTTTGCCCTTAGGGACTAGTATCGTTTAAGTGGCAAAGTTATAGCCTATAAATACCCCTCATGACTCTCCATGAGGGGTGAGGTGAAGCATTAGGTTATTGGTATTGTGTGTGTTTCTTAATAAAATCTTGTGTTTTCTCCTCCCTCTCTCTAGTTTCTCTCACTAAAAGGATGAAGATCTTCATCTTCTTCCACCAACCTCGACCTCCAAACCACATAAATCTTATATGTTAAACGGTCCTAACAATAACAAATACAAGTAACTTGGATTTTAACTCGTAATATTCTTATATACCAGTGGTCCTAATACAAATAACTATAACCATTTAGTTTTGATCTTTTAATTGAATAATTATAAGGGTATATTAAAAAAATGTGACATGGTATATTATTTTTGTCACGTTTAGAATTTAAGGTGGGCCAAATTATTGTTTATT
>OU343217.1:54114665-54303885 GCA_910596185.1 Chrysanthemum makinoi | reverse complement strand
GATCTTGGTTAGTGATGAGTGTGTAAATACTCATCATTTTTATTCCATCTGCACTGCAAAAACAGTCAAAAACACTTTGAAAAGTCTCAAAAAGACAGAAAAATATTTAGACTGTATTTTATGCAATAATTGTCAAAATCTAGTCCCTGGTTATTCAAAACATGTAATTTTTCATAAAAGGCCCTCAGGGATTTTCAAGTTGTCAAATTACCCTTATAAAGTTGAGTTTTGCCAAAATGGCAACTTTAGTCCCTGAAATTTCAAAGATTGGCGAGAATTTACCCTGGACACTTTAAATTGGAAAATTAATATTTTTAGTCCTTTGGTAATTCAAACTTGTCAAAAGTGGTCCTTATAATAAACTTTGCAAATTACGGTTTGGTCCTCAAGTTTGGTGAATTACAAAAATGGTCATTGTTATTAATACAAGTCCACCAAACCACGACCTCTACCATTTGAACCCCATCACCAAAAATAAAAACCATCCACGACCCTTTTTCCCTTTTCTCCTTTATCTGCTTCGAAACAGGTTACAAGCTTTTACCCAAATTCCCGCATCCCGAACACTTTCAACCTACAATCGCCCCTTTACCCAGTTACACCCAAATCCCAAACCCACTCACATCTTCCCTCCTCATTTTCCCCATTGCCACCATGGCAATCCTAGCTCTACAAAACCCATTGGGACGCTTAGATTGTTTCACAATTGGTACCTACCTCTTGGATGGCTTGGATTGAAAGGAAAGAAGCACAAGTTGCCTTTGTTCTGTTTAAGACAACATAAGAGGCTCAAGATAAAGACCTAATCTTAGACTTAGTATAAATAGCTTCATTGTAGCCATTGATAAGGCACCCTAGTTTTAATTTTCAATTTAGGTTTCTTGTTTTTTTTAAGTTCTAGTGTAATTTATTTTCAAATCAATGGCAGGTTTACTTTGAGTTCATTTTTTTTTTGCTTATATGTTGTTAACAATTACGAGTTAAGATAACAAAATTAGTTCCAAAGAAAGGGGTCAAAATAGCTTATTGGAAATCTTTTAAAAGCCTTTCATCCTTCTGACAGTTTGGTTTATGTTCATCAAAAGAAGCAAAAACTTTTACCGTTTGACTTTTGTAGTCAAACCTTCCTGAGCTTATAGTCCATTTTTCAAGTTTATAGTTGGGGTAATGAAGTGTGTAAGATTTTAGTGTGAAAAAAAGGGAAAGAAAGTTCATTTTTAAATCTCTGTGAGCAGAAAAAGCTTGGCTAGACTAGAGCTGCTTTGTTTGTGAGCATATTTTTGATCTTATTAGGTGTTCAAAAGGAGCCAATCTTATTTTCTCAAGTCTTTTTATTACCAACTCCCTCACGGTTACATTTTTTGTGCATCGAATAATCCTCTAGCATAATTAAAATTGAATTCAAAATTTGTATTTTCCAGCGATTTTTGGTTCGCGCATCGAGAAAAAAATGGCCCATAGCTGAAAAGCTTATTTTAAAGCTTTGTGAGCTCTTTCGTCTCCCAAATCACCTTTTTTTTAGGTATTTGCTATCTAACCTTTCGTTCTTGACTTGTCTGGGTTGGAGTACTTATCTCCGGCTCAAATTAAGCTCTAAATAGGCCTCGATAGCAACTTGTTTTGTGATTGCAACGGCCGAGAGTCACATTTTTCTTTTCATTTTTATTTTTTAAGCTTATCACTAGGAAACTTAGCTTATTTAGTATTTGTTATCTCAGTTTAAGTAGCTTAGATTAGATTCTTAGGATTTAGCTTATTGGTTTCCATTAGTACTAGTTTAGTGCCTAGTTTGCTTATGTTTAGGACTCCCCTAGATAAGTGCGATAAACTGCTTTCCCTTTTGCTTTCAGCTTGTTTTAGCTTAACTTTGGTTGTGATACCTTAATTGTTAGAAAGCCTTACATGTCACTACTTTTTTTCCCTTTTTGTTATGTGCTTAGTTAGCAAAAGGGTGTTGGTTAGTTGCTTATTGTGATTTCAAGTCTAAAAGGGTGTTTTGTTTGGTTCTGTTGTGGACTGCTACAAATAAGCAATCTCAACTGCTTATTCCCAAGATAATTTGAAAAAAGTTTCCACCCAAAAGTTGTTTTCAAACCAAGAAAAAAAAATATTTGCAAAAAAGTCACCTGTGGGATTCGAACCCAGGTCACTCTCCTCGCCCAGAAACCAAACACAACAACACCTCTTTACCAACTGCCCTTGGGACTTGTCTCGTTATTTTCATGAACAATTAAATACTTAACTACACCTTTGCAGTTTAGCTTATAAGTTATCTTTAGCTTATTTCTGATTTTTTTGCAACTGCAACCTCAACTTTTTATAATTTTCATAGGATCAGTAGTATTTAAGTAATTTTTAGGACTTTTCTCAGAATTTTGTAAAATCATTTAGTATTTTTTATAATTTAATTTACTTTTTATCTTAATTAATTCATAGAAAATAATTTAAAAATCAAAAAAAATACCGGTCTTTTCTAAAATTAATTTTAGTCAAATAGAACGTAGGAAAATTACTTTTACACCCGTAGGCCTTAAATTGCATCTTTTTCACTTTCGAGGCTCGGGATTAAGCTCGGTTTTAGCGTTTTTGTGTTTTAGCACCCTAGGATTTAGTTTAACCGTTTTATCATTCCTTAGGCTTAGTAATAGTTAATTTATAGTTTATTAGGTTTCCCTTGCCTTAATTACTTTCCCGTTAGTTAATTTGTAGAAAACGTAATTCAAATCAACAAATCATTAAAACCAATTCAAGTTCAAATCACAAAACTCAACGAATCTTTCCATTCACACCTCGTTGGGACACATTGAGGAAATCACTTTCCCGATATCACTTTTATCACACCCGTAAGATTTGATACGTTAACCTTTTTCCTAAAGGGTTAATTTGTCAAATTTTACGGTTATTTTGATATACGTTGATATTGTGTTTTTCACCACTCACTTTTCATCGAATCAGTTAGACAAAACATTTGTGAGGCAAGAAACTTGACGATACTCCCCATCGACTTTTGAAATAAAGAATTTTTAAAACATTTGAGTCCGAGGAGAGTATTTGATAAGAAACGTATCCACCATTTTGGAAGAAACAACATATTTTTTGAAAACATGGAAGTACAAGGTTTTATGAAACGAAAATATTTACTTCTCCCCCCTCAACACTTGTTCGGGAAAATTAGTGAAAAATTTGATAGAACAAGTGTTGGCTGAAGAACTATTGATTGTACTGCGATGTTTGAAAGAGTTTAGATAGAAGAATATTTTTTAGATTTTCTGATTTTATATTTTTGTATTTTGTTTTTGAATTTTTTTTACAAAAGAGGTTTTGGTGTTTGACTGGTTTTAAGAATGTTTTAAGAGTTCATCCAGTTCCTCTTGAGTCAAACACAGCATACCAATCCGGTGGACCAACTCATTAAACCTAGCAGGAGCTAAGGCTTTGGTGAAGATCTGCTAATTGGTATTTTGTACCCATAAAGTATAATTCAACGGAACCACATTCCACGTGGTCCTTGATGAAATGATAGCGAAGATCGATGTGCTTTGATTTCGAGTGTTGAACCGAGTTGCACGAGATTGCAATAGCACTCCGATTGTCGCAGATACATCGGGATTACGTCAAATACGTAACCATAGTCTTTGAGTTATGTTCTCATACAAATGACTTGAGCACAACATGCCGACATGGCTACATATTACTGCCTCGTTGAGGACAGCGATGTACAATCTGCTTCTTCGATCGCCATGACACGGTTTATCACCAAGAAATTGTAAAGCTCACGAGAAGTACTTTAGTGAATCTAAGCATCCTGCGTGGTCAGTACGTCAAAGCGCGATTAGTTCAAAACCAAAATCCTTCGGATACCAGATCCCCAAATTAATGGTTCCCTTGATGTATCGGAGGATTCTTTTAGCCTCGAGAGGTGGGTTTTCGATTGGTCTCGGCGATACGGGAGAAAAAGATAGACGGCAAAAACAATATCAGTCGCTAGCATGTTAGATACATGAGAGACCCAATGATACTTCGGTATTTAGTAGGGTCCACCAATTTCCCATGTAAATCAGCGTCTAGTTTCTTGGTATGAGCCATTGGTGTGGCATATGTGTCACAGTTTTGCATTCCAAATTTGTTTAATAGTTCAAGGGCATATTTGGGTGACTCAAGAAAAATACCACGGGGTGATTGATGAACTTGCATTCCAAGGAAAAATGTGAGTTCACCCATCATTGATATTTCAAAATGTTTTGTCATAAGTTATGCAAAAGCATTTGAGTATTTTAAATGTGTTGACCCAAAATGATGTCATCCACATAGATTTGAACGATTAAGATGTGAGCCAGTGATATTGTATCTGAGTGTAGGGTCGACAGAACCTTTGGTGAACTTATTGGCAATAAGGAAGGATGATAACTTATCGTTACCAGCCCGAGGCTTGTTTGAGACCGTAAAGAGCTTTCTTCAGTTTGTAGACATGATTAGGGAACTCTGGATCAACGAATCCTTCTGGTTGGCTAACATAGACCGTTTCTTTCAGTTGTCCATTGAAAGCATTTTGACATCCATTTGAAAGAGTGTGATGTTCATGCGGCCAAAGCCGAAAAAAATCCGAGCGACCTCAGGCGAGCAACCGGGCGAATGATTCTTCAAAGTCAATACCGCTTCACTGTCTATAACCCTTAGCCACCAGGCGTGACTTGTTTCTAATTACGGTTCCTTGACATCCAATTTGTTTTCCAAATACATTTTAGACCAATGACGAAGACCCCTGTTGGTCTTTCATCCAGTTCCCATACTTCAAGACGTTTGAATTGGTTGAGTTCTTCTTGCATGGATTCAATCTAGTTGTCTTTTGTCATTGCGTCTTTAATGTTTTTAGGCTCAGATTGGCGAGGCAGGTGAGAGCATAAATGCAATGTTCACCATCACGTGTGAAGACGTTGTCTCGTTACGACTGTTTGATTCGGGTTACCAATAATATTCTCAAGAGGATGGTCTTTTGTCCAACGATGTGTGGAAGGTTGATGTTGATATACATTATGCAGATTTTGAGGATTCAAATTGCTTGTAGATGATTCCGCAACATCGAGTGCTTGATTTCATTGGTGAACGGGTTAAAGAAAGCATTTTGATCAAAATCTACAGGTGGGGGTACTACATTAAGAATATCATCAGCTGGTTCAGCATCGTTGGATGCAGTTTGTTCAACTGTTGTTGTAGAGTCAACTGGTGGTGCTTCTTCAAAAGTAGTTGTTGTAGCAGGTGTATCAGGTATAAAAGTAGTATCAAGTTGAGCAACGGAAACATCGGATACACGGAAGCACGTTCATCAATATCGTCACGAGCAGAGGAGCAAATAGTCTTTCCATTTGTTGACATGTAAGCTGGGGGCTTAGTTCAACTGATGATGAGGTTTGAGGGAAGTTTAAACGGTTATGACCGGGTTCCAATCTGTTATGCTCAGAAGTCATTTCAGTAAGTTCATCAAAATTAGCATGAATCGTTTCCATAACTTGTTTTGTACGACGATAACAGATCCGGTAACCTTTAGAATTCTCACAATATCCAATAAAGACTCCAATGTCGTCCTTTGGCTTTGAGCTTTCCAAAGTCATCACGATCATTATTCGGATAGCAAAGGGATCCATATACATGAAAGTGTTTAAGATTCGGTTTTCGGTTGTGGAGAAGCTCAAATGGTGTTTTGTTGTGGCGTTTTGTGATCATTGAACGGTTTTGAGTATAGCATGCGATTGATCGACTACGCCCAAAAGTAATCTGGAAGTTTAGCATTAATTAACATTGTTCTTGCGGCTTCTACTAACGTTCGGTTTCGTCTTTCAACAACTCCGTTTTGTTCTGGTGTCCATGCAATAGATGTTTGATGCTCTATTCCCACTTTCTCATAAAATTCTTGAAGAGGTTGGTTAACAAATTCAGTTCCTTTGTCATGCATTCGATTTGGCAAGCGGTGTTGTTAGAGAGCTGAACTTGAATTTTCGTGAGAAATGTGATGATCATTTGTGGAGCTTGGTCTTTGCTTCGAAGAAAGTAGACCCAAGTCCATCTTGAGTAGTCATCAACAATTACCAGGATGTAGCGTTTGCCGTTAATCGTTTACGCGCATCCGGGCCGCCACAAATCCATGTGAAGAAGATGAAGCACGTCTTTGAGAGTTGTGTTCCACCTTTGAAGGAAAATGAGCACGAGCGCTTTTCCCTTGTTCACAAGCTGAGCAAAGGTGATCTTTAGAATACCGAATCGCGGGAGACCATCAACAAGTTTGTGTCGAGCAAGGTTGGTTATGGTTTGAAAGTTTAGATGTGAGAGGCAGCGGTGCCATAGCTAAGATTTTGTAGATGTAGCCTTTGAGAGTAGACATATGGGAGATGAAGCAATCATGTCTTGCATGGAGATAGTGTAGAGACTGGATGGCGTTGGCGGACATAAGATCATTTCCTTGTAGATCACGAATGAAACAAGTTTTCTCCCTGAAAGTGACTTCCAAGTCTCCATCACAAAATTGACCAACTGAGAAAAGATTGTGACCGAGGCCTTCCACATAATAAACCCTGCTAATTTCGATGTTTCCATTGATGTAATATTAAGTAGCCCATGATGGCGCGAAGTGATCATTCCTGAATCAGACGGTGCCAATGAACTTTGCAACAAAGTTTGATAACAGTTTAAGGTTGCCTGTCTGTGTATGGGGAACATCTGCTATCAACAATCCAAAGGATGATAGTATCACCTGCATTACACACAGACGACACAGATGGAATAGAAGTAGATGTGGAACCCGAAGAGTTAGAGGGTTAAGCAATTAGAGTAGAAATACACACATCAATGATTTTAGGCATCCATTTAAATCCTAGTGTATTGTGTATCCATTTCTGCCATCTCCAACTAGTCTTAGCTTTAGTCTTAGTGAATGGACTAGGTGGGGCTACATTCCTTGGAGGTGATCTGGAGCTACAGGGGACATCAATTAGTTTCTTAGAATCTAAAAGGCGGTTTACCTAGCACAGACTTAGAAGCAGTAGTGGGCCTAGAGGTATTCCGAATATTAGGATTCCGTAAACGAGACAAGATAGCCTTAGAAACACATTTATCATGACAATCAGAACGCATACTTTTATGACAAATAACACAAGAAGCATCAGACTGAATATCAAAAGTACTTAAAGGTTCAAGCATCGGTAACAACACTTTTTCCATTACATTTGCTAGACGCAATATCTAAAGTGGGTGCAACTGGAGTCTTATTCAAAGTCCTACGGTTGTTCTTCTACTTCAGTAATCTTTATTTGTCTTTTCTTAGGTCGCAACTTCCTATTCTTCCTTGTATTGCTCCTAGCTGTGAAGTGCGGACGTTTAGAAAGAGGCAACTATTCTGTTTGAGGTAGGGAAGCACATTAGTAACTTGTGTTTTGTCGTAGGGCATTCTAGGTTCCGTTTACTAAGTGTTACTGGTGCAATTCTCTTAATGATGCTAGGCTGAACTTGTTCATACTTTCCTAACATTTCCCTTAACTTGATGATAATGTGCACCAAATCTTGATTTTCAGAGCGAAGATTTCCTGCAAAATTCATGACTTCTTTAGTGTGTGCAAGATAATGATCAAGTTCGTTTGATGCTTCATAACGAGTCTGCTTGAGTAAAACAGATATGACACCATGTTCCTTTTTAACTTTTGCAAGTTCTTGTTCATATTTTGAGATTTGACACTTAACAGATCACGTTTTGATCATGGTTGCTCAAGTTTTGGATTAACATTGTTTGAGCATGTAGGCGATTTTGGTTTGAAAAGCAAGTTGTTGAATGTGAATATCTTTTTGACACCATTGAAGACGACATTTTGCATTTGAAAGTTCATTTGACAATCGTTCATTTTCAACTTTTAAGGACTCGATCTGAAGCACATTATCAGTATTCTCAACAATTTCAACATTATCAAAGAATCGGCGAGAGATACGATCAGATGCATATGCAGCAGATTGTAATAACACGAATTATTGATATTACACAGATAACATTTTCCAATAGTCGATCAACATCTTTTTGCAACAATTTCTTTTTACGTTTAGTATTTGAAATCGATGTTTCTGTTTTCTCGAAAACTTTTTTCATGAGACCAAGTTCCTTGTGAAAATCCCTTTCCCAATATAGTGCACAGTTTTCAAATTTTTGACAAGGGGTAAAATTCTTTTCTGAAAAATGTCTCTTTGTTCTCGTGCCAATGGCAAGTGAAAATATTCAACTTTTATTTCAGAATGAAATTCAATCTCACGTTCCAAAAGTTTGATGTCGGATAAGAAAGTGTCGAAATATTTGATAACACGACAACTTTCGTCTTTAGTTTTACTTCAGAGTGAAGGTAAGGACCATTAATTTGAGCACCATTGTGTTGGGGACTAACCCGAGGCGGTGTGACAACCAAAGATGTGTTTGAAGTATCTTGTTGTGTGACAAAAGTTACGGCTTTTGAATAGTTAAATGGTTTGTTATAGACGACATTTTCCATTTTTGACCGACTCTCGTCATCAGCATCTAATTCCTCCATGCGATTATATTCAACAACATCATAATTGAATCATCAATTCTATGTTACGCCTTTGTAAACTTGGATTTGGTTTGAATGCTCTTGTGAAAACTTAGGTTTGTGTCGGCAAGATTCGGTCCATCTCCATTTGGATTTGGTTTGAAAGAAAACTTTTGAATCGTTGTGATTGATTCACCATGTTTATAAACAACAGTTTTAAACTCTTTGATTTTATTTTGTAAGTCGACAATTTCCTCAAGATAGTCATCTATTCGTTTTGTTGAATGCTTTTTGTACTCAGAGAACTATTTTTGACAAGTTAACAACTCGGCTTTGGCTTTTTGAGTTTCCAAAGTAAGAGCGTTAAGTTGTTGTTTATGTTCATGTTTTAGTTGTTCTATTTGAGACAACAAAGCATTCTTGGATGCGGCTAGATCACGATATGTCACGTGTTCTAAAGATTTTTCGTTTTGGTAAGATTTAGCAAAAGCGACTTCAAAACCCTTTCACGCGTTTTTCTTAAGTTTTAAAGAAGTTGATTTGTCGAATTAAGCATTCATTATCCCTGGTTAACAGTGAATTTTTTTCTTTTAATTTGGTATTGACATCATGGTAATGTTCCAGTCGGGATTGTTGGTCTTTAACTAAGGTCCAGGAGCTCAAATTCGGATCAAACTTAAAAATTATTTTGTTCAACGTGAGTCTCAACATGGTCATTATTTAGATCCTCAAATATAACACGCGAGTCAACTTGATTATCAATGGTAACCATAAGGTCATCTTGATCATCAAATGTAACTACGGGGTCTAGTTGATGATCATCAGAATGAGATGTAGAAGGCTCATGTTGAACACTCTGATCGTGTCGGATCAGAAGTGGGCGGAGATAATAGATCATTAATGATAATTGTTTGTTCATGTACTGAGACAAGCCGTCAGTGTCATACCTGGGCTGTGTCACTCATGTGTAGAGCTTGCATTTGTGCCATCAACATAAGCTGCTTCATTAGCACCAAGTCCTCCATATCATCATTTGAGTGCATACGCCATAAAGCTTTGTTCCTTGTTGGAGAGAGTTCCACCAGCTTCATCCTTAAGAGCCAAGGGCAGCCTCTTTGAAATAAGCACTTTTCTTGTCCTCGGCTTAGGACATGCATTGACCCTTCTCATTCAGATTATAACAGCGAAGACCATTAACCCCATTACAGGCATTCCCTGTTCAACCACTTGAGTCCTTTCTCTGCTGCGAGCACCCTGTTATTCCTTCCCATAGCATTGAACCCTTGACCTCCCATCGGCGACCATAACCACGATTCGAACTTCAACTTGTCCATTGTTCACAACACGATTTCTTGTATTATATGAGGAATGAATGCGATTGTTGGATTTGTTTGTATCCGGGCCGAATGCTTTAGCAATCATAACAAATCCTTGTTGCAATTCATCGAAGGCATCGAGTCCTCATCGATTCACTGTAAAGAGCTTGGCAGATGTTATTGTTGTATGGAACCAATTGAGTTTGTTGAGGTTGTTGCTGTGACGGATCATAAGGTGTGATGGTTGATTGGTTGAGGAGGGGTTGAGGCTGTTTGAGGAGGAATATTAGTTTGAGCCCACAAAGCAAGTTGTTGATTTTCCGGAGTGATTTGTGAAATTTGGGGGTCGGACGACCCTTTCTTTGTCAACTTCTTTTGGTGAGGCTTCAATATGTCGTACAACAATCCGTATTTAGCATGATGAAGGTTCTTAGCTTGACGGAGAAAAATAACATACTTCTCCCATTCCGGACCAAGACTAATTAGGAACTTAGTGTTCACAGCAATTCGTGGCATGATGATATTGTGTTTGTCCAAATCATTTATGATGTCTGAAAAGTGATGATGATATGACTCTAATGTCTCTCCTGGTTCAATCATGAAGTGTTCATAAGCCAAGTAGAGTTTGGATTCCATGTCTTCTTGATTGAGTGATGTGCCTTCCATAAGAAGATGAATATGTTCCCACATTGCTTTTGCAGTCTTTTGAGCATCAACACTTGAAAGATTGGATTGGGTAGTCCTAAAAGGATGTATTGCATTGCAAGTTCATCGGCTTCATAGTGTAGAAGTTGATCAGCAGTGAGGTCTGAAATAGTTGCAATGTTGGTTACAACATCTCTTGGTGGATTGGCATGCGGATCTGCGGGGTGTAACAGTAGTAGGCATCTGAAATGGACCTTCCATAATGACCTTATTAAGAACTTTCCATGTGGCTTCTTTAGATCCAAAACCTAAAGAAGAATCACCCATTGATCATAATTCCCAGAGTGTGAGCATTGGAGGTATATCAAGTGAGCCAGCTTCATGAATTGATTGTTGGCTACTTAAGGCTTCACACATCTTGCCAAACCATGGCGGTTCCTTCATAGTATTCCTGGATGGATGTTGATTGTAGAAATTTGTGTAAGGTTGTACTTGAAGACTTGGTGGTGGTTGAACCATTTGAGGTTGTGGGATTGCTGCAAGTTGTGGAGTATGTTGTTGATTAAATTGTTGTTGATAAATTTGTTGTTGATGATTAAATTGTTGATGTTGTGGACTTAGTTGTTGTTGTTGTTGTTGATTATAAGTGTAAGGAAAATAGCTAGAGTATGGTGGTTGTGACATGTTGAAAACTTGTGTTGTTAAATGGATCTTTGTAGTCGAATGAACAGTTTTTGATGAAGAGTCCTTAGGCGTAGAAATCACAGAAAAGCCAAGTACCACTTATGCGTAAAAACACCAAAGATACGCGTACAGACAATATTCTATTAGGATTAGCTTACGCGTAAGTAAGGAGAAAACACTAAAGTTAGTAAAACAAGTTGGTAATTAGGATTAACAAGTAAGACAAAGCTTAGGCGTAAGATGAATCTTACGCGTAAATAATTCTACGCGTAAGCTTATGCTTATCGTAATTTTGAGGTTTTGCCCAAATGATGTTTTACACTATCACAGTGCAGATATCCAAAGTCGATGTTTTCAAGCTTATCCAAGCAAGAAAAACACGAGAGTAAATACCGAAACTAAAGATCAAACATAAATAGCATTCTGCGTAAGATTAGGGTTTCTCTTAGCGTAGAAATTAGCAAAAGTGATTTCGCCAAATGATGTTTCTAAACCAGATTTTTGTGATGAAATAGCTTCAATATCACCAAAATAACACAAAAGTGTGAAACTTGATGATCCAAAGCTTAGAAAATAGTTATGCGTAGAACAAGAACCACGTGCAAAATCTAGCTTAAAAATGTTAGGAATTAGAAATTCCCGGTATTAAAGAGTCGGTCACCTCAAGTATATGTAATCGTTAGAATGCTCGTAGTCGTAGTTATATTTAAGTTAGTAGTATTTTGTTAACTAACACCGTGGAGGACGGACGGGTCTTTACCTTGTATGCACGATCCACGTGACGTTGTGTGGCGATTTTATGTAAGACTATAAATACTCTCTACCTCCCAAGGTAGAGAGTTGGAGCTCATAATAATATCTTTCACTTTCTCTCACTAAGTTCCCTAAACCTCTAACTTTCTCTCTAGAATTCCAATACGCCTTTTTGTGTTATGGTTTGATGTGTAAGTGAAATCCAATAACCAACAATTGGTATCAAGAGCCATGGTTAGATCATATCTTGCACATCTTTGGATTTCTAGTGGATTTAGGTGGTTTTGAGTTTGAAAAAGTTTAGTGGTTTGTGCATCATTTGGTTGATTTCTAGTGTTAAAGTTTGGATTTTGATAGTACTTTTGTGTTTAGAATCATTACAAGGGTTTAGGTTTTGATTTGGTAAGCTTGAATCATCGTGGTTGGGTTGTTTTTGGATTGAAAAGTGTGTTTTGAGATTTTCTTGCTAGCGACTTGAGCACGTTATTTTTCTTCGTAGCGACTTGCTTCACAATTTTGTAGCGAGTTACAGTTTGGAGCTAGCGACTTAGACCTAGCGATTAACAGTACAAGTAGTGGACTCTCCACTACGAATTGCTGACAGTGGTAGCGACTTGCATGTGAGTTGCTCTTTAGCGACTTGAAGTTTTAGCGACTTGAGTAGCAATTCTTTGCCAAATTGTTAGCGATTTGATGTTAGCGAGTTGGTACCTAGCGAGTTGCTATTTAGCGACTTGACAAATTAGCGACTTAGTTCTTAGCGACTTCTTGTCAAATTTTGCTAGCGACTTGGAGCTTAGCGAGTTGTTACCTAGCGACTTGGGTCCTAGCGACTTGGTCTTAGCGACTTGGTTCAAGAATTCTTAGCGACTTGTTGACTTTTCCCGCCAAAACTTCAAACGGCTATAACTTTTGATCCGTAACTCCGTTTTCAGAGTTCTACCCATCAAGCTTGACGAGTGAGCGAGAATCACGCCGAATAAACCTTCGAGGGCTAAATCCTTTCTGAGCGAGTTATTGAGGTTTTATGTTTTAGACCTAAATTTCTCGGGAAAATTGTGCATAAACCAATCCAAATCTCAACCAAAAAACATCTCTGCTTATCCCACAAACAATCATAAGTCCTAACACACAATTGTCTATCATTGTATCGATCCATCAGTCATCTTAACACATTCCATTGGTCATTGCTTAACGGTTTGGTCTTGATTTTAGTAAAATCCAGCGAAAGATTCTATTTCTCGGTTTAAATCATAGACTTGTAAAATCCCGTGCATTCTACCACATCATGTCTTACTCTTGACCCGATGATTTGAAGTGCTTAAATTGTATGATCTTTGTGGACAACAATGATAAAGTATGCTATCCTGAACGGTTAAAGATGTTTGAATTGAACAATGAGGATGTGAGATCTTCATGTTATGAGTACAATGAGAATGCCACGCAAATGGAATGCAGCATTGAGCCATATCGGCTACTTCATCGCACCTCATACAAAGTTATCCATAGGGGATCGAACATGTAGTGCTCTTTTTCGCGGGACTTACCTACATTGACAAAAGCTTCTGTTGAACTTAGAACACTTAAAGCGCAACTTACCAATAAGAGGTTCAAAAGGATGGTTCGGTCTGCGGCTCTTCAAGTAATCTACAAACAATTTCACCATTCATCGGTGGGGAATATTGGTCACGATCAACACTTGGTGGAATTTCCTTCAAAAACATCTTTGGAATGGAAATTAGAATTCATTGAGACATTTATCCAACTCATGGATAATGTGAAAAAGTACATTGAAGAGTCGCTCAAAGAATGAAGGCGTGAATGAGTGTCAGTGCGAGTTGAAAGATTGTTGTGATAAGTTGGGTAATGTATCTGTTGAAGAATTGGGTGTTGCTGAATGCGAGTCGGTGACAACAAAAAATAACGAGTCGGATAATGGAAAAATGGAATCTTCGTGCTCAAATTCACAAGAGAGAGAGGTGCACCGACACCTTGTGCAAGTTAATGCAAAGGAACGCTCCATGGAAGCCGGATGTACCCAAGATAGAGATGCACGTCCACGGCCTACGTGCATGTCAATGCTCGAGGTAAGTTGCGGTGTTTCTGGCACCTAGTTGTGCCTCTTCTACTCAAAATGATGATTATGAACTGCATGAGTCGCTTGCATTTGTGCACGATGATTCCCTTACCACTGAGCTTAACATATATAAGGATCGAGTTGCTATTTATGAACAGCGTGCTAAGTTTGAGTTGACCACCCGTGGCGGAAATGGATGTCCAAATACGTACAACTATTAGAAAAGTAGGTTTAGAGAAGAAGTATTAAAACAAGAGTTAAACTCCTTACAAGAAAAGCTTTCTAAAGCTGCTAAGCAAAAACAAGAACTTCAAGAAAATGTTAAAATGCTTAAGCAAGAATTCAAGGCTAAGGAATCAAAACTTTTGAATGATTTTCCAATCTAAAAACTTTGAAAAACAAGCTTGAAAATAAGTTGTACGTACAAGGGAATACCATTAATTTGCTCACATGATCACTAAGCATAGAGTCTTAGCGATAAGCATAGCATTACCCTTGTTGAGGAACCTAATCCAGAGGTAATTAAAAAGGCTAGAAATGCTCATAAGGTAATGTATGATGGTAATGAGATCCTTAAGCCTAGACAGAAACCTAGTTGCGGTGAGTGCACTGAGGAAGATAAGAAATCAGATGAAGTCACTAGGGAGAAAATGAATAAGAAGCTAGAAGATCCGAGAGTGTAAAAGAACAAGATAACTATAAAACCCCATGATTACACTAAGGAAAATTGGATATCCTTAAACATGTTTAAGCCTCGGACTATTGACCCACTGAACAAGTGTTCGGAAAAGGATATGGACTTGCAAAAGAAAATCTTGTTGAAAAGACTCCCCCTTGTAGGAAATTCCCTAAAGCGACTGTGTATCCTCCAAATACACCAATGCATTTAGTTCCTAGAACTATTGCCACTAAGAGCAAGACCTTAATCAGTCATTATGTTATTCTTCAACTATTTGTCGATTTTGAGAAAACTTGTAAGAAAAGGATCACACCCATTGGGATAACTGAAGGGGAAAGGGGTTTTGAGCAAATGAAAGAATGTTATTTAACTGAGGTCATGCCTTTCTTTAAACAACTAAAAGATCATTTTGAGAGTCTTAAAATGGGGATAAAATCAGATATTAAAGAAATGGAAAAGGAATTTGATGCAATGATAGTTGAGGTTAGTGACTATGAGCGAGAATTAAAATATAATGAGATTGAGAGGAAGAACTTGCATACCTTGAATGAGAATCTTATTTATGAATGTATTACTCAAGATGTGTTTTACACTTGCTACAAATGTTCCATTAATGCTTCTCAATTTCATGAATTATCTCATTTGCTCACAAGTCTCCCATGATTGTGTCATTGAGCTTGAAAAAACTAATTCCAAACTATCTGAAAATTGTGGATGATCACGACAATTTGGTTAAACATTTGTCTAAACTAGAGGTTGAGCATTTTAATTTACAACTAAAATATCAACATCTTAAAGAAAATGTCAAAACTTCAAATATCAAGACATCCTCAAATGCTCCGAGTTTGATGCGAGTTTTCAAATTAACAAACGTGATGAACGATTCAAGCTCATTGGAACATCGAGAAAGTTGAAAGCCCAAATCTCTCAATTAAGGGTCAAAAGAACAATATGTGAGGGCTCCCAAATGCCTTGTCCTTTAGATTCTCAGAATTCTCAAACTTTTCATCTTCAAAACTTAGTTAATGCCTTACAAAAGGAAAACGAGAGTTTTCTAGAAGAAAATGAAAAAAGTTAAAAGACATTTTAAAGAGTTATATGATTAAACAAAAGTCACCCGTGACCAAAATAACGAAAAAGTAACGTCTTTACAAAAGGAAATTGAGAATCCGAGAAGTCAGGGAAATGGGAAACTACCACTTGTTTTCAATAAGAATGTTGTCTCAAAGTCACCCTTAGATTGCAAATACACTTTGACAGTTAAATATATTCCTCCTCATCTTAGGAATAATGAACATGCTTTTCATGACTACTTTGCTCACCTTAAGGATAGTCTAGAATGTCTCCGTGAGATTGTCGAAGAGGATTTCATTAACAAACCTCTTGATAGTGAAATTAGGTTTGCTTGCCTCCAGGCCAAGCGATACACAACATGTCCAAAACCTTAGGTGAAAAGGCAAAGCTGTGAAGCCTTGTTCTATGCCTAGTGCCAAGCAGGAAATCCGTTCTATGCCTAAAGCCAAGCATGTGACCCTTGATATGCCTTGTTCCATATCTAAATTCAAGCAAGCAACTTGTGATGTGCCTCCTAGAATTTCAAATCCCAGCACTTCTAGACCAGGAATGCGGAAAGTAGTGAAGCCATGTAATGTTCCCATCGTTACTTCTACAGATGTTAAGATTGACACTAAAGTTAGCGGGTCAAAACCTAGAAGCTATGCAAAGAAGGATAGGATTACGCAAACTAAAAGTGATCATGATAAGGAAGTGAAAGAACACCATAGGGACAAGAAGTTTGATTTGAACAAAAGAATCGTGTTAGTTCTAGTATTAGCTCCAAGCTTACTAAAATTAATTCGAGGCCTTATCTTGTCTGCAAAACATGCAAAAATGTTTAATTTACGGTAATCATGATAAATGTGATGTGTTATTTTTGAGGTCTAAGATTCATAACCCGATTAAGAAAGTTTGGAGCAAAAGCAATTAAGCAATCACGAAACCTACAGGGGAAGGTTTTTACCAATGTAGGATTTCGATTGGAAGCCAAAGTCGAATATTCACGACTGGCAAACCTTGCCCCTTAACTAGATCCGCTATGCCTAGAGTAGTGCCTGTTAAGGTTTGGAAGCCAACAGGTAGAATAATCCCATTAAGCACAAAATGTCCCTCGACTAAGTCTGATGCTTCTACTAGTTCAGCTCCTAGTGACAATGACATTGCACCTAGGGTTTCTGTTGATTCAAATATTGTTTGTGCTAACCAAAAGGACCCCATGAGCACGTGGGGATCCAATGTTTCAATTCTCGTCTTCGATCGTTGTCCAAAGCCAGGCATACAAATTAGATCCCTTGGTATTTGGATTGAGCTCTAAACATATAGCGGGCTCTTAACAATGGCGTCTTCATCCGGTTCGGGCCTCGTACTTCATCATTATGACATCTGTTCACTTCAGTTCAGGCCTCGTACTTCATCATAATGGCGTCTGGATAACACCGGGGCCCGTTCCTCATAGAAAAGAAAGTGTAAGCTTCGCGGCTTTATCTTGAAGAAGAGAAATCTTAATGTTTATGACCATTCTCATCGACATTCTTCATCAACAAGCTTCATGTTTCTCCATGCACATTCAGGTCATCAAGTGGATCTGCATTCATTAATGTATATTCTTATTCACTTGCTAAATCAAAAATGGCAACCTCGGATGCAATTTTTGAGGAGGAGAAGAGTGAATATACTAAATGATGATGGATGTTTGAATAATGGTTATACGACTTAAAGTTTGATGACTCTCCTCCAGCGCCTAATGTTTCACTCACTAAGGATAAATGGGATTTATTGTTTGGGATTCATTGGTTCAAGATATGTTTGATGAGTATTTACAACGCTAGCGAATATTTGATTATCATCAAAGAATATGTGATTCATGAGTTCAAGATATGTTTGTTGATCATCAAAGAAGTACAACTGGACTACTCAAAAAGCCCAATCTCCTGTTATTCCTCAAGGCGTTGATAATGATTATCATAATATTGCAGTTGCACTCATGAATAATGATCCGCTCTTTGCTATTCCTTTGCCAAATATTCACGGATGATTGTTCATGAATAATGATCCAATCTTTATTTTTGCCAAATCTTCATAGATTATTATTCCTCTCATCGTGCATGCTATAAATCAACCACATGAACTTCAAGGAAAATGTCTACCTCATCCGCACGAAGTTATTGGTGTATCCTCCATATCAGTCTCTACATGAATACTTTTAGGAAGAATACATTGATGTTGAGGCATCATGTGTTCTGGTTCATTCAGTGGGTGAATGTACATCCGGTTGTATGTTTATTCACATGTTGGGCATTTGACACAAGTTGATTACTTAGAAGTTACTCTTTTATCACTTATTTGAGGTTGAAGTTGACGTTCACAAAGGCGTGATCTTATTTGATAACTTGCTCGAGCTTAAGAATTAGAGTTGAAGTCTTGGGTTATCTAGTTACCAGCGGTGGATGGTTGAAGACACAGTTAACTATCACTATTAGGAGTTACGTTGTTTTACTAGGTGTCACGTATATTACGTTGTGGATAATGCAAAGAGGTGTTAATGTCTCATAATTTAATTGAGTATTGAGTACTTAAGAGATTTGCTTGATGCATAAATTCGACGTTCTTCCAAAATTAGTGCAAGATTAAGATACATATGTGGAATTAGACTTAGTTTCAAGTTTGGTATATCGGGGTTTTTTCTTCTTTAGAGGTTACTTCAAGTTGTCTACATATGGGTTGATAAAGATAGTCGAGAGAGAGTTTCTATTGCAGTTGATTCTCACGAGATTCATTTGATTTGTTGCGTATAATGTATGGCTCTGGACAATCGATTCACGGACCCGCACTTAACAGTCCCATTGGTTCATCTCTTGCAAACATCTCGGCAACTCCATATGTACCTCCATCGAAAGATGATTTAAAAATTGTTTGATCCAATGTTTGATGAACACTATGAACCAGAATCGCGTGAAATGTCAACTCCATCAACGAGAGGCTGCTCTATCCACGTGAATGAAGTGAACCCTTCGGTCTCAATTTCATTAAGTCAAGAATGCTTCTAGCTGTGATCACTCTGTCTCAGCAACAAATCATCAATCATCAAATGTACATCATGGAATTGTTTCTGGCATCAATGATGAGGTTAATCCCGTTGTAACTCCTAAAGATGCTCCATTTGCAAATATATTTGCTCCTGAATCATCATCAGAACTGATTCGCTTTTAACTAGTCCACTTATTTAGTCAACCACTTGTGAGAGGTCAACTAGGCAAGTCAAACTAGAAAGAGGCAAATGCAATAATCCGGTAGTCTGATTATTAAATTCGTTAATTCCCAACGAGGTTGTGGTATCACGTGATTGAGCGAATGTGTTATATAGTTTGGTTGTTTAGGAATAGGGTTATGAATGATTTGTCACAATACTAAAAGTATGAATAACTCAAATGAGTTATATCAACTAATAAGTACGATCAAAAACCCTAGAAACGTAAAAGGTATAATTAAAGGAAATAAAAGATAAAATGTATTAAATTAAGCGCTATCACTATTTTTACAATGATGAAGCGTTTAAAACCTAAGCGTCGTTTAAATAAAATTAAATAATGCGTACAAAAATAAAAGTAAAAAGTGATCAATATAAACCCACTTGGTAAATGTAAGAATTTATATTTTTAAGATCGTAGAATAAAATAAAGAGTATTAGAAAAAAGAAAATTATTTAATTAACTATTATATTATTATTATTTAATTAAAACCTATTTAATACTATTTATTAATACACTATTTAATTAGAAAACTAAAATAAGGCTAGAAAAAATAAAATTAAAAACTTAGAAAAATCTAAAATATTATATAAACTTATTTAAAACTAAAAATATATATGCAACTTTAATGTTGTATTTATTTAAACTAGTATTAATTCTAAAAAATTACTAGATGACAAAAGAAAAATCTAGAAAAATTTATAAAGAGGTTTTACAGATAATAAAATAGTAATGCTTGCCGACTAAGAAGATGATTAGATAGTTTCATTAAATAGAAGCTATTACTATGTAGTTTGGCTTTTTGTGGCAATAAAACTATTAAATACTAAAATAAGAAATTATTACAAAACAACAAACTTGAAACCCATAATAAGCAACTGTAAGTGTTATTTGCCCACAATGATTGACTTAGAAGGAAATAAGCTCAAATGAGCTTATGTGGGTTCAACTAGGGGTAGATTCGGTTTCAATAAGTTACTTATATAGTATTTAACAAAGATTCAACCAAATAAGTAGCTGAATAAGCCACGAGAACACAAATAAGCACTTTTGCTTATTGGATTACGAGACGAGAAAATGGGACAACCTTGTGAGGTAAAACCAAATTAGGGTCCAACATGATCTAGGCAAAACAAGGGTCAATGGTTTAAGCTTTGGTAGGAGGGTTGGAAGAACCAAGATTTAGGGTGTGGGACCACTAATGAGCTCGAGCTTGTGAAGTGAGGGGTCAGCCGATTCACTTCGATTATATGAAGAGTGAAATAAGCTTGAAAGCTAGGTACAAGCTTTAAAACAAGCTTAATAAAAGAAAATAAAAGATAATCACTATGTATATATGGTATATTAACAAATATGAACAAGTGTGTTCACTGGATTTGGTTAATAAGCTTGAAATAGGCTTATAAGCACTTCCAATGAAAATGAGATCCAAACACCCTAGACAGGCAACCAAGATGGCCAAATTGAGCTTATGAATTAAGCTCAATAGAACTATTGAATCTGAATACTAAGTAGAATTTGGTAAGGATTCCAAAATGCCAAAAGCTTGACCAATGGGGACCTTTGGGTAGCTTTGCGGAGCTTATGAAGTTGGGTGGGTTGATAGGTTCACTCGTGAACTGAGATGAATGGACAAGCTTCAAGTGTTAATGCGTCTAGTTAAAGGCTTTGTGAGTGAAAAATAAAGCTTGAACTGTGTTAATGGACTGCTTAGCTTCTTAATGAGCCAAAGATCACAAGCCAAAGCTCGATTGATAAGCTTATGATGGGCTGTGAGTTGCGATTACACGATGATCGGTGTTTAGTTTTATTGGATGGCACAAGTTTAAAAATTAAAAGCAGGACCAAATAAGCAATCAAAAGCAAATAAGCACTTATTTCAGATAACTAGCCACAAGGGCATCACAAACAACCAAAATACTCAGACCAACACTCAATAAACAAGCTTATGCAAGCTTGTGAAAAGTGGAGTGTCAAACACGTACACAGGGGAGGTCTATGAAGAATCACCAAAAGTTAAGCACTAATTAAGCTCTTAATAAGCTATCATAAAAATTATGAAAAATAGTAACAAGGAGATCAGCAATAAGACTATATAAACCTACAAGCTCAAGTCTTAATATCAATTAACAAGTTCACAATTTAAATCCAAAGTTTATTCAAAAATCGGGTAAGCTACAAATTGACTTTTTTTATGTAAACCAATAAGTTGACTTATCTGAGCTTGAATCTAGATTTACTGATTGATTATGTTGAGATAAGCTATAATAAGGTGAAAATAAGCTAGGTTATCAGATTCTAAGCTAATATGATGATTATGGAACTTATAATCCTAACAGTTAAACATATGGATTAGATTAAGACCTATTTTGACTTTTAAACTAATGAGACATAAATATTATGGCAGATATGAATAATATGATCCTAAACTAACATGCGAGAAACAAGAATCAACAACAATATCATGCACTAACTCACGGTAACATCTTGATCCAAACACACCTTAGCAAGGCAGTTTTGATGATTAGTGTTGTATAACAACAAATTAGACCATGAGATTGATTCCAGATACTAGTTTATGATATTATTAGATCAGATGAACACAACTACACAGATAATAACAACTTTAACCTATGAAACACAATTAAGCTATGTTTGGTATGAAATATGAAACAACTAGCAACTAAGATTTTCAACTAACAACCTACTAATATTAATCTATATTATCACTAACAATCACCAAATAAGCATAAAATAAGAGAGATTAAGCTAAATTAAGAACTATCTACATAAAATGGCATAATCAAGAAATATGCTTACAACTTGAATCAAGGCCAAAATCAGAGAACCAAGAACTGAGAACCAATCCTATATGCTTACCACTAGCTCTAATACCAGGCAATCCAAGATAGCACTTGCTCCAAGCTTCTTCTGTAACTTCTATATTAAATTTCTAATTTACTTGTTTCTTTTTGGTATTTTCCTTTTTTTATTGATTATTACTAATTAGATTGATCTAAAAGCTTGCTATGGCTTCTTGAGAGCAAGTAGTGTGATTAGAGTCCTCTAATTAACAAACATCAAACTGAAATTAAAAAGACTTGTAATGAAAAGTAGTGCAGTGAAATTCTGAAAACTTGAAAGATAGATTGATATGAGAATACAAAGTTGTTTATTACAACTTAAAAGCTAATAAACACTTCTAAAAGCGAAATTGAGGATTACACTAATGATACAACTAGATTAATTAGGCTACTTGATCATAAACTAAGATTTAAAATTATGATAGTTCTCTTCTTCTCTTTTCTTCTGTATTTATCACCCTTTTGCATCCCACTAGCTTCCAGATACTTTCCCACATTGTTTCACAACCATTGATTGAGTCTAACTCATCTTGTCCGTTTAAATCCATTTTGGCGCCAAATGCTCCACGTGTAATTGGGAGTTCCAGAGCAATTAAGGATTCTTGGGAGTGTTAGGAAGTGTAAGGGACAAGTTTGGTGAAGTTTAGACCAAGTTGGGTGGTTTTGCTCAATATTGTGGGTTAATATGTGAACAGTGGTGGTATTGGGTGGGAATGGCATTGTTGTGGCGGTTTTTCTTTGTAAGGGTGGAGTGGGTAGGAAAGTAGAAGTGTTTGGAAGGGGTGAGGTGGTGGTAGTGTTAAGGTGGCGATTCTGAGGGGTGGAGTGGGGGAGGTGGAAGAAGAAGAGGGAAAAGCGGGGGTCCGGGTTTTGGTTTTAATTATTAAGCGTGGGTGGGTCGGGTTTGGTTTGGGCCTGAGGAGATGGGCCACAGTGGGTTTAGTGGATTGGACTAGACTAATAATACAAGGGTCCGGTTTGGTTTTGATAAGCATAAGGACCAATTTGTAATTTCTGATTTTTTAGGGACCATATTTATAACTTTTCCAAACTTCACATAAGGACCAAACCTGCATTTAAACATTAGTACAAGGACCATAATTGCATAATTATCCAATTTTACACCTTGGGACCCATTATGTAATTTTCTGAAACTTGAAGGGTTAAACTTGTAATTTTCCAAAAGTTTATCATAAGGACCAATATTGCCATTTATAAATAGTATAAGGTTTATTTTGATTATTTTCTTATTTTTAAAACCTTAGGGACTAATTTTGACACTTTTCAAACCGAGCAGGGACCAAAGTTGCAATTTTGTGATTTTAAACTTCAAAGGATTATTTTGAACAACTTGTGAATCCCAAGGACCTAAAATGATATTTTACAAGTTTTGATTAACAGGGGACTAGATTTGCCAATTTATCAAAGTTAGGGGACTGAAGCGTAAATTATGTATGTTTTGCATGTTTTTCATGAGTTTTCATCCTTTTTGCACTTTAATACCTAAAAACATAATTTGGAGATATTTCCAGTATTTATGAAGCATATTTGTATGTTTTCAGATATTTTTGTAGCTTAAATGTGAAAGAAATGATGAGTATTTAGACACTCATCAAGGACTTAAGTAACTTCTAACCTCTAATCACTAATTTAACTGCTAATACCAAACACTCTTTTCAACTCTTGTTTCTGAATTATCTCAACTAACTAATTGAACTAGCTTATACTAATACATAAACTGAATCAATTAATCAATCTAACACCTAAATGATGCCATATTACCAACAAATACTATCAAATTATCAATAAGCTTAATAGGGAGATTATAACAGATTTGAAATTTTAAGAACTTACTTATGTCCTAGCAATGGCTTGCCAAGAACAAATAGCCACTATCCTAACACCGATATTAACCCAGTTCCACCTCGGTTTCAACCCAATTCCATTATTAGATCAGTAAGCAGGATGAACATGCTCTTTGCAATTTGACTTACATTTGTTGAGAGTTTGAGAATGAATTGATTGTAGAGTAGTAGAATATCTTCTTAGCATTAAGCTATAGGTGAGCTTAAGAGAGCTTAAGAAAACATAAACATAAACTGATTGCAGCTTATGAGCAGATTTGAGATAATTTTTTTTATTTCTTTTATATTTTTCTTATTTTTTTGTGATTTTTGTTTTGTAAAACAAATAAGCTGAAATTGATAAAATGTAAGCTAAAATGATTAAATGAAACAGTAATAAAGCTATTCTAAACCTTAAACAATAATTTGAAATTAAATGAGAATTTAGGCTAAAATTTCTTTTATTAATTGAAACTGAATACAAAGTAAGATTGAAAACAGAAATGAACTAAAATATTTAAAACAATTATAAGCTACAACTACTACTTAAATTCATACTAAACAAATTGAAGAAATAAAGGGCCTTATAGAGCTTGAGGCCAGGAAGGATCTAGAACTTGCAAATATGTGCTTCTTTGAGTGCATTTAGAACCATTGATCATCCTTCCATGTATCGAAATGATTTCAACCCTTGGTTGTTGCTTCCACGTTTCATCCACTGATAGAGGAGAGCAGTATTTGAGGTGTGGCACACGGATAGCGACCTGGCCAACCCCCATGTGTCGGATGGTGTCGTGATTGTACATTATTACCCTTAATTGAAGCGGATTGTACTAATTGAAGCCGAGGGTAATTTAGGGTTCTTAGCAGGTTTGATTTGGGGGAAGAATTTGGCGCGTGGATATTTGTTTATTATATTTGAGTGTTAGTTGACCAAGGGTTTAATGGTTTGACTAGGGTCAAGGTGGGTAAGCGGGTAAGTTATAAACCGGGTGTAGTGTTTTTGGGTTATACGGTTTGGGCCATGGGTTTGTTACTTGGGTAAGGATTTAATATGCGGTTGATGTATAGAATTGAGGACCAAAAGTTGCACATGCTGAAAATCGAGGACCAAACTTGTAAATTCTGAAAGCTTAATCCAAGAGTTGATCTTGTCATTCTTCAATAATCCAGGTTGTATTTGCAACTTTTGAAACTTGGGGGTCTTTTTGTCATTTGTTGAAAGTTGAGGGCTGACATTTCTTCAACCTTTGATCAAATCTTCACAAATCATCCTTAGAGAGTAGAAATCTTCACAATGCAAAATTCGACCTTGAAATTCGACAAGCTCTTTAATCTCGTGCTCGGTTACCGTGCAGTTTGGTTTCTTTTTGTTATTGTGTTTTTATCGTCAGGTACACTGCCTGAAACAAAAATTCAAGAAACATAGCAATAATTATGATAAGCGGCTCTTTCTTGGTTATTTTGGGTCAGTTTTGATAATGAAAAGGTATGTGTTTAAGCACATATCAGCATTCAATTGTTTTCAAAAGATATACATGCATGTTTTATCAATGGAGTTTAAAGTCTTAACATCCGATCCTTATCAGTTAAAACACTTTCATAATCAAGTCACAATTCTCCCTAAAAGCTTTCAAAATCAATTTAAATCTATAAGAGATCACAAATCTCAAATGCTTTAATAATTGTGATGGGGGGGAGAATGTGTGAGTTAAATTGGATTTAAATTGATAATTCGGTAAATGGTTTTATAAGGATGTACATGCTCTTCTTCCCATGTGACAAACGATTTCAAATTTTCCATGCATGTTGAGGAGCATCTATCTTAAACCTATGATTTGAAAGCGTGATCACTTATCTCAATATGAGGGTTCTAGTATGTGCAAAACTCTTTTCAAATCTTGAGGCATATTGAGGGGGCAAAACTTATGAAAACATCATCCTTCCCAAAAATGCTTTATCTACTTGTCTTGGTTAGGAAAGTGATGTTGATATCTTTTAGAAAAATGGTAATCAAAGAAGTAATTTCTTCCTCTTGCCTCCGTGTGCAAAAGGATTTCAAACATTTGATGCACATGTTGAGGGGAGCACTTATTCTAAAATTATCAAAAACAATTCAGGTACAAAATGCTTTGATAAAATATCATAAGTATATGGATTGATTTTCAAATGATTTTCAATTGGTTCCTATGGCAGATGAACAATACCAAAAAGAGCGACCAACTTTACATTATGTATGGTGATATAAGGACGATAAGGTTAGGTATGTGTTCCTGATCGCCCGAGCCGGAGGGATCTACCTAAGGACTATCCACTAGTTAGTGTAGAGTTCTTAGGTATGATGATAAAAGGAGAAAAATGAGATATGGGAAGAGTGCGGATGAGCTGAGCTAGTCTTTGGAATAAACCAACAAGGTTCTAGCTGAAGTCTCGGTAAGCTTATGAAGGGGTGAAAGAATTAAAAGAAAATTGAATGAGAAAAGGGTGAAAACAAATAGCCCTCCATTTATTCAACCTTAGAGGCGGAAAGGGTTCAATTCATATGCTACTGATGGTAACATGGTATTGAAGACAAGGCGTCATGGACCCGGTGGCCTTGGCACTTCAACTTTCCATACCACTCAAGTTCCTCTTAAAAGGACTTGTTTCATTCTCACGGAGAACCGACATTATCTATCGACTTTCTCTTAGAGATTGTTGATATTGAGGAGGAGACCACTCTCCCCAGTCTCAGATGGGATCCAAATATGCACAAATTGAGTCTAGTGCCACGAGATCATCAATAAATCTCATTAGGACACTTTCAATGAGACTCTCATTTCACACAATGTGGAAGAGATTATATCTTGAGTCCTCGCAGCATTATCCTTTGGTATTGCGGAACATCACAGTGATGTGTTTACATATTCAACTGTGAAGATGGAAAGCCTTGGAGCCAACATCTAACAAGCTCTGGTAGGTGGCATGTGAGATCTATTATCTTGATCAACCATGTGACAAGTGAGCGAGAAACAATGGGGCGATTCAATCTTTTGAATCAATCACAGTTCAGTTATGGATTGGCGGATACCTTTGAAAAACCGGTCTTTGTGCTTTAAAACTCTTTTCATTAGCATGTCGGCCGTGTACTAATTTTTCAAATCAAAAGGTGTTTTATGATTGATAATTGATTTTCATTAAAACCTTAGTTATATTGCAAAAACAATTTCTATTGAGCAATACACGATTGTTTTTCAAATCTCTTTTCATCAATCGGTGGGCGTAAATTATTTGGTTCACTCACTCCCGTGTTGTCTTCTTTGAGGCGTTCGGTTTGAGAACGGCTAGGCATTTCTGAAACCACTGTCAAGGAAATTCTTGAGAATACACGATCGCGGGCAATACTTATGCTTGATCAGCGAGGAAGATGGTAGTGTACCTCAATTCATCGAAAGTGATCAAAGACACTTTAAATGCGCTTTATTACTAAGCTGTCTTATCGCGGTACACCCCGCGTTCTGTTGATCGAATGAAGCGGTCAATACATAGCCGCATGCTCACCTAACACATTCATCTCAAAAGAAATCATGATTAGTGCATCAATGCTCACGATATTTTCACTCCATGCTTTCACCGCTGGCACAATATCATGAATCAACTAAAGCTTCCCTACTCTAATGAGAGATATCATTATCGAGAATGTGAGCATGTTAGTCCGAATGTCACAACATCACATAGAACCAACACCACAATGAATGTCTCGGAGATTTTAGTAGTGATGATCTCAAAAGGCTGGCTCAAATTTATTATCACGTGGATCGTAAAGACCTCCTTCTGAGTAACCAAACATGCAATGAGAAGAATCAATGACTCTGAGCTTGAACAAAGTACTACATCAAGAATGCAAGAACAATTGTTAATGTCATATCTGTTTGTATTCAATGTAATTTTAGTATATGTTTGAGGTGACCTCCTTTAGGGGGAGATTGTTAGGAATTAGAAATTCCAAGTATTAAAGAGTCGGTCACCTCAAGTATATGTGTCGTTAGAAAGCTTCGTAGTCATAGTTATTTAATGTTAAGTAGTATTTTGTTAAGTAACACCGTGGAGGACGGATGGGTCTTTACCCACTGTATGCTGATCCACGACCCGTTGTGTGGCGTTTTATGTAAGACTATAAATACTCTCTACCTCCCAAGGTAGAGTTTGGACTCATAATAATATT
Source organism: Chrysanthemum makinoi (assembly GCA_910596185.1). NCBI lineage: Eukaryota > Viridiplantae > Streptophyta > Magnoliopsida > Asterales > Asteraceae > Chrysanthemum > Chrysanthemum makinoi. Next base: position 54,275,978 of record OU343217.1, on the reverse strand, counting down.
CTTTCTCTCTTTATAGTTCCCAACTCTATTCCTTTCTCTCACTAGAACTCTCTCTCTCTAACATTCTTATACGCCTACTTTGATCATGGTTTAGAGTGTTTGTGAAATCCAATATCCATCAAATACAAACCCAAAATCATTAACCATGTTAAAATATTTCCAGCACCTTCCACAACCTACCTTAAAAAACAAAATTTGTTTACACCGACTAAAACACACATACTCCATTAATCATCAAGTTTCCAGAGCCTTGCGTCACCAACATCAAACCATAAAGGCTGAACAAATTTTACAAACTAATAAAACCGGATAATCTCTTTTCAAACCCTCTTGCGAAACAACGAATCGAGTAAAAATCAATCATGGTGGGTGAAGACAAAAGGTTCATTATGATTTAGTTTTAGTTAATTTATGATTAAATCATATAGTTGTTTTATTTTTATTTTTATTTCAAATTAGGTTTTTGTTAATTTGGGGGTTTTCTTGATTGGTTTTGCATGTTATTGTGCTGATGATGTTTGCAGCTAAACCTTTTGAGGTGTTTGTTTCCAACTTTATTTTGAAATTAAGGTCCCGTCATAATCGTGCTTAAGATTTATGATAGTTTCGTGTTGTAAGATAGTAGGTTATTGGGATCTAATCGTGTTTATGATTTCGGGATATGGTAAGAAGGTAGAAAATAAGCGGGAAGGTGCACTTCTCGATGGCGTAAAGGGCAACGTCCTAATTAAGCGGTGGAAGGTTTTATTGCACTTCGATTTGTGGTAATCTACAAGGTTACGACACATTGGTACTGTTGATTTTCATAAATTATATACATCAAGCGGGAAGAAAAAAATTAATTCATGCTTTACTTTTAAAATTTTAACTAATGAAATTGTGTTTATGATCAGATTAGATGATACTTTTGAATATTAAATTTGTTGCTTTCATCCAGAGGGGTTACGGATGAGTTGGAGAATAAAGGGTGGTGCTTAGAAGGATGGCGATAAGACATGGGTTCCAAAAGGGGGTGGTGCGAGGAGGGGTTGCGAGGTCGGTAGCTTCTAGGTCGAAAACCGGTGAAACGCTTACCTTCTAATTGCATTTTGATATACCAAACATGTATTTTGAATGTAATTAGTATTTTCTTTACCCAAACTACTTTTTTGAATATTATGGTCACATGTCAATAATCAAAAGAACATATAGGATATTGAAAACCGTTGCAATTTTGTTTGTTTTGTGTTTGTAGAGTGGCCTTGAGATGAAGTACTAAACTTGAGTACTTTTCGAGGGGCATACAAAAAGCTCAAATGGTTTCTTTGGCTTGGTCATTTGCTCAACTTGGCTCTAGAGCGGATCGGGCACGTTTTAAGCTGATTCAAGTCACATGTTTGCACTGCAGTTGGTATGGTGGTTTCTTTACTCCTCATTCATACAAATAACCTTGGTCGGTGAGTCTTGAGTAGATACAAATCGTGTTACTTAACTAAGAAAAATTTTCAATTGCAATAGTGAGTACTACGTAGCAATAGTCCTACGAGATATTGCTTGCCAGTGAGATTAATGCTCACTCTCTTTGTAAAATTTTATGATTTCAAGGTGTGTGAAGATGGCATTTGCGCAAGGCGCGTTGGAGTTGTTTGAGGAAATCAAAAGGGATGGGTTTGAGCATGATGAGATGATAGTTTTCGTGTTCTTAAGTCTGGGGATATTGGGAATTTGGAGTTGGGAAGGTGGTTGAGGATTATGTTGTGAAGAATGAGATGGAGTTGAATTCTTATGTTGGTTCTACATTGGATTGGTATGTATGGGAAGTGTGGGGATTTGGTGTCGGCGAGGAGGGTTTTAGATAAGATGGGTAGGAAAGTTTTGGTATCGTGGAATGCTATCGTTACAGGGTAAGTAAGGAAAGTAGTTCTTTTTTTCATATCAATTTTTGTTGTTTCGTGAGTGCTTAAATTAGGAAACCAATTTTTTTTTAATCAGAACTAACAAATATAAGATGACATTTGCTCCATTTATACCACAGAAGCTGCCATGCTAATATTTTTAATGATAGGTGTACCGGTGTGGCGAGCTGACTCATAAAACTAGATATTTTGTTAGGATACATCTTCGGACAAAGTTAATAAGTTTTAAATTTGGTGTTTAGGATGTTTGGAATACACGCTAGGCCAATGCTATAATTGTTGGCCATGTGTGACCAATGACCACGATGAATAAGCAAGCATAGCTTGAACGGTTTTATAATAAGGTAGAAGGTGACACATCACTATTTGATACATAGAAGGAGGCGTTGCCATTCTGAAGAGTGTTTCAACCACTGCTTACTATTTTGCTTATAAATATACTAAAAATAAGCACATTAGTAGATAGTAGATAGTGTGTGGATTTGTTTATTTTTTAGTAGATAAAGCAATGGCACCGTTCATTAACGGGCCATTACTAGAATACTCACAAAACCGTAGAAAAACTGAATGCCACAACCTCATTCCACGCACCTCATTCTGCCATTAAACCAGAGAGATAACCTACTTTGTTTCCAGCGATGTTATCGTCATCTAGAAGCATGGTTTCAATGGTTCAATACCACACAATCAGGTAATCTTTTATCGTTTCAATATTGTCTTGGTTGCTTTTAATAATGAGATAGTGGTCGTTAATCAATATCTCACATGTGGACATCAGGATGCGTTCGGACCAGGAGAAGTTTGTCGTTATCAGTGATCTTCAAGGATGAGGATACTCATGTAGTGATATACGAGGATATGACAACCACAATGCTCAAAATCACAACTATTTTGCGGAGAGGTTTTCTGGCGTTTTCAGCAATGGCAAAGGTACATTTATGGAACACTTTATTCATTTGGTTCCAGAACCAATTTTTGACTGGGTCATGGCGAGCAGCATAGTGAACTCAACCCTCGGCCATTTCAATGGTTTAGGAGAAAAGGCATACATATTCTTCGTATGTTTGTTGGTGACGGGCATGTTGTTGCACTTGATTCTAATTCTAATGGATACGTAAAGTCCATACCACATTATTAATGAACCAATCATCATAATTTTGTTCTAACGTTATTGTGGTGCACTTGGTCATAGTGGCGAGATTGATAAACGACTCCCGAGCTCTTAACCGACCTTAAAACACACCTCACTCGTGGTTTAACTTCTAAAAATGACCAATATTCCAAGAACTTATCGGACAATAATTTGCGAGAAAATGCCAAGGTACTTATTAATTGTTGGCGTGTTTGGGATTGCTTATTTTAAGAAGAAAAGCAGCTTTGAGATTTTGTATCACGACCATCAAAACCGCTTTCTCTTGCTATTCGACAATATAGTCAGTTTCGATAAGCAAGTTGAGACATGGTTATTTCAACGCGTGCTTATCCGAGATGAAACTAAAATCTATTTTTGTCATCATATCTAACCTAAAAGCCGATAGAAACGGATTGGATAATATATGCATTTTGTTTTCTTGAATAAGCATTTGATATACCGATTGACATGCTTATTTTAAATCAGCTTATAAGTGTGTATTTATAAGCAAAAGCATAAACAAAGAAATAGGCGATCCCAAACAGCCTCTTAGTATAGTGCTCATGTTTCGAAGACATATTTTTAAGATTACACACACCAATGCAACCTTCGGGGTTGGAATATTTTATCTTGGTCAGAAAAAGTTTATACTTGAGTTTCTGTTTTTTAAATGTTGGTGTTCTTTTGAATTAGCGGATGGTTTAGTCATTGTGAGGTCTACAAGTACTAGAAATATTTTCGGGTAATATTTCATAAGCTCTTTTTTCAGCTTATTATCGATTATTTAGCTTATAAAATCATAAGCTCATACTTATGAAAATAAGTGAAGATTGAACTTATGAAATATAACCCAAAAAAATAAGATTATATGGCAAAAAATACAATTAAATAAGTACTCCCTAATTTTAGTGGTTTTTGGTGTTTTGTAGAAGGTTGGAAGGAACAAGAATAAGCGTTGGAAGCTATGGAGGAGTCAATTCATTGAAATATATGATCAGATGTTTATGTGAATCGGGCCAAGGTGATGCTTCTAAACTATTGGATGAAATGTTGACTAAAAGGCTATCTCCAAACATTTCCACCCTCAAGTACTAATCGGACAGCTATGCGAGAACAAAGTTTAAACCAGCATATGATGTGTTTCATATTTCACCAAGCATATGTGATCATACTTGAAACCTGTCGTTTCATGTTCAATGAATTAAAACTTTGAATCTGACACTCTACAAATCCAGTTTCATGTACAATTGAGGCATGTTCTATATTAGATTTTGCTAACTATAATAAACATATAATGGTTATTAATTATTGGAAGGAAGCATATTCAAACCTCTTATGTGATTTTGAATAATCATCTCTTACATTGGTAAGAGTAATAGTTGAGTATTTACTGTATTTGTGATTGGTTAAAAAAAATGCAAATGCAAACACTATCTTTTGCATTGTAACTTAGACCCTCGGCTGATAATATTGGGACAATGGGACTCTGCTCATTTTTAACTTTGAATGCATCGAATTAAATAAATACATATATGTTTGACTTACAGATTATATGTTTTTATATTAAAAAGAAAACTCAAAAGAAAAACGTATTCAAAATACAGAATAATATAACCAAAAAAAAATCCGCAGCAACGCGCGGGCTGCTCGTTTTCCCTATTAATTATTAATAGCTTATCCCAAAAGTAAGAGTGCAATCACGCCTTATTCATTCTGATAACTATCCTCAATCCTTATCATCTCAGTTATTGATCTAGAACCACCGATGACAAAAATGGTGGTTTTCGTTCCACAAGACCACGTATGAAATTAAACAACAGATGGATCTATGAAACGATGAGATTCGCGTCCAATCATCATTTTTGTTTTGTTTGATTTTAATTATGGTTTGTCTGGGTGAAATTTGAATCGAAGGTCGACAAGGAGATGGCATAGGTTCAGGTTATTTTTGGTTAGTGAATTGATTGAATTGTGTGTTTTTTTATCGTTTTGGAATTGGGCTTATGGTTTTAATCAACGCATGGTTATGTGATTGCCAGATATCACCATCTACGGTCCAAGGGTTTCTCATAGCCACAGGTTATTGCCTATTTTTCTTTAAACTTATATGGTTTTAGATTAGGTTTGCACACACCGGATTCATCTAAAAAAACACACACTCATCAGATAATTTCTTTATATAAAGTTTGTGTTTTTATTCATGAGTTTTTCGCTGCTTGCAGGTTTAATACCAGGTATGAAGATTTTTTGGGTTGTTTCCTTCATTCAAAGTTAAATTTTTAAAAAAATTTGTGTATTTGTACAAAAAAAGGAATTGACTGGTTTTATTTTCATTTGGTTAATGTGTTTTATTTGCAGCGGCGATTGATTTGGTTTGTGGGTTTTGATTGCAACGGCTAAGCTAATTAGTTTGATTTATTTTTCCTGTTTTCGGTTAATGGATTTGCACTAAGGTATACCCTTTTTTTATTAATTATATGTTGAATATGTTGTGTGATGTTTTGAAATTTAGGTTATGGGTAATTTTTCAAATTGTCTTATTCTTCTATTTAAGTTCATGTATTTGTATCGAAGAATCTGCACACGAATGTATTCCGGCCCTTTTCACCGGATCGGGCAAATATCTTAACCTTTGTGCACTTGCATTCGACAACTTCCGGCCGTAAAGCTCATCAACAACTTCGTTCAAACATATATTTGTAGATGGCGGCGTGATAATAAACGTCACAAACGATGGGGTGTTTGATTCAACCAAGATTCTTTCAACCTCAACGACCATAAGTGGTAGCTAAGCTATTTAGTTGCCCATCATTTCTCGAATCTGAGACTTATTATTATTATTACTACTACTAGCTAGGAATTTTCTTCTTCTCGAACATTATAACATTACGGTTGTATTTATTTTATCATGTAGCTTTTACACATTTTGGATATAGTTGATGGGTTCTTGCTCAACTTAATCCTTCATATTTTAATGTTTTGCTTGCGACACCCTCTTTTCACACATCATTTCAATACACCAACATCATATTATCTGAAACCTTTTGCTCATACTTAAAAAATGGGGTGTTTTTTCAAACAACTATAACTTATGCTTATTCTTTTTAAGATTATCGCGTTGTCAAAACATGATATAAAAGAGACGGTACACATTTTTGGTTTACCTCCATTATTTAAACACAAAAAAGACTTGTATGATCATTCGGAAGTTCTACGGCTGTTCATCAGGTTAGCTAGGTCATGGTTAATTTTGACATTTGTCGAGTTAAGCTTATTACATTGCTGAGATGGATTCTTGCAGGTGATGAAGGATGCTACTGCAAATATTAAGTATTGATCGAACCTGTATGTCATTTGCGAGTTACTAGGAAAGTAACTTATTTCTCTCATTCTTCTTCTTCCTCTAACATCTTCATCCTTGTGGTGTAATGATTTCGGTTCCTGTATATATGTCTTACGAGGCGTATGCTCTGGATGAGAATCCCTCGCTTTTATGATGCTACAAACTCTGATTGCTCGCATTGCATGCATCCAAGAGGCTGAGGCTATTGACCATCGAAAGCAGAACCACACGGTGGTCGCATTTTCATCTGAAATGGAGTTATGAACCTCTGTTGTATGGTTCTCTTCGTGCTAACTATTTTGGCGTCTTATTGCTAGGAAAGAAGCAGGAAGAATAAACCTCTGCGCAAACAAAAGTCCCATCACTTGTTGATACTATCGTTCACCTCAAGAGTCGATATTAGGTATGTATAAACGAGTAGGTGTGTGATTTAAACGGGTTTTGGAGTACACTTTTGTTTCTGTTTTTACATCCAAACATATATCCCCTAAATGGTGTTGTTTTAAACTCTATTTGTTTTGAATGAATATAGCTAGAGTTTGACTTTATATGTCCCCAGCGCGTGTTTTTGATTCAGTTTAAGGCTTATAAGCAATATAAAGTTTATTAATATAGTGCCCCCACTAAATCATACGAGTATTTGTTACCGATTAGTGTATTGTCATATTTTGTGATCGGAGGTTTATATTAAAGCTAAAGTTATCTACTTTATTTCTTATTTTTTGGGTAACCATGGTTTCCGACCTTTTGGCCAGCTAAAGTTTGAGGTTTAATTGGTGGTTCCAAGATTTATGACTTGTTATAGATCTCGGTTGGAGGTTTAATTTTTGTGGTCCCTAAGATTTCTGACTTGTTGCCGTTGAAGGGTATTTTAGACATTTAACTAATAGTTAAAAACTTCTATAAGCTAAGATATTGTAAGTTAAGCGTTACCACTAAAATCGGTCGGGTTTAGCTTCAGGTGATAAACAATTTACTTTCTAGTACGGGGCCGGGTTGGGTTGATCCATAAATACCTTCTACTCATTTTTTGTTTGTTATATATGAACTACCTAATTGATAAAGCAATGCTTTTACAAAAAAAATTCAATCTTTGAATATTGGGATAGAAGTTTTATTCATTAAAATGTACACTTTGCCCGACTTTTGACATGTTGACCTGTTCGGCTTCTCGTTAACCTTTTTCGCTTTGACCTATTTGAGATAGACATAAGCCATATTAACCGCTTCTCGTTAACCTTTTTCGCTTTGACCTATTTGAGATAGACATAAGCCAAATTAACCCATGCACAATGTGTTTAAATTTACTACTACTTTATTTACCATTACTAGGATTATAGGTAGAAGAAATATTCCGTATAAATCCTTAGAACAGCCACGAAGAGCATGTACATGACCAGATAAACAGAGGCAATGTGCCTAAAGATATTGAGGTGCATTGTCTCACGGGTTAAGTTAAAGCTTGGTTTCGTGAGCTTCCATGTGGCATCCTTTGACCTTTCCCCGACAAGGTTCTAAATTGTAACAAGAGAAGAGGCTGGGTTGAGCTTGTAAAAGCTAAAACCAACTGAGACGCACTTCCAATGGATGCGAGGAATATCGCCATGGTGTTTGCCCCAAACACAACTCTTGTAATTTTTTGATCTATCTCATATAAGTAGCGAGGCGGGTTGGGTCATCCAAAACACTTTGGTCCAAAGTCTACATTATTACAAAAATATTGTGTGTTTGATATGATTACAGAAAAAGAACTTTATTATTTGGAGAGTAACCTAAAATTATGGAAGATCTAGGTTTTATAAAGAAAAAAAGTTCACCTTGGCAACTTTTAACCTGTTTATATTATTATTAGTCATGGAAAGAATTTTCTTAAATAAAAGAGTGGGTTGGATTGGATTTTCGGGGCTTGCTTCCAGTCTTCCACCTCTGTTTGAAGAGTAAGTTACGACTCATTTATCTTTTATTTGTTTTCTGTCAAGGATCACAAAGTGCACAACTCACTTTTTGTCATTTGTGCGTAGGCGTCCCTAAACCTATTTTCAAGAATACGAGTACAGTGGTGGAGAATTTTCAGGTACACAGGCATTTTTATTCCCTGCACGACCTATCTAGACCATTATGTTCCTTGCTGCTGCTCATAAACTGTTTACAGAATGCATATTAGTTTGGGTTTGGGAGTTCCCATTATACTCAGCATTGACAGATTTTATGTTATATTGATTAAAGGTGGTTTTGGATTCTCATTGATGGGCCGGGTCCATTACCAGCAGTTGGCTTCTCAACCAGTATCTTCGGTGAAGAAAATCAGGAAGATGTTACACCTCTTGTTGTTTTTGTTAATGGTAAGTTGTAAATAACTTATCCTATACAATGTATTACCAGGCCAATGAGTAACTTTATAAACAAGTGGCTTAATCTTTTTTTTTTTTCTTTTTTCAAACTGTTGTTATTCTTGCTTGGTGCCACGCCGGCTTGCTGATGCTGGTGTTATTACCATAGTAATCTGATTATTTGAATAAGGTTATGGTCGATTAAGTTAGGTTACAAATAGACACCGTATTAAAATGATTTTAATAGCTATGTTATTACCATAGTAATCTGATTATTTTAATAAGGTTATCTAAAACGTCTTATGAAAACAGTTTTATGAATTATGAGTCCACTAACGAAAGGCCATAGGTCCAAACCATACACTTTGTTTTGTCAGTGGTTTCAAAGTGAGTGGGTTGTGTAACAGGTCCAAAGGTGTTTAGGTTTAGTAGTGTTTTAATATAGTTCTAAAGGGGCCAGGACGACCCACCAAATTTTTTCATTTTCACAGGAGCTAATAACTAAATTAGTTAACTAAATATCAAAATACCATATTATATATCTAATATCTTCTTTACTAAAGAGATTAAGAAGGTTGCAACTCCAGATCACTTTCGACCTGTTCGACCCATTTAACTAAATTGTTAAAGTTTACCCTTGTTAGTCATTATATATTAAACATAGCCCAAAGTTAACCATAGCTAACCTAGTTTGTCAAAATCGTCACATCTGCGTTGTACAATATAAAGGCATACAAATGTATTTATTGTTTATTTGTGCAGAAGAAAGCAAACCAGAAGTGCCTGGATTTGAAAAGATGGAAATGACAATGGAACTGCAGAAATTATTTGAAGCGGCTGAGAATAAAAGCAAGTCAAAGAAATCACTAGTGGTCAAAAATCCAAGTCAACTCTTTGAATTTAGTGAAGGAAAGTAAACCATTGCGTTGAGTAAGGAGGAGCTTGAAGACACTGAAAACTTTCAATGGTATGTTACTAGCTCAACTGGTGATAAGGTCGGGCCTGTCTCAATAATGGTGCTTAAGAACTGGAGCCAAAACGTAGGTGCATCAGAATTGAATATCTACAAGATGGGTCAAATTGAAGAACATGCCAAACCATTGATTCTTTGTTCATCTCGCATTTCCTAAGATGTAATGTTTGTAACGGTTCTTCTGAAACTTGTGTTTTGGCTCTGCCAAAAGTCTATCTCAGTATGTACAGTATTTTTAAGTCTATTAAGTGGTCTACTATATGAGACCTCATAAGGGATCAGATGTTTTGGGAAACACCGGTGTTCATAGCCGTCTGATGGTAAGACTGGTCTCGCAATGTAGAACTCTAGCAGTTTATGCAGTTGTTTGTGCTTAAAGTATGGTGTTCTCTTTCATCTCTTTATATTTCTTAAACTATGGTGCATTGCTGACTGGTGTTCGTATGCAACATCTGGGCAAGACTATAAGTTAGAAAAAGCGTTTTTGCAGAAATGCTTTTTTGTCACTGACTCACTGTCTACTTTTTTAGAAAAAGCATTTTTTTGCAGAAAATACGTTTTTGCATCAGAACCGTTTCTAACAATAGGTTATGTTGATTAACATAAGCTTTTAAAACTTAAAAGGTTGTGTGGTCGTGGTAGATGCTATAGATTAGCCCCCGTTTGACTTGTTAAACATCGAAACACAAAACACAAATTGACTAATTCGTATCAGTATGTTACAATTACCTCTGAATATTCAATTATGCTATAGAAACTTGAAGATCACTAGCATATGTAAAGGATATAAGCACAGTTCCAACAAACAAGCAGCTATTATCTTTCTTTCCTTTGTGCCGTAAATACAAACTGAATCAAATCAATGATGAATTAACAAGTAAAAGGAGCTACAAACTCTAGTTTTATAATTTGCAAAATCCCATAAAAAAACATCTGCTCTGTAAATGTATTACAAAACATCACTTGGAGGTAGTCTCGATTTACCCATGTATTTTCAGTTTCCAACTACTACGTACATTGAAACTTATCTGCTTATTGAATGAATGTCATCATTTCCGTCTTGCCACACGACCAAAAAAGTTCTGTAGGATTTACATCACGCGTTCTCGGTTTCAGCCTTCTTTCCTCAAAGTTTGTAGCCTCTCTTTAAGTTTCTTACTCTCTTCAAAATTTTCCTTCCTCTTCACATCTTTCTGCGGACCCAACAAGATGTAAGGTATCAGAACGCTTCATTCTTTAAGGGATTAATGAAATAAAAGAAACAATTATTGAAGAAAGTTTACTTCTTGTAAAAACACTTATCGAGCTTTATCTTGAGATTTGTGCACTCACCAAAAAACTTTCCATAAGGATGGTCATTATGGCACTTCTGAAACAGTTCAATTATCACACCAAAAGACAAGACAGAAGGCGTTAGACAATATTAGTTTCCGAGATTGAATGTTTCAATGGGTTGCCCAATATGTATAAATATACAAGCACAAAACCTATACAGCTATATGAGCCACACTTATATCCTACACTCGATAGATAGACGCAGTACCATTTGAGAGCTACCTGAAAATTTTTCTTCTTCAGGCAACAACATCAAAACATGTGAATGATCTTCTTGCATGAATGATGCTCTATGGATTTTAGCCTGCATTTTTAAATACCAAACAGTATGAATCACCTAAACGTTTTTCACTTCATTCAACTTTTAAGTATATAATAAAAAGGAGCAGCTAGCATAATTATATCGACTTCTGTTTGGGCACTTTTTTTTCTCTTGGGCAACTTCTTCTTTTTGGGCAACTTTTGTTTGGGCAACTTCTTCTTTTGGGCAACTTTTCTTTTGGGCAACTTCTTTTTGGGCAACTTCTTTCTTTTATCACAGCAACCTTAACTATGTCGCGCAACACAAACGAATCTGAAGCGGTTGTAAGAATTAACTAGCGGCGTAACTATATCGTGGGCAACACTAACTTACAACTAGTTCCATGCTAATTGATAATTTGCAATTTAACGAGAGTGATCATGTTTTGTAAAATAACCATAATTACCCAATGCTTATACCAGAGTTCAAGTGATAAGTTACCTGCGAGAGGCTCCATATCGAATCGATGAAATGCAATTGCAACATTGATGTTAAGTGCCCGAGCTTTGATAAACATCCAACAGGGAAGCGTTTGTAGTTAGATTGTTCAACAGTTCATATCATGCCTTTTGTGTCATTCACAAAAAACATTTTAACTCAAAAGATCCATCTCATTAAAGGCGATAAATACATATACCTTTCACTTCCAAATATCAAGTATACTAAGGAAGGCGTATATCGCTTAATGTGATATTACAATAGAAATTAGTCACTTAAAATCAAACTGAAGAAAGCATATATACCTCTTAGATGAACAAGACCACCATGGATTAATGAACATCTTTCCAAGTCCAGATGTAACAAGTTGACTAAACCGCGCATTAATCCTTGATAATGTTGTTGTTTCTTTTGAAACTCAAACTTGTCAAGTTTGAAAGACCTGAAAGGAAAAGCAGGAAAACTTGTACATATATAACTGTTTGATCCACAGTCGGATTAAGAATTCCATTTAAAAGATGAACCGATTCAGAAACACATGACTTATATGCTACCATTTACACCAAAATTGCCTTAGTCACTTCTTTGAAATCTTCCACATTCAGTTTTCTTATTCATATAAAATGTAAAGTTTAAAACAAATGGACAAAAATGTGTGTACATCAACCAGATACAGAAGGCAGCCGTCTTTCCGGTTATGTTTTTGGCTCTTGCAAGAATATCACTTCCAGTCAATGCAATAGGAATACTTTCTTCTTGTATAGGTGAATGCCTTTCAAAACCCTTTTCATATATTCCTATAAGTAGCTCCCGTTTTAGAAAATAGTCCTCAAATTCATTTCCTTTCGTGGCAGTGACATCCTGTAAAAAAAACAGTAGTATAACTATCTCATGAGAGAGCGTAATGCAAATGCGAATTTCCAGCAATCTAACATCTATTAAAATCATTATATCTTTTGCCCTTTGAGTCATCGTATTTGAGGGGTAAAAAAGAGTTGTCTAAACAGAGCATTCTTGCACACTTACCTCAGTCTGTGCGGGTGTGCGGCAGGGTATGTTCAGTTGTGCCTTCCAATCTTAAGAGCTACAAAATTACAAAAAAGTGTTAGTTCACAAGTAGACATAAATATGGGGAAGTATGCGAAAAAGACCACGTATATAGCGAAGTATTTACAATATTAAAAACTAGCATAATTGGAGGATGCAAACAATCAATCTACAAAAATAATCATTTTCTAAATCCCAACAAGTTAACGAGTGGTCGGACATAAGTGGTTTGGGGGTTGTTGCTAGCATTTGTTTATAAAAATGAATAATTTGCTAGTAGTTCTAGTTTGGAGCCCTAAAGGTGGCAAGCTCCATCTTCGCCAAATTCAGTGTCTCAACAAGACATCGATATCTCAACACCATCTTCGCCAAATTCAGGTGCCAAAAAGTGATTCCTTTTATAAGCAATAGGTATATTAAATATAACTTCAGAACTCATATTATTTTAACTATATTCAACTTTGGTAAGCAAATGGTAGTAATGAGATCGCAGCGGTGATAACAAGATAATACTAGCAATGGAAACGATTTAAAGCTAGCAAAGGCGATTTTAAGCTAGCGGTGGTAACCGATAACTAGCAAGTGGAACGAAGCCTAGCGGTGTTAATAATCGTAATTTGTTATTAAAGAAACAATGAATGAATATACTGTAGATTTGTAGTATAAACCTAAGAAACACAACGTGAAGTCCAGTGCAACAAAATGTTTTTCATTGATACGCAGAATCATTTACAAGGTGTTCTTTTGTAAAACAAAACGGTTTTTCAAAAGGGTAATGATTTATGATTATGGGCCATCTCTGCGCGCATGGGGAAGCCAATGGGTAAAACATATCAAATAAAACAACCTTACCACTAAAGCAGGGTAAGAGTTTAGCGCATCAATGGAAGCTACATCCTCAATCTTATTACCTCTGACAGTGTTAATAATACGTAATGTCAAGTTGAGGTCACCATAGAACCAGAGCAAGTAAGTTAGCTATATAGTAGAAATCACATTTAAATACCAATAAGTAGGCAGCGCAAATTTTGGAAAGGATTATAACTCTTGTCGGGTGCGCAGAACTATATGGCGGTTCGTCTGCGTAGGGTACCAGATTCATTCGATGTTATTCTTATTCAAATGAAGCGCTCCAAACTGAGCGCAAAAACCAGAATTTTAGGAATTAACATCAGCATATAAACCTCTACACTTTATTCTAAGAAACAAGAATAATTTGGCTTTTAAATACCTTTTCACTTGTGAAAGCTTCAATATTTCACTCCAGTCAGATATACAATTGTCTTCCAAGTTAAGAAGCCGTAAAGTGTCAAATCCTTGTACAGTTTTGGAGGATGTCGACTGGGTAAAAGAAGATGAATATGGAAAATGAGATCACCATGATATGCAACATCAACAAGACCACTATGAGTAGAGGAGGCAATTTTGGTTGGGTCAGGCATGTTGGGTGACAAATCAGAACAGGTAAATTTGAGTATGGGTCGAAAAGGGTTGGTCAGGTTGTACTTATCTGCAAAGACTTATCAGCAATTTTTGTTTAAAGAACAGTATAAATAATTAAAAACCTTAAAATGATAACAAAACTATACTATTATAGTAATAATTCAGATTTGATCACCTCTTCAAACTTTGCTTCTTCAACATTTGTGAATCAAGTAGAATATATTTATGGTCTTAATATTCACATTCAATGGTAGTTTGCCATTTTAACTATTTTCAACTACAAGGGTATAACTGTTAGCCTCGCTTTTTATAAAGATAACGTCACTTACGTGAATTGGACTAGATGCGTAGTATACTTTGCCCTTAGGGACTAGTATCGTTTAAGTGGCAAAGTTAGAGCCTATAAATACCCTTCATGACTCTCCATGAGGGGTGGTCATTAGGTCATTTGTGTGTGTTTGATTTATTCAATAAAAGTATCCTTATCTTCTCCTCCCTCTCTCTAGTTTCTCTCTCTAAAAAGGATGAAGATCTTCATCTTCTTCCACCAACCCCGACCTCCAAACCACATAAATCTATATGTTAAACGATCCTGACAATTGGTATAACGAGCCATGGTTATCTTGTGTTGATTTATGTTGGTTTTACACATGTTTTTAACTGTTTTTGTGCTTTTTATGTGGTCGGAATTTTTTTTTTCGATTTGTGGGTTAACAGTTTTAAACAATGTTTCAGTATCTTTTATGGTCAAAAGTCAAATAGTCTATCATGTATATCTGTCTTGTCTCAAAGCTTTGTCCAAGTCAATATTTTTTACTCATCTTTTCAAGACTTTTGTACCAATATCCGTGTAACAAAGGTGGTCATCCGAACAATTTTTATGGTCTATCATAGTCAAAAAAGAAAACCTTTTATGCATTTCTGGGTTTTTCATGAAGCTGGACGGAATTATTGGTCGGAAAAACTCGCCGGAAAAATGGTCAAAGGGTCAAAACCCTAAACTTACGCATAAGGAGAATCTACAGAGGAATTTACGCATAACTGTGAAGTTATGCGTAAGAAAAGTTACGCGTATGTTTTTACGCATAAGCCTCGGCTTACGCGTAAGAATGGTTTACGCCTAAGAACTCAGACTTACGCGTAAGACCAAGAAAGTTTACGCATAAGGGTTCATGAATATGTTACGCGTATGCCAGATGAAAAGTTAAGCGTAATATGAGCTAATACCGAAAATAGCTTATGCGTAAATGAGATAAAGACCACATAAGACCAATACCATATACCATTGACTCAAACGACCTCAGTCTTTGACAACATCATCATCGAGAGATATCAAAAACCATAAACCAATCCTACATCTAGACTCACTTCAAGAACCCTCACAATCTCTCCCCAACTCTCATTCAATCAAGACTCAAAAAGAAGAAATTACAAGCTATCTCAAATTTGTTTCACTACTTTTTGCAATCTTTCAAAGATTGTTTTAAGTAAAACAAATATCATCATAGACCCAATTTGTGATACTATACAAAATTAAAGACATGAGAATAACAAGTATGTTACTTCATCTCTTTGGTTCGTTTAAATGGAAAATGAAACGAAAACAGCTTCACACTTCTACAATCAAACCTACCCGAGACCTCATTTGAGACCTTGAACTTCAACTCGTGGTTTAGATTGAATAGAAGCAAAACGATTTGGGTTCGTCTTTTGTAGTGTGTAAAAGACTTTGCCTTCATTCTTCGTTGGTAAGTTTGTGTGTTTGAAGATAAGTTTTTGCTTTAATGATAGAGATGTGATGGATCTGTGATATGAGTTTGGTGAGAGAAAAGAAGTGTAGTAGGCGGAGTTTTCATCTGAAGTATATTAGGGTTCGTTTGTGTAGGTCAATTGACTTATATATCCGATTATATGCATATTGGATTGGGCTTTCGATGTTGATGGATGAATCGGTTGGTCATATATCATGGAACGAAATTTTGAAATAAAATGGGATATCCGAATTTTTTTCACAAAAATTTAGGGTACACATTTTATATTAGAAGTATGGTATTGTTGGTATGATTATATTTTCACGGAGAGATACTTAATTCCGGCTTCTTGCGAAATTTGAAAAATGACTACGGGTTTTTGTATGCGGTATTATTGAGAAATTAAAGTGATATTTCACAGGTGGACTTATTTATCTTTGAGACGTTGGTTGGTTGGATGCATGTCTCAATATAACTTGTTGGAGCACATTATGAAATTTGACAATCTGGTTATAACTGGTAAGGAGGTACGTTGTAGTGCTCACAGTGTAACCATCACTTTAAGGAGTTACGTTCTAGTGCTCAGTGTCACACGGCATTGTGGATTGTTCAAAAATTTAGAACAAGCAGTAAGTCACAAAGTTGGAATGTTTGCTTCCTTTTCAAGTCAGTCGTATCGGGTTATCAACATATGTGGTCATTACTATTAGCCGGTGAATTCAAAGGAGGTTCGATTTATAGGTTGGTTTGAGAGAAGTATATTGAGAGTATTTGTGCGACATATTCTCACGGAAATTATGATAAGCTATGATTTTTGAAAATTGCATCAAGAAGGTAATACGGCATGTACACAACATTATGATGATTCCGATAGCTCGCAACCATCAGGAGGGAGAAGTTGGTACTTCATCTTCCGTGATTGGATTACGAAGGGATTTTTGCTTAAGACTGAAGAAGGAGAAGTAGTGAGGTGTACATCGGGTTTTTTTTTATGTACTACTAGGGTTTGTGACCGGTAGAAGGAACAACAATTGTGCTTCAAGAGTTTACTTTCTCCGCTGCGTGTCTGAAGATTAAAGACGTGTTGGAAGAGTGTTGTCGGTTCAGGAGGGAGCAGAAAAAGAAAAAGGCTCACTAGTTAGGAGGGAGTAATAACCTAACTAGACCGTTCAGCTTGAAGTTCGAGCTACAAGAAGATCATTTCCGAGGTCATCGGAAGGGAGAACTTCAAGTTTGCCTCATCTAGACTACAGAGACTCTGCACTTCAAGAAAGTCAACATTGTTCATTACTTTTGTAATTTACTTTGTTTTGTATTTATAGGTCTCATTGGAACCATTTACGTGTGACGCTATCTTGGAGGGAGATTGTTAGCCTCTCTTTTCATAAAGATAACGTCACTTACATGAATTGGACTAGATGCGTAGTATACTTTGCCTTTAGGGACTAGTATCGTTTAAGTGGCAAAGTTATAGCCTATAAATACCCCTCATGACTCTCCATGAGGGGTGAGGTGACATTAAGGTTATTGGTATTGTGTGTGTTTCTTAATAAAATCTTGTGTTTTCTCCTCCCTCTCTCTAGTTTCTCTCACTAAAAGGATGAAGATCTTCATCTTCTTCCACCAACCTCGACCTCCAAACCACATAAATCTTATATGTTAAACGGTCCTAACAATAACAAATACAAGTAACTTGGATTTTAACTCGTAATATTCTTATATACCAGTGGTCCTAATACAAATAACTATAACCATTTAGTTTTGATCTTTTAATTGAATAATTATAAGGGTATATTAAAAAAATGTGACATGGTATATTATTTTTGTCACGTTTAGAATTTAAGGTGGGCCAAATTATTGTTTATTGGACTTATTTTAAAACAATAGTAACAAATATGTAGTAACTCCTTGAATCTTGGGGGCCAACCCATATTTAAACGTATAGAGTTTCGTTCTAATGAGAACACACATTCCTAAACAATGAGGCTGATTGCAACAAAAAGGGTTTGGAAATGAAGGAAGGAACACCTACTCAATGTGTTGTATCAACACCAACACCACCAGCTATAACAAGCACCTATAAAACCAACAACCCCTTTCAGCTTCAAGAAATGGATTTCACAATAAGGCTCTATCTATAAAATTTATAGCATATATTTGCGTCTAATTTGTCGTAGGTGCATGTGGAATTCAAGAGCTAAAAAGACTATATATGAGCATCTAGAACTCCATCTTTACAAACTACACTCACCTTTGCGTCGTGAATTGCCTTTATAATACCAACAATAGTATCAACTTTTAGAACCATGCCTCTAAAGGTTTTAGACTCACAAAGAGATACACCCAAAAGCCAAGCAACTCTCACGTTATCGACATTAAAGTTTGCAGGGTTCTCTGGGAAAACTTGAATGCATGCCTGCATTAATCAAATATTAACAAAACCGTCATCAACTCAGTTCGAGTTTTGACCTAAGGATAAATTTTTGACAAGAAAAAGAGATGTACCTCTGCAATATGAGGACACAAGATATCCTCCATTATGCATAGTTCACTGGAAACAAGAGCTTTCATATGTAGAATGACTTGGTCTTTATTCCTCACATCCATGGTCTCTGAACCCTCCTGGACTAAAGCTTTTAAAATCTCACCCAGCTATAAAAGAAACAAAGAGTATAAGTTCAGGTCAATACTTTAGCAAACACGAGCAACTTAATATGTGAATTCCAAATCCAAAAGTTAAGCAAGGTATAGTGTATACCATGTTTGGTTAAACTAATTAAGTTAACTTTTATGTAAAATGCAGGATTATCACCGCTTGATACTACTTTCGATTATTAGGTAGTCCTTGAGACCATCAATAAACAAGAACATCAGTTATTAGGTAGTCGTTGTAAGTGGGTTGATTAGTTATAAAAGCAAAGACACCTTATGTTCAGTTCATGACTTAAGGCCCAAGCATATACTGTGTATGTGGAACAATGAATATAAAGAATGAGCGTATAATGAGAGTTGAAGATGATTTACACAATTTTGTAATGCACCATGAGTGTTACCCGATGGTTTCCTTGGGACACGGTACGTGCAGGACTATTTTTTTCCGTTTGAGAATCAGAATAACAACAACATCCATATTTCATCAACAAAAACCAAAAAACTCCAATGATAACAAAAAAAAGCTGTCACAGACGATAAAATGACCATCGTGACCATGCTTCCGTTTGTTTTACTCTTACTCTCCCTTCTGTTTCTTGGTATATCAACTCCAATAGGCTTGAAAGGCATCCCTTTACTAGTAATTAAAGAATCCGATTGATCAACTGTTACATCACCATTTAAAGGAAGCGAAGGCGGAGAAGGTGGAAGACCTGAAGTCAAAATAAGAACCGAGTACAATTAACATTCTGAAAGGTCTTCAAATATGTCAATTATGAGATACAGAGATAGTAAAACCTGGATATTTAATGTTCACAACTTCATATGCACCAAAACAAGGTTTGTTTATGAGAACTTGTTTCTTCCAGAACTTTTGATAAATTGAAAATGCAGTGGCGGGGTCAAAGTTTTGTTTTAGGGGTACCAATTTGACAAGAACAATGGTTTTGTCAAGCTGTTCGCCGTCTGCATTGGCCCCCATGATTCGAGCTTGACTTACATTCAGTGAAACACTGGTTGAGATTTCATGGGCGAGTTCAGAGACCAAATGAAAGAATGTGTATGGGGAAATAGAGAGGCGTAGCTTAACTTCAATTGGCCATACACAAGCACAAGGTGATCCTGCTAGTGCGTATGTTAATGGTTGTGTGCAAGTCACTGTTGTACAATCTACAACAAAAAATCAAAATAAGTCCGAAAAGATACAAGTCTTTGTATAGTTAACAGGTCAGTAATTCTAGTACGGGTCAAAACGGGTTGGTTGGGGGTTAATCAGTATATGGTTTTTGTACAATTACCTTCATTAGGAGGAGGTGGAGGTAGCACAAAAACTGAGGTGGGTGGATCAGCAGTGTCCTTGGTCAGTGAGGAGCTTGATGGAGATATTGAAGGCCCTAAACATAAATGTAGCGTCATTTGTCAATGTACTATAGCGATATAACCAAAAAACATCGTTCAAATGATAAGAGATAAAGTTAGCGATGTAAAAGTTTATTATGTCATAATAAACTTTAATAAACACATAAGTTTTGAAACAAGCCGGAAAAATAAGCTTACGAAACATAAGTTTCCGATGACTAGTCGGATGAAAGGACAAGGATCCTTTCTTATGTGTTTATTAAAGTTTATTGTGACACCCGTCGTGGTGGCCATTCTTATGAAAACAGTTTGACCGATTAATTGGCCTAACGAGTCAAGTTAAAACAGAATCAGAATAGGTAAAACTCATACACGATATATACGAGCGTATATGGCTATAACTTATAATTCTTACGCCATAGAAATTGCGGCGGTTATGGTGTATCCAATGGTAGCTCCTATTAGAATCCCATACTGAGCTATTCCACAAAATTTGTATTGAAGCCCACTTGTAAAACATTTAGAAGGCAAGCACATCGTATTATATGCCTTGTACATTTCGTCTTCATATATTCAGTGAAAGATTAAAGGATCTGATAGCTAGTAAGTTTGTAACTCACTTAGATTATAAGAACATCTTTAAAACTCTTCTATTTTCGTGTCACGGTTTCTGACATCTATCTAAGGACACCAACACATACAGTGCTTTAAATAAGTTCTATGTTATCTAAAGACATGCCACTTTTGAACAACTTTATAACCATAACCCTTGGCCCATGTGTTCAAAAACAAAAACCTCAAATAAAAAAAAATAACAGATTATGGAATATGCAAGCACTCACTAGAATATTGATCTGTCTAATTATTTATAACCAATATTCTTTCATGTAAAAAACATGTGTTATACATTACCAATTATCTATCCTAAGAGGCATATATCTACAAGCACTTGTCCTATATTCACTTTTACCATATATCCAAAGCCACATGAAAAACAAGCGTATCAAGAAAAACTGATCAACTTTGAAAATCTTATAGATTGTTGAGTATGTAGCCTTTCATTTGAGTACGTACCCAAATATCAGGTGATCGACATGCTTGATTGAACCATTTCAAGTTTTATGTTATTAGTATTAGTTGCTATTTAAAGTCTATAATTTTAAAGAATAAGGATTAGGAGAAATAAAATTCTGAAACGCTAACTATAAACACATAAAAAAAGTTAGGAGCTAAATATAGGATTCATGATTACCAAGATTAGCTTTTACGGCTTGCATGTAGTTGTAGTTTCGGGTACCGAATGGGTCGGAGACCTATAGCAGTCCGAGAGCAAGAGACAAGTGAACCAAGTAATGACCGCAAATATCAAAAGAGAAGCAGTTCCAGCAATCCAACCCAATTTACCATAGCACCATGCTAGTGACAACACTCCTGATCCTATAACTGCTGTTATGATATGTGCACTTGCACTCGTTAACGTCCCTTCAAAAGCACCAAAAAAATGTTATAACAGCTAGTTAAAAGGAAAAGATTTTGAACTTACTTAATCAATAGACACACATAACTCTGAAGTCCTAAACTAAGCAAAAAAAAGGGTGCTTATTAAACATAAGCTGAGAACCGTTAAGCTCATAAGCCGATAAATAATCTTAAACAAACACCCCCACTGCCCCACATCCTTGTCAACTACAGTAATTAATATCTAATACGTAAACATTATCGCAGTCAAAATCAAAGCAGTAAACGCAGAAAAATCAGTGGAAATCAACTCCCACATCCTTCTCAACGCCCGAACCAATGTAACCGGTTTCGCAATCTGCCCAATCTCAACTTGTTCACTAAACCTCCACCATTTTCCACCGTGAAACACATCCGTAACTAACTTAACTAACTTCAACAACCTCTCACTCACTCCATCCACATTCACATCCACATCCTCACCCTCAACGTACGCCTCATTCGCCTACGTAACAAACACAAATCTCCGGTCATCTCTCGGTCAACGCTTCATTCCGTGAAGTTTCCAATGAAAGTGAATTTGAGGTCAAAATTGGCGATGTGTATAATCTTCATAATCTTCAATTTGTGCATATACCTTCTTTGTTGTAAGGTGTATGCTTCGTGATAAGTAAGATTAAGAGAAATACTCCATGGTACTCCTAATTGATCAATGTTAATCGTTGGATCCGGAGTGATGATTGTACCTGCCAAAAAGTCAACACGCTTCCCCATCAGGTTACCTCTAATACGACCCTCTTTTGCCATGAGCCTACTGCTTATGGGATTGAGATGTATCTGGAGTCCGGTGGAGGTGGCGTCAAGTGGTGGTGCCGTCGGATGGTTGTGGCGTCGGGTTGTTGGGTGCTTGTGGTGGTGTAAGTTGTGATGATTTATGTGGAGAACAGGTGTGAGGTATGGGGTGGTGTGATGCTTTAATGTGAAAAGATGTATCAGGAGTAATGATTTTTGTTTTAATTTAAAATGTAAATTGACTAAAATATCCTTCTATATAAATACAAGTTGCTCAAAAATATAAAGTTGCCCAAAAAACAATACATGACATATACTCTCAATATATGTACTTTTGTCATAAGTTGTCGGACACGTGGCACCCCATGGTTGGCTCCAAAAAAATCGCTGGGCAATCGGTCTATTTTCGCATGGCAAGATGGCGTGGTCTAGAAAGTGATAAGCCTCAGGGCGCGCGGTCTATTTGCATCATTTTCCCTTAAAATAATTAACCAATTTTCTCGACACCAAATTCCTAGCCCCATAATTGTCAATAATTAAAGAAGATACCTTATTATTGATCAAAACCTTTGAACAAAACAATTTGATTATTGGTAGTCGAATCTCCATCTCCATCTCCATCTTTTTCTCCCATTCATCAACCCTCCTATTGTTGAACGGGGATTGGTTGCACATACGGTTGTCAATAGATCCGCCTATGGTTGGACGAATTCTTGAACCTCCATAATTTCTACCCTCGCGATTCTTGTAGATTAATGCCCTACTTACGATCACAGAACGTAGTTCTTCTAGCACAGTGTAACACCTGTCAAGTACTTTCATGGATTTGGTAAAACCATGATTTGTTTACTCTCCAGACCATACCCCACCAACAGTATGGCTTTTTGAATCTTCTACACAATTCATCATCTAGGATACTAACAAGCTCTAGACATTAATTGAAGTAGAACCTTCTACACCAATTATCCACCAGGATACAATGTGCCTCTGATACCAATTGACACATGACACGAAAGCGTATTTAGACAAAACCCTAATCTAAGGGTGATAACCAAGGCTCACCTTACGGGAATAAAACCCAAAACAAGAGTAAAGACTCTAAAATAAACTTTTATTAATGATTCTCTGAATACATAACAATAAACTCAAACCATATATTTATAGGGAAGCCAAAATTGAGGAGAAAGTAACCTAGAATCTTCTAGAACCGACTTAAAACAGAAAAAGGAAATAATAACACGACTGAGTTACGGCGTAATTGAATAAATCAATTACGGCGTAACTCTGACACCGAATAAAAACCAAAATTTAAACATAAGTTACGGCGTAATCATGGCTTGATGTTACGCCGTAGTTAAGCAACAGACTACGATGCGCGACCTTGAATCTTGTCTGCATCATAATATTACATATCATATGTGATTTATCATATGTGATTTAACTAATGTCACATGTGATATTATTAGAATATTCAAATTAGTGTTTAATCACATGTGATTTTTTTCATACAAATTTTAGTAACGAAAAAAAACGTAAAAAACACGAAAAAAAAATTTGTCGAATGTATATCAAAGTGTCTATCTATAGAAAGATAATTAAATGCTCGTCGTAATGGTATATTTTTTTTCGTTTAATGATTAACGGTTTGAAAAATAATAATATTTGAAAAAAAAAGATGAAAATGAGTTTTTTTTTTTTTTTAATTATTAGTATTAATCTCATGTGATCAAATGAAGATGGATGGTAAGGAATGATCCCTTTATATGTAAAAAAAAATTTGGTATGTAAATGATCTTTAATCGTAATTCTTTCATTTTACTTTTACACTATATATTATATAACATCATATAAAAACACATGTATATTATGTAACTGCGTAGCCATTAAACATGAATATATATTATGACTTTGTATATGTGATGACCACGTTACCAAAAATTGTGAACTAGGATTGAAACTTGTATTATCATTAGACATGATGGCCGTTACAACTCAACTTTAATATATTTTTGGAAGATTCGACTAGAACAATTTAACTCAGGTTCATATTGTCTGGCTTGCATCCAAGCAAGGCCATCTCGTCTCGGTGATGATTAGAGGCAAATCGTGGAACACTTTTACCTCTAATGCTTGGTAAAGGGAGTCGACCATGATGTAGAAAATGTTCGAGTAACGGTGACCTGTTTTGGTATCAGAACCAGAATTCTAAATTTTCAAAAAGCGCTACAGTGAATGGAAATGTTGAGCTCGATCTGTAGACGATAATGGGGTGTACAGTCACAAAAAAAAGAGGAATTGATTTGGGTGATTAGGCAGCAAAAAGGTTTTAAGAGTAGCAGCTTGGTTGAAGTGAATTGTGCGTCAGAAGGTTGGGCGGTTGCATCTATTAAATGTGTTTATGATAAGGACGTAGAGATATTGATATCGTAAATTCCAACATTTTGGAGAACGGTGTAAGTTTTTTGGATTGCAAGAATGACAGATTTAATGGGTCGTTCGGTCTCCTGAACATGATCGGCCAACTGATATAACAGTTACCTCAACATGTCCGTAAAAGTTGATTACATTTTTGAAGATCCAGTATCTTGTAAAAGACCCATTCTCACTAAACAATCATATTCATATACACGTTTACTCAATAGATCAAACACGATAACCTAACTTACAGAATATAGGTTATGTTAGTGTTGTAAGATGCGGTGATTATATCGGGTGATGGGTTAGGTAGCCTATGTAACCGCCCTTTGCGGTGGTGGCAGAATGAAGGAAGGCATGTATGTTACCCCGACAATGGTGGTGCAAACGTACCCCATTCCCACACACTAAACACCCCCAAGTCCACCATTTTTCGTAATGCAACATCTGCCTTTGTAATCTGACTAAGACGTTTTTCTTCGTCTTCAATGGTTTTGGCATCAATTTTAGCTTTATTTTTCGCCGCTTCCTCTTCAGCTACATTTGTGGCTTCAAGTCAGGCTTTCGCTTTTGCTTTAGCTTCGGCTTCTTGATCAGATCATAAGCTACCATTTGATAAAAATACACATGGAAACATAAAGTATTGATGTTATAACAATCAAGTATTCATACTTGTTTTTAACTCTAGGATGGAAGCTATAAATCGCTATTATTGTAATATGAGCAGTAAACCAAAGATTGAAAACAACATATACGGCGATCCCGGACTAGCCATTTGAGCATAGGAAAACCTATGGCACCCGATAGTTAATAAACACGTAATGCTAATTGTTGTTGTAGGTGAACTTTCTATTGGATTTTGGATGTGGAGACAGTGGTAATAATCAAATAATATATACAATATATGATTTCTAAATTACTCAGAAATAATTTCCTGATCAATGTATTTCGACCTTATATGTATCGGATATTATAAATATGTATCGGGTATTTCGAAATCCTCAATCTGATAATTCAATTTGTTTTAGATTACGAGTAAAAGTAGTTAAATATAATATATTTATGGTTTACTTCTCTATATTGAAAAAGAAGGATATGCGTAGATATTGAAAAAGAAGGATACTCGTGAGTGAATATATAGAATAATCATTCATTTTCTTTTTAAAGTAAAGTTAAGGAAGCTGTAAACATTTTTTTTAGAATGCGATTCAAAATAGTTAAATAAAATATTGTATAATGGCTTTTGGGAACAAAACATGAAAATTTTAAAAGTATTAAAAATGTGTACTCTTATATTCATTTATAAAATGGTTGAAAATTATTAAATAAAATATACGTATTTTTTATGAGAGAAATTTATAGAAAAAGTTCTCCTTTTTTATTTTTTCAGAGAACCAAAATCCTAACGCTAAAGTTATCATATTCATAACATTGTAATGAGTTATCACATTTGTAACATGGAGATGGTGGTTGTAATTTTAAGATGGGCATTGACTGACATGTCTAACTCGCGTGTTTAATTATATGTTTAATTTCATGAGTTATTATTTTATTGGTGATATTAGATAAATTCTCTTTATCATAAACCAACAAAAACACTTTCACATTATTTTAGCCATAAAATTAAACACACATTTAGACCTCAAATTATTTTCCATCCTTTTAGGATTGGTGCTAGTCTTTTAAACTATTCACTTCATCTGCATTTGTTTCACATACAAAGCTTACACACAGAGCCAGAATTTGACTATTTATTTTGAGGGGGCGAATTTATTTTGGAAGGGCCGAATTGGAGATTTGTTTGTAACCTCAACTAAATTACCCTTAAAATCTATAATATTTACATTAAATGCCGTAAATTTTGAGAAAATCAGGACCTTCCCCTGCCCTTAAAGAGGTCCGCCCCAGCTTACACATATTTTAAGCATTCAACGATGTAGGGAAATAATGAAAAACTTTATAGAGAGAAACAAGTGAATTATATAGAAAATACTTTTGTTTTACTAAAGAGAACTTTACAAGAGAATATATATAAGTGAATTTCATGATAGTTTATATATATGAGAGCTCCTCTATTTATACTACAAAATATAGACTACCATGTACATGGGCTCTACGATTAGTCTTTCTTGTTTTACTTCTACAACCTATCAAGGGTGAAGTTTTCTATAAGTTCTAAGACCTTTTTATATCTTACATATAATTCTGGACATTTTTGTTTGCCAAAAATCTATAGAATTAAATACAAAAAATATATAGATAATGTAATTCGAGTCAATTCAAAATTTAAATTCGGTTTTTCATTCGATTTAATCCAAGTTTGAATTCGGTTCGATTTTCTATTTTACCCAAAAAAATATTTAACCAAACGAAATAAACCAAATAACCCGATAACTGAATTGATGAATACCCCTAGCCATTTATTTCGTAAAAGGGGCCAGATTTTCAGCAATCGTTTCCTTATAATAAATTTAGAGATAATTTCATATATAACAAATCTAAATATCAAAATGTCAGCCAAAATTGAATGCATAATGTATCATATAGTTAATGCATGTGAATATGGATCCTCTCATGTTCATCGGTAATGTTGTGTTTGTTGTGATTGTAAATTTGAATTAAAATAAAATTAACGTCTTGGAATAATGACAATGTACAATCACAACAAACATAACATTATCTTTCATGAATATGAAAGGATACTTATCCCATGAGTAAATATTATTAGAGTTTAAGTTGGGTAAATATACAATTGCGCTAAAGATTCTGCCTATTTAATAGCCATCATTTATTTAGTAAAAGAGCCCAAGACGGGTACAAATATCAGGTGGGCTTTAATTTTAATAAACAGCTTTGATGGGCCAAATAATGGTAAGGGCCTTTGCCCATCTAAACTTTATTTGATCGTTTGATTTTCAAATGACCAAATATAACCAATTAACTAATGCACAATAACTTTGTCATTTTACTTTTACACCATATAACATCAGATTAAAACACATGTATATTACGTAAATGCGTAGCCATTAAACATGAACATATATTATGACTTTGTATATATGATGACCACGTTATCGAAAATTGTGAAGTAGGATAGCAACTTGTATTATCCTTAGACATGATGGTCGTTACAACTCAACTTTAATTATTTTCGGAAGATTTGACTAGAATAGTTAAACTCAGGTTCATATTGTTTGAGGAGTATCGATGCATTACATCTTAAAGACCTATACATTAGTTTATATTGTGTTCGTATTTTAAATCTCGTGATAGTTTTTAAATGGTTGAGTGTATCATTTAGTTCAAGTCACCTCAACTATATCACTATTTACAATATTTTATCCAAAGTCCATCAATAATTTCTTTTGTTTTTACCACAATTATATGAAGCTTGTCCATATCCTCGTTGTATTTGTATGGGGTAGCGTGTTATACCAAAATTGTTCAATGTCAATAATCAGCTAAAGATGCTTATAACTAATAATGGAAAGTGAGGGCGATACAACTAAGGTTGTTATTAGGGTAAACCAAACCCGAATAAGCTTTAATCGGGTTTAGTTAATACTACTTAATCGGGTTTTGGGGAATAAAAAATTTACCGGTACCCAATCATAATAAAATGTGAGTTATTCAGGTTTCAGGTTATTTGGGTACAGGTTAATCAGGTTCGGGTTAGTCAAATTATAATATATAAAAAATATATATTAAGAAATTGTAAAAATCCCTAAAATATATAATAAATAAATAAATAAATAAAGGTATATTTTAATAAATAAAAAATATATATTAAGAAATTGTAAAAATCCCTTATATGGGGAGCGTGTTATGCGGGTTAACTCAAAACCCGAATAAGCTTTAAACTCTTACCCAATACTCGACCCTAATAAGAGTTCGGGTTAATCGGATTAACCCAAATAACCCTATTAATATTTTTAAACCTGTCTAACTTGGCCCGAATAAGCTTATACAGGTACGAATTGGGTCGGGTTACACGAGTACGGGCTTTTTTTACAGCCTTAGATTCAACGTCATACTATGATGTATAAAAGCAAATTATTAACATTAAATTTAGGATTTCTATCGTAAAGAAACCGTAGTCATCATCAACCAAATCATTTTCTTTCCTAACTTTGACCAAAAAGATAAAGATGTCTTTCTTTAATTATTTGAACGTGATATACTTTTGTTCTCCTCGATAATACGTGTATGTTATTTGAACTTTATAATATACATCGTGGGTGTACAATTTTCTATAAATGAATGTTTTTTCATAAAAGCATACTATAGAAATGGTTGATATTTTGGTACGAAAATTATGTCAGTTATGTGTAGGAAATGTTATTGTTATTTTAGTTAGGCATGACGGAGTGGAGTCGGCTTCCCAATCGAGTAGCAATCGGGTATACGGCTACACCATTCCGTCCATAAATCGGTATGAAATCGAGCTCCGAAGCCGCTCGATTTCTTCTATATTTTTTTTTGTCTTTTGTGAATATTAGTGTTAGGGTAGTAATGAGTCTAGGGTAGTATTAGAGTAGTTTTGATTGGACCCACTCCTCCCTCCCTTATATAGCCTTTTTTGTGGACAAAAGACAAGAGGTAGAAAAAAACCAAAGTACTTTTTGGGGTTGCATTCTTGTTATCAAGCTCAAGTTGGAAAGTACACCTTGCAAGTGAGCAACACCTGTTTCTACTCAAAGTAATGTTTTACTCCTACTTTAATATTAAAATAGTTCTTAACTTCTTCTATCTAAAAATGAGAAGTTTGAAAAGAAATACATTTTAGATGTACCTACAGGCATAAATGTATTTTTTTTTTAATTTTTTTTTCTCATTTAAAATAAGTGATTGTAATTTTTTATTATGTAAAATTTTCTTCTAACTAAATCTCTTCCTTATCAACATATACTTATTGTTAATTTTTTATTTAAAATGTGAAACTATAGATAGATTTGACGTAGATTGCTAAATACAAGTTTTTGTGTAATGGTAGGTGGTGCATCACACTATGGTGAGTATCACTACACGTTGTCTCATTACCCTCTTTCATAGCCACGTGCTAAGCCCCACTTTGTGCACGAACAGTTTCCAATCTCTTTTTGTTTGTTTGTTGGGTATATGGTTTGCAATTTTTATATGTTTGGTTTGATGATAATCACTATACTTGTATGATTATGAATTTGTAATTTGTTGAATAGTTATATTCTTGATGTAAAGTTGGTGAGTTTGATGGTAATGACGCCCGGTCTAAATGCATTATTTTTACCGTGAAATACAGTCACTAAAAGAAATTAAGGAATGTTATAATAAAATATGTACTCATTCATTTGATTAAGATGCGAATAGTAGTGGTTTTTCTTAATAAAAATTCCGTTTTTTTTTTATTGAAAAATGATACATTGAAACAATAATTTTTGATTAGGTGACAACCATGATTAGCAATTACAATAATATTGACCAATTAAATCCAAAAGGAAGAAGTCTTGGTCCACATTCCTCATCACCCTTTTAAAACATCGCTTTCGATAATCTTTGTCACCATGTTTCGTACAAGGCCCAGAAGTCACTATTCAATGTAAAAAAGAAATAAAAGTATATACTAAATTAAAAATTACATGTAATAAAGGTAGTTTGTAAGTTTAGTTAATGTTTATTAAGCATTTTAACAATAAAAAAATAAATTAAGATCAACGATTTGATTTGTCTAATAACTTCTAACATTTGTGAACATGAAAGATTTGGAGTCCATTTGGAAAATGAGGAATGAGAAATATTATGTTTGTATTTTGTAGATATTAAGAAATATGATATTTGAAGTTGTGAATAAAAATGATGAAATATGCGAGTATTTATAAGTAAATAAAATAAGAACATTTAAAATTAAAAAGTTTCTTTTATTTTCCCAACATGTACCATTTGGAATAGGTGTTTAGTAATTTTCTTAAAACACTCGGCTAAGTAGTGGTAATCACGAAAACAAACACAATCATGTGCGGTAGTGACCAGGTGTATAGTAACGATCACCACACGCACAATAGTGCCCGATGATGGTGGTCTTCCAACTTTCGTAACGCCAAACCTTCTATCCCATCATTAACATTTATATTAGAGAAATAACGGAGTATTTTTTTAATTTAGATGAAGTGGGTTAGTAGCATTTGTTTACATTGTTTTCAGCACCTTGCCTTTTCTGTTTTTAATTGTCTAATTCTCTTAATGCAATTACTTTGTACGTTTACTCTTTTAGGTATAGAAATGGTTAAACGTATAGTAAAATAGTTTATATATACCATTATAAAATTCCACACATAAGTATTTTATAAAATCCAAATATTCTTATAATTGTTCTTCTAATAACATAATACTTTTGTTGACAATTTTGAAATATGCTATTATTAAATCCACAAATCAATGTGACACGCTAATTATAATATCTTAGATGAATTTCAAAAAAGGTGAATACCCGTGCATAACGATGATTTATAACAACAAATAATTAAACTTGTGAATTTATAGGTTTGATGTGTGATATTTGATAATTGATACAACAATCAAGGGTTCAATTTGTAGCTATTGCGAATAAAAATCTATAAGTTAAATATAAAAAATGATGAAAGCTTGATGTTTAAAAAATATTTAATTTACTAATTTAATGATCGGTATAATCAAAAGTATATCAATAACTGAATTTTAAATTTTTTTTAGTTTTAAGATTTAAGAAAAAATAAAGAGTAAATTATATAAATGGTCACTATGGTTTGTTCATTTTTTCACATTCAGTCACTGAACTTTTTTTTTGACATACATGGTCACTGAAGTTTCAAATCGTTACAAATTCAGTCATTAAGGTTTCGATTTCGTTACATAAATGGTCACTGTGGTTTGAAACTTCAGTGACCATTTATGTAACGAAATGGACTGAATCTGTTACGATTTGAAACTTCAGTGACTATCTATGTCAAAAAAAAATTCAGTGACTAAATGTGAAAAAATAGACAAACCATAGTGGCCATTTATGTAATTTACTCAAAAATAAATCTATTTATATATAGGGGTTATAGTAGTAATGTACATTTTTTTCAAAAGAGAATTGCATATATATCCCTCTTA
This sequence comes from Chrysanthemum makinoi, assembly GCA_910596185.1. Lineage (NCBI taxonomy): Eukaryota > Viridiplantae > Streptophyta > Magnoliopsida > Asterales > Asteraceae > Chrysanthemum > Chrysanthemum makinoi. The sequence continues at coordinate 54,244,204 of OU343217.1, read as the reverse complement.
AACATTTAAATTACATATATATCCAAGCTAAATACAAAATTACATATAAATCCTTCCTAAACAATAAAAATTTCATATATGTCCTAATAACTAATTTTAATATAGTTAAATGCTAAAAAATTATAACAACTAACGATTAACGCCTTGTTTGGCTGAGCTTATTTAGTGGGCTTAGGCTTATTGGCTTATATAAGCTAAGCTTATAAGCCCATGTTAGTGTTTGGATTAGCTCGTGGTAAATAAGCTAATAAGCTCAAAAGTGTTTAGTTTGACTTATGTTGGCCTATGTTGGTTTATGTTAGTAAATGACTAAAAATGACATGGTTTAATAAGCTTAAAAGTCATCTCCCTCAATCACACAACCTTCAACATTCACTCACTCTGTTCATATTCACTCACAAACTCTCTATGTATATACAACTCACTGTACATGATGTTACAAAATGAGTATAAAAAAAGTGATTATTAAATTAAATACCCAAAATTTCAAAAATCTGCAATAAACCCAGATCACTTCACTTAAAACCCATATCAAATATACCATCTTTATTCTTAAACATAACCTCATTTTCACACACACACACACACACATTATATATAGTATAAACTGTAAAGATTCATATTAACGGATCCACCAATTATCAATGAAACATCATTCTCAACAGCTGATCCTTTAGCTTATACTTTAGCTGGAATCTGCCCATTTAGTTCTGTTAAAATAGGTGGCAGAAATGTTAATACCGGGGATGATGAGTCCATGGTGACGGAGTTTGGTGCTGGTGGTCGGAGAATGAGGGAGGTTGATTTTGAAGATGAGTTTTCGAAGATTGTGTGTGCTAATAATGGAGGAGAGGTACTGATGATATAGGGAGAGAGGAGGGCAAAAATGTACAATGACAAAGGGTGAGTTTAGATAAGCCCAATACCTCATAAAAAAGCCTCGTTTTCTTGGCTTATTAAAACTCCCATAAATAAGCTCATAAGCCTGCTCAAATAAGCTTAGTCAAACACTTGGTTTGAGCTTATGAGCTTATATAACCTAATAAGCTGATAAGCCCACTAAATAAGCTTATTAGGTTATATAAGCTCATAAGCTCAAACCAAGTGTTTGACTAAGCTCATAAGCTCAAGCCAAACACCCTCTAAATCATAATAGACCGTTATGCCCTTACTTTTTTATTACTTGTGATTACAATCTTCTCCAAACAAGCAAACATCTAACTTTTTCACTCACCCTTGACATGTATATGTTTTGTAGTAAGATTGGTGTCATATTCTCGTATATTATAATTATGTATTTATGACATTAAGTCTAAATATTAAAAGCTTGATATGTTTTATATGCTCTCTCAAAATGACACAACCCAGTATCCCACCGACGGCGACTTCGTGCCATCGTTGCCGAACTAAAACGTCAACCAATCAACCATCACTGTTCAACATCGCCAACCACTATCGTCCACGGACGTCACCACCATCTACAACATTTATCAACGGTAAGAAATGCAGGCAATAAGGTACGTGTATCATCGACGAGCATCACTAGCCACAATATGTGCTTTTGTAAACATAGGATATATGGATTAAACCATAACTAATTTGGGCGGGAATTGAAAAGGGTAACAGTTGGTTTTGGTTTATTAGTGTGAAAATGATGTTTGTGTATGTCGTGAATGGTGAGGGCATAATGGTCTATCTTGGTTTAAGTGATAATTCTTATTTATTTTCGGGATTTAGTTATATTAAAATTAATTATTAGGACATATATGAAATTTTTATTGTTTAGAAAGGACACATTTGCAATTGTGTGTTTAGTTTGGATATATATGTAATTTTAGTGTTTAAATGAGATATATATGCAATTCCCCTTTTTTTCAAATAGCATATTTTAACTCGCTTTTTAAAAGTGTGTTTTGAAGCTTTTATAAACGTACTCTCTCCGTTCTAAAATTATTGTTATAAGAGAGAAATCATAAATTTTAATAAAAGTATGGTCATTTTATTTTTCAGTCATTTAAATGGAATATTCTCCCACTTTATTCTTTAGTTTTTACTAAAAGAGAAAAGTAGATAATTATTTTAAGACATCTTGAAAAAAATATAAACTATGATTTTGAAACGGAAGAAGTAAGAGCAAGGGGTATGGGGTTCTTTGTTTCTCGCCGAAGCTCACGTGGCAACTCGCCACATTTTTTCGTTGCTCGCCATGATACCATTGTGCCTCGCCACAATGGTTTTCGCCATTCAAACGACGAACTAAACGACAATGGAAATACTTACCGTTTCATTTTACAACGGTTACATTTTATTTTAAAAACATTTACTTTTCAAATTCAAAAACATTTAAACAACTCTATAAATATAAACCACCATCTACACAAAAAAATTCACATTTCACAAACACAATTTCAAAATTCAATTTCAAAATTCACATTCTCTTTACGCAACAAATGGCTTGTCATCTCCCTCATTCTGATATGCGACGACGTTCAAAATCAATGCGGGAACGATGATGAGGCTAGAAAAGAGGCTATTATACGCGTCATCCAATTCTTTGAGGACAAAAGGAATGAGAAGCTGCGGATGAGAGACAGCTACAAGACTTGCAACGACAACTGACGAAAAGGTGTTATCGAGAAATTTCAAAGAGGAAGCCGAGATGACGAACTTATTGACAAGTTGTGGAAGTGTGTTCAACGGATAACGAACAACATCACCACCAAAGTCAATTTCGGGTGAACAAGATGATGATCCAGAGTCAGGGAAGACCGGAAGCTAGGATTATATACCCTCCGATCAGCGGACAGAGTTTTCGGATTAGGATTTAAAATTTATGTATTTTTCGTATGGTTTATTTTATTACCGTAATTTTTTTTTCGTATGTTTTTTTTTTTTATTTTGCGTATTGTAGTTGTATTTTTATTTTAATTGAATGAAATGAATTTAATTATGTTTGAAAAATATGAAAAATAAATAAAATGAGGGTGGGTGGGGCCCAAATGAAGAGAAGTGAGTAAGTTGTGATTGATGTGTATTTTTTAGTTAGTGTGTTGAAGTAGGGGTGTGCACGGTCGGAAAACCGGACCGGACCGAAACCGACGGCGAAAAGCCAAGACGAGACCGTTTATGTTGAAGTGATGTGGAGGTGAGGTGGGGTACATTGCACACACAAGCATTTCGTGCATTACAACTTTACAAGTGTTCACCAAGCATTAATTTGCGATGCAATCCCAAACAACCTTTGCATTTATGCTAATAAATTAACCAATCAATTTATGACAAATTGGAGATATGAGTGTTTTAAATTTTGATGGAGGAGATCATAATCCTTATCCAACCATACTACAACAACTAAGTTCTCATGGCCCCACATTCTCATTGTGTAAAGAAAAAGGTATTGCAGGAAGAAAAAACTTGAAAATTAAACTAGAAGGCAACTCCTTTAACGTTAGCTATGATTCCTTTTAGGCTAGTCTCAATCATGACCGAGCATGACCCTGTTACATCAGTTTTTTCTCTCCGACGACCTGACACGACCAAGTTGTCACAATCGATGACCAAGTTTTTTTTTTATTAAATATCAAGTGGGACGTATTTTAGTGTGTAAATATCGGTCGAGATTTCACTCGATATAGCCTTTTCTCATCCTCCAACCGATCTCATGCTCGATGTCCACAACCCATGTGACTGATGTTCACATCGGTCAATGTGGAAAAAAGGTGGTGACCGATGTAAAGACATTGGACTGCGACCAGCCTTATAGTGTTCAAAGTACATATGGAGTTACTAAAACGGATAAACGAATGTTGTTTTTCATGTTCAGGTTATTTAGGGAGGCGAACTTTTTTGATTCAGATATATGCGATTTCAGTGGGTTATATCAGGGACCGTATTCGATCCTTCTCTGACCACCCATAAATGTACACATCTAGCGACATTTGAACTATTGACTTCTTGTTTAAAAGTCAATGAACTTACCTATGTGCCATTTGGTGGTGGTTACCCTAATTTTTGGTAAATACTTATGTTTTCTATATATGACCGTTTTTGGTTTATAACACTTGGGGGGAAAATAACTTTATCGACATAAGAAACCTACTTCTCTCTTTGGAAAGCTACATGTATTCACATACCATCATCAAACGATATAATTAAGGTCATGATCACTCGATATGTGATTCAGTTTTGTACCAGTGAGACATATGGGTTTTAATTTACATATGGTAAAATAGTTTTTGTTTTACTTCTTGTACATTAACCCATAATGTCATGTCGTTGTGGTTACTAAACTTTTGTTTTTCATATCTTTGTGTTGTTTAACTTGTAGGGAATCTAAATAGGTTATGTTTCACATGGTGAACAAATATTGCACTACTTTAGAGCAGCTGGTATGGTGACCCGACCATTCGCGTCGTGATGATGCCAATACCACTCCACAACTCGCGTTTTCACGTTTGGCGCCATCACCACCATCCCAGTGGTCCAGTATGTTTCATATTAATTTATTTATTTTGTTGTATTTGTGTTTTAGTGGGTTATGTGTGAGCCAGAGGGTGTCTCATTACACCAGAAATATGAAACTTGTTTTGGTCTTATGATGAATTCAGGTGTTATAAAAAAAGGTGTTGATGTGACACCATTTTCCTCAACGACGCCACCAGATAGCACCAATGGTACCTTACTCTTACAAGTTACAAAGCTACATGGCAAGTTTGGGACCAATTGGGACAATGTTGGTCTCATGGGGTCGGGATCGTATTGCATGAATAAACAAGAGTACACACGTGAATCGTAGTTGAGTGTAGAAATAAATCGTTAAAGGAAGTAATATAAATACGGGGGTACGGTTGATAATACTTCATATACTTTGTATTAATTAGCTTACGACTGCTGAAAGTATTTAGAAATAAATAAGCATATTCCAAAGTCTATTCACGGAAATATGTATTTTTAACCAAAAATTTACACTAGTGCAAGTTGACTTCCTAAGAAAGGTCACATCATTGACTTAACAAAATTAATTTTCTAAAGGTTCTTTTTTGGATAAAAACAAAAGCCCTTTTAGGGTCTGTTTGTTGGACACGTTATAATACTAACAAAAACAAGATAAATAACACATGCAATTATGCAAACACACTACCATACTCACAGTTCAATATTACACGTATGTTATTAGTACGTAGATAATTAGAGAGTAAAATATACCCGCAGCTTAGAGCATAAGGTATCGTGGATACCAATAACACGTTATTGGTATGTCACATCACCCACAAAATCCCCACTAAAATAAAATTACAAAAAACAAAACAAAAACCAAAGATCACAAATGGCTTGATTGAATGGCTCAATACCTTGGCTCACCAATGTAAATAATTAGGCATGTTAAAATATACCCGTGCTCTAGTGACTTTCTGTAAAACATCGAACAAAGAAAAGAAAAACTAACGAGAAAATGTATATCAAGCAAAAGAGCTTCGTATTGTCACTGGCTGCTCCGGAAAAGCCGGATTAACCATCACTTCTTCCGTTAAGCCTACCTCACCGGCCTTCACTTGCTCTGGAGTATCATGCTCCGGAGGAACGGTCTGCATTCTTTCCAACCGTCTGCATTATGAGATGATGACGGAACGAGTAACGAGGGTGGCAATTCCTCGAGGAGTAGGGAACTTCATCATGGAATGTACTGTGGAGGGTATGGCTCGTAATATCTTCAATCCTGTCCTCCCCAAAATCACGTTGTAAGGTTATGGGGCCCGGATGACAGTGAACTTCATCCTAACCTTCCGATATAGCCCTTCGTCTCAAAACGAGACATCCAGCTCGATCTTCCCCAACGGTCTGGTCACTTGTCCAGCAAATCCAAGTAGATCCGTCTATGTTTGTTTCAGTCGACACTTTATCTCTGGGCTCAAGTTGTTGAAGCAGTGCTCGAACATCACCTCCACTGAGGCTCCTTCATCCACGAATACCCTCCTCGCAAGGTACCCTTCCATGTTTGCTTCGATTATTAGGGGGTCGTCCGATACATCCCCGTCGGGAAGGAGGGGAAACGTTATGGGCACACGCATCCACCCTTCCTCCTGCTCCAACGACTTCCTCTTCTTTCTTCCAGGCCACGTCCAGATCATGTTGATGACTTTATCCTTGGTTCCTGTTTCCTTCTTGGGAGGATCCCGTCTCCCCTTCTGTCTGAGGTCTCTGATCAAGTGATTCAACTTCTCTGATTCCAAGGTTAATTCTAACTGTTTTTTGAGCTGATAGCAGTCATTTGTGTAGTGTCCCTTTTCTCCATGGTAATCACAATACTTGTCCTGGTTCTCCTTCCTGGGTGGGTCACGCATGGGTTTTGGAGGAGGCAGGCGCAGCTGATGCTCTGTGGCCAAGATTTCATTCGGCGGCTTGAGGAGTGATTCCAGCGTCAGACGGGGGTTGCTCCGACTCAGGTGGTCACCACGAGAAGGCAAGTAAGGTGCCGACCTGTCCCCGTGACGGTGAGAACTTCCGCGATCCTTACCCGAGTATCCATATCGCCCATCGCTCCTCTTATCTCCTCCGTAGTGTCCTTTGGCGACCCTTTCTTCCTTTCGGAAGGGTCCAGTTGAGGCTCTCCTAGTTGTATCGTAATGCTCTCCCCGGGGCAACTCGGTGCTGGCGAAAGCCTCCTCCGATCTTACAAAGTCATCCACCCGAACCATCATCTCCTCTACGGTCTTTGGGACCGTGTCGGCAAACCGTTTGGCCAGCTCAGGACATTTACACCAGTTCATGAACGAGAAGATCCTCATGATCTCTGGCACACCTTGTATGAATCCTGTCTCGACGGTCCATCTTTCTTTAAACTCAGGTAGTGTTTCATTAGCCTTTCTTACTATCTTGGCTATTTCAGTTGGGTCCTTGAGACAAGCCTTGTGCAGAGAGAAACGAGCCTCGAACTGCTCCCTGAAATCCGACCACTCGTCTATGCTGCCCGGAGGGAGCCGGTCAAACCATCATTTGGCCTTTCCATCTAGAGTCTGTTGAAACATGCGGCACCATACCGGCATCGCCCATTCTCCATGCCCTGCGGCTCCTGTGAACCTATTGAGATGATCTTGAGGGTCTGTCGACCCGTCGTACAGCTTGATGTGAGTGGGCATCTTGTGCTCAGGTTCGGAAAATTAGATGATTTGCCTAATGAAGGGGGATCTTGAGATATCCTTGAAGGGTTTCCCTAGGTCGTCATCCTTTATTTTATTCCCGGTTACTATCTCCTTCTTCTTGCCCACCGGCTCACCCTTGTCAGGAGCTGCTTCGTCCTCAAAATCCAACCGTATCGGCTCAACGGTATCCCTTCGGCTATTATGCTCTTTTATCATGGACTTGAGTGCAGTTACGTACCCTTCCAACTGCTCTCTTGTCACAGAGGGGGCGCTTCCTTCCCCTCCTCCAGAAGTTACCAGAGGTGTCGAACCCGTCATCCTATAGCTCTAGTAAATTGAATGCGGGTCCCACGGATGACGCCAATGTCGAAGTATTTTTTTGTAAGGTCTTTCAGATATCCCTCAGCCTTGTTAAATAAGTCTTCTGGATACCTGCTAAAATGAGCAACGCGTTAGTCTCGCCCCGGGTGTTATCCCAGGACCAGACTCCGGCGTGAGAGTAAGTAGGGGTTAAACCGAAAAGTATTATGTAAATGTGTGTGTAGAAAAATGATACCTTTTTACCAACTACTGTCTGCATATTTATACTCCTTGATGTCACTGTCTGGTCCCTGGGCCTGTCGCATTCTATGGGGCCGTTGATGTTGTCAGGGCTGATACTGTCCCTGACACTGTCTCTGGTGTCATCTCTAACACCCAGGAGAATGAGACGAATTGTGCCTAGGCTAAATGCCAAAGGTACTGTCAGGTCAACGATCCCTTCGGATAATGGCCTATCGGCACGCCATTCGATGGAGCATTGAGTCCTTCGGTAATTGAACCGATGGACCATATACGTCGTCAGTGCAAATAGTCGTTTTTATTTATATTCAAAATGGACTCCAAAGAGGAGAAACCAACAGAGATATACAAAACAAAAACAAAACAAAACTAAACAATAAAAGAAATGTTACATGTTGAGAGTTGGAAGGTTTTAATTGATCGCTTCAAGTCTACGGTTTAGAAAGATAATCTTTTATCCATTGGTGGCCGTCTTATTCTCATAAAATCCGTCTTAGGTAGCCTCGGGATTCGCTATATGTCTATTTTCAAGGCCCCCAAAACGGTCATTAAGGAGCTAGAAAGACTACGTGATGTGCCTCATTTTCTTGGGGTGCCTCCGATGATAAAAAGAAGTTTGCTTGGGTTAAGTGGTCGAATGTTCTAGCCTTGTTTAATAAAGGCGGTCTAGGAGTTGGGAGCCTTAAAGCCTTTAACGCTTCTCTTCCTTACAAACGGAGATGGGGGGTTTTGACAAATCCGGATGCTTTATGGGTAAAGGTGATCAAATCTATACATGGCAGTGAAGTCGACATAGATTTAAATGGGTGTCATTCTAATGGTTTATGGGCTAGAATCGTCGGTTCTATAAATCAACTTCATTATAGTGGTATAGTTCCTTCTTGTTCTATTCGCTATAAGGTGGGAGATGGTTCTTTAATTCGTTTTTGGATTGATACGTGGGTTGGGGACTCCCCTCTTCGTGACAGTTTCAATAGGCTATATCACTTGGAGAATTGTAAGGAGTGTTTGGTTCGCAACCGTATATCTAATGGCACATGGTTATGGGATTGGCTTAGACTAATCTCTTCTGGTAGATCTCTTTTTGACTTCTCTCGCATGTTAGAAGAGATTGCCTCTGTGGATGTCGACCAAGATAACAACTCGTGCTTCTGGTCACTTTTTCATGATGGTGTTTTTTCGGTAAGTAGTATTCGACACCACATAGATGACTTCTTGCTCCCTTCCATGCCCTCGAGCACTAGGTGGTGTAAGATTTTACCAAGAAAGGTAAACATTTTCATGTGGCGTTTGTTCCTGGATAGGTTGCATCATCGTTATAACTTCTCTTCTAGGGTATTAAGCATTCAATCAATTATGTGCCCGATTTGTAATGACCATTTGGAGTTTTTGGATCATGTTTTCGTTTGGAGACTTGTTCATATTTGGAGTGGTTCGAAGATATTATGAATTCATCTGGTGATTGAGTTTCTTGGTTTGTCTCGAGGCATTTTTCTAAGGAGTCTAACGACCGTGATTATGTCTTTTTGGCTAAAACATGTTGGATCTTATGGCGTTTCATGAATTGTGTTACATTCAACTCTCTTTTTATAAGGAAATGTGACATTATTGACAACATTCATGTTGGGATTTTAGAACTAAGTTAACCATTAACCTCTATGAGTACGCATCGGATAAGGATCTAGTAATCGCAATTAGGTTAAACACGTAATTAATAAACAAATAATTAATACAATATTAATTAATTAAAAGGGATATAGAAAACCTAACCTTGATTGGCAATTGATCTTTAGTAACGGAACAAGAAACCAAAACGAAACCCTAGTATCAAAATTAGATACCTCGAAGAGTATCACACACAAACCCGATTAACGTATACGTTCGATTAATGGCAAGTCAAGAACGTAAATAACCAATTAACACTTTAACCAACATGAATATTATATTGACAAGAAAACCTTCAAACTAGCTTGTATCTTTCCTGCCATAGTATTACTGCTCGAGAACAGTACACAACCAAGAAGCCAAAATACTTCTTTACCCGATATCGGATGATGTTATCTGATATCCACCCTCTTTAGTCCGAGAAGTAGCACACGATCAGGAGCTAACTTAGACCTCTTTTGTTGCTTATTCAAACTCCAGGAATCAGCAAGAAGACCACCTTTAACCAATACCTAAACGCTTAAAGCTTTGCAAGTTTAGGAACAAAACCAAACAACAAACCCTTAAACGACTAAAGGTGTAGTCAACTTAGGATTGAAGCTGGAATAGTAATTGGTTAGGGTATAGGGATGCATGATATGTCGTGTATTAAAAATCAGAATAATGAGTAGAATACGTTTGCTTTTATAGCAAACCAATCAAACCTTGCATGGGTTGAATCTTGGTCAACAAGTAACCAAGCCCAAGCACTCTTTCCTGTCTTTGCCCAATCAGTGAATCACAAAGCCCAAGGCTGTCCACCAAATCGTCCCATTCACTAAGCCACAAAGCCCATGGGTCGTCTAATGTGATCGGGTCAAATATCATGCATATCGGGTGTAATATATTCAAGTTATACTTACGTTCGACACGTATACTCGTGTTTATCGTGTGTGCCCCCATTGGCTCACACACTCTTAGTCGTTTTGTCGTGTTTATAACTCCCACAAACCAACAATTCATCTTTATTCTTTTTCATGGATTGAGTTTAAAGGAAAAAATTGTATTAATTGGAATGATTAGCTAAACTCTCCTATGTAATTTTCTAACACTTTGCTAGTTTCTTTTTAATAATATTTGCTGTTAAAAAAATAAATAAAAAATGCTAAGAAGCTAGAAACTCATCAAGGCAAAGAATCAAATTGGCTGTTTAAAACGATCCCACCTCTAAGCTCCGTTCGTAATCCATAAAAATGTCAATCTTTTAAACCGCTGGAAATATATTTTCACAAATGAATATGAAATATGGGTTGTGATATATAAACCCTCTTTATTAGTTAACCGAACAAACCGCGAAACATATAGTACAACACCGTGATACACACAGTACAACTCTCCGATGCGTTTAATAATTGAAAACCTCCTATAAAAAAAGTCTGTATAAACTGCCCCATAAAATATACATATATCAAGAAGTCAAGAACCATATAACTTTAAGGCCCAGTTTGGTTTACGGGTATCACTGGGCATTGAATGAAAGAAAGCTTAAACACATTGTTTGGTGCATTTTTAATTGTGTGACAAAATACATAGAATCAAAGATATGATACCATGCTCCACTAGCTACTTTGGAAGGATTCCAACCAATGACATTTCATCTTTTATTTTTCTAATATTATCAATCACATATTATATCATTATTAATCTTATTTTTTTATTTTTTATTTCATTATTTTAATTAATTATTACTATTATAATTATAATAATATATTTTCTCTCACTTACATTAAATACAAATCCAAATCCAAATCCAAATTCTACCAAACGGGCCCTAAGTCTTTAACCTTTATAACAGAAAAAAGAATATAAACTTTTTTTATGAAAACAATGTAATTATTACCCTTCAACAACTTAATTGATTGAAACAATAGGTGCAATATCCACCATGATTAATTGAGGTGTCAACTTGCAAAGTCTACTAAAATTTTGATTAATATATAGATTTAGTTGAGATGAATTTTGATAGTTTTAAAAAATACGAAGGGTATGTTTGACGAAATATAACAATAACAGAAACAATAAGCAATAGTTGTTGGTTAAATAAAAATGTTTGATAATACAGTTTTAGCTGTAATTATAAAATGTAAAATGACGTAAAAGACATATACATATTAACATAAAATTTCTTTAAATAAACAAAAGGTTCGTATAAGTAATTTGAAAGCCAAAATGCACGGCTAGATCTAAATGCTTTTTGATGAACCGTTTTGAATGAGAGCGGTTATTTGTTGTCAGACAAGCATTAGGCTGAACACAGTGGTGACCTGGGTCACCTGTGCCATATCAGCTTTCTCTCTCCGACGATCTGACGACGATCTAGTTGCCACAGTGGTGAACTGAGATTTTTTTTTTTATTTGTCCATACATGTGATAAACACTCGGTCGAACGAAGGAACTAGTTCGTCCATTTTTCTTCCTCAACCGAACACAACCTATGGTGCCACAGTGGGGCAACCTTGGGTCACCCATGCTCAACTGATTGGGTTGACCCGACCATTATGTCCAGCCTTACATTTAAACCACTAGTGTTGCTTCAAAATGCTCAAAAATATTTGATGCAAATGGATATACTCCGTATTATTCTTGGTAAAAAATAAATAATCACTTGTGTAAGTCAACCTTCCATGTGCAAGCAAATTCATATCACTCCCACTATGCATCAGGATATTAATTTCTATTTTCTTCTGATAAAGAATAGCTGAATAGCAACCTCGAATGAATTATGCTTCTAACTTAATATTAAGAGATAAATTTGTGGTTAATGTGCACATCTAACATGATCAGAGATGAATATTCTTAGCAGTTAACTTGATCGTGAGCATAAGCCTAAATTGTTAAATGCTAAATGTATGTTAACCTGTTTAATAAAATATCTTTATGTGAGTTATTCGTCTTTCTTTATTAGAGTAGGGAGTAGAGGCTTCTAATACCGTTGGTAAGATAATGCCTAACTTTTTGTTAAGCCATTAGTTCTCTAGCCTTTGTGGAACGATAAAAATGAATAAAAAGTACAACTATTCCTTCATAAAAGACCTATTAACAACACATCTTATGCTAGTTTTGTTAGCAAGTCCAACAATTATCAAATACGGAGTGGTAGACGATTACCCGCATATAGCAACGACAGTGTAAAGTAATGTTAATTTGTGTGTGAAATTTTTATTATTTTTATATGGTGTATATTAAGTGAAAGTGGAGTTAATTAATAGTTTAAAATGTAATTAAGTAATTAAATATTTAATAAATAACGCTTTTATAAGTGAGTGTATGAGTATTTTAGTGTGACAACATAACTCATTTTTTAACTTTTCAAGTTGTAAGTAAATGTGTTATCTTTTTATATCTAGTATAGATAGCCGAAAAAAGACAACTGATAAATTTTATTATTATTATTATTATTATTATTATTATTATTTTTGAATAAGATAAATAATTTCGGGGCTGAACCGGGGGTTCAGCGGGGTGTTGGGACACCATGGATTTTTCGACGTAGGATTAATTCTAAAAAAATTGATTTTTTTTATATGTATTTTAAATGCTATCGATATGTGTTTTTAGTACTTCTTTCTTTTCAAAATTATTATCGTTAGACAAAAATCATACAGTTTAATAAAAGTGAGACCACTGTAATTTTAAATCACTCAAATAAAATATTCCCTAACTATATTCTTTTTCTATAACTTAAAATGAAAAGTGAATAATTTTTCACTCAAATAAAATATTCCCTAACTATATTCTTTTTCTATAACTTAAAATGAAAAGTGAATAATTTTTTGAGATATCTCAAAAAGAAAATATGGACTATAATTTTGAGACAGATAAAATATTATTTAGTTAATATACTTACAACAAAATTTGTATATCCAATCATATTTAATCCAAGTTCTATCATGAATAATTTATGTGGAAGAAAATAAAACATTAGCGATAGAAAAATGGCACCTGGCAAAGACGAATATAAAAGCTTAGAGCATGAGGTATGGTGAAGAGGGAGGCTCGCCACTCTGATGTGGCAGCCTCGCCGTTTTCCGCCACCCCTCGCCACCACACCACACCTCTTTGTCGCTCCCACGAAATGAAAACGATAAAAAAAATTACATAACGGTTGGATTAAAAAAAAAAAAAAAAACTTTTTTTTTTCAAATTAAAACTTTACCCCCTTTATAAATAATACCCCGTTTTTATAAAATCATTTACACGCTTCTCTTTCAAACCTCTACATCTTAAGCAATAAAAACATTAGTGATTCAAATACGGATTCCTTACGATCCGATCTTGATGATATAGAAGATATCGAGATGATTCTGAAAGTTGCAGATTACGAGCAATCGTTGCGAGAACAAGAAGCTGAAAGTTCACACAGCCGTAATTACATCTACCGTGAGTGTGACGTTGCTGAAGAACGACTGATGTCCGACTATTTTGGTGATAATCCAAAATATCCGGATTACTATTTTAGACATCGATTTCGTATGAGCCGTAAACTATTTTTAGAAATAGTACAAGGTATTGAAAATCATATTCAAACTGTTGATCCTCTTCCACGGCATTTTGATTTCTTTAGAGTCCTACCCGATGCTACGGGTGTAATGAGTATGAGTGTTATTATTAAATGCACATCCGCCATACAACAATTGGCATACGACACTACACCTAATGCATTTGATGAATATTTGCAAATGGGGTCATACACGGCACGCGATTGTCTAGATTTTTTTACTATGTGTGTAATTGAATTGTTTATGCCCAAGTTTTTAAGAAAGCCTAATTTGAATGACATTCAAAATTTATACAACGCACATAACACGGTCCACGGATTTTCGGGAATGATTTGAAGCATTGATTGTATGCACTAGGAATGGAAAAACTGTCTCGTTGAGTGGCAGGGGCAATTTCATAGAGGTGATAAAAAATATCCAACTATTATACTTGAAGTCGTTCGTCATAATGATTATGGATTTGACATGCATTTTTTGGGGTAGCGGGTGCGAATAATGATCTAACTGTTTTGAATAATTCATCGTTATTCGACGACCTTCTTGATGACATCGCCCCCAAGGTTCCGTTTCAAGTAAATGGAGTTACATTTCAAAACGGGTATTACCTAGCTGACGGGATTTACCCAACTTGGTCAGCTTTTGTCAAATCATTCTCGACTGCATATTTGGAGAAAAATGTCTTATTTAAACAAAAACAAGAAAGTGCTCGTAAAGACATTGAAAGAGCTTTCGGGGTCCTCCAAGGACGTTGGCATATTATAAGCCAATCGGCGCGTGCTTGGACTATCAACAAGCTACGAAGAGTCATTTACACGCGCATTATATTGCATAACATGATTTTGAAAGATCAAAAGTTTGCGATATCCGAAATGAACGAAATTTATGTTTTTCCGCGAGCAAATATATTACGGACATGGGTTAAGCGATGCGATTTACAACGGAAGAATGCCAAAGAACTCCGTGATAAATCAACACACGCAAGACTTCAACGAAATATTATTGAGCATGTTTGGCAACTACATCATCAACAACAACATTAGTTTAAATTTCGTATATTTTTTTATTTCGCAATGTATTTAAATTTCGTATCTTTTTTTATTTTTACTATTGTATTTTGTATTTTTATCTAAATGAAATGAATTTTATTGTGTTTGAAAAATATGGAAAAGAAGTAAAATGAGGGTGGGTGGGGTTCAAGTGAAGAGGTTTGGGTTAGTTATAAATGTGGTATTTTTAAGTGGGTGTGTTGAAGTGATGTGGCACATGTGAAACCCAAATGAAAAGAAGTGAAGAGGTCACTATACCTCATGCTTTTAGACTAAAGATAAAAAGTTATCGAAATAAACAATAATAAATTAATTCATTTATTTATAGAAACCAAAAAAGAATAAACAAAGGCGTGAATACCTATGTCATATATACCTTTACGCTTTACCGCGAAATAAAACAAACAAAAGAGCCCACCCGCCAGTTAACATACAACTGACAGAAGCCTTTAACATTTGCCACGTGTACAAAAGATGACGTCAGACACTCACATTTATGAGTTGTCCGTCTTACCACGTTACATATCACGTTAGGGTACCCCGTTCGGTGCACTCTTTTCAGGATAAATAAACATCTTTTGTAAATGTCCATATCACCCCCACCTTTTTATCATCATTTTATACCATAAATAGATTTAGAGTAAACTACATCATTCGTCCTTGTGTAATACGTTGACCATCAACTTTCGTCCTTTGACAAAAAAAATTGCACCGTCGGTCCTTAATTGCGAAACGTTACTCATCGTTGGTCCCTCACCCTAACTGGTTGGACTAACGGGCGTTAAGCCTTGTTAAGTGGAGGGTATATTTGTCTTTTCCCACCCACACCCCTCTATAAATAATAAAAATCACATTTTAGGGTGCGTTTGGTATGATAACGGGTTTAGAACAGGATTTGGATTTGGTATAGAATGAAAGAAAAAGATGAGAGAGAAAGATGGTGGGGACAAAAGAAAAATATTAATTATATATAAAATATTAATTTTTATTGTATTAAATTAATATTTATAATGTAAAAGAATGACAAATAATTAAAAGAATGTTTAAATTTGTGGTGGAGAATATTTATAGAGATATGGCCCACAAGTTTTCAACTAATACCCACCACCCATAGCGAATGAGTTTTTGGATATCCTATCATTCTAATTTTTACTTCTTATAAACCAAACAATATAAATCATTCCAACAATCATTCTATTCCCTTACAATATGCTAAACAAACGGGCCCTTATATCATTTCCACTCTCCTCTCCTCTCTCTAACATCACCAACCACCACTCTTATCTCCTTCCTCTCTTCCTCTGGTGAACGACAGCAACATGGCCATCACCATCCCGGAGAAGCCATGGTTTGTTTAATTAAGGGTTTAGTGAGAAGAATCGTTTTGTTGTGTTCGCAATCACAACATCTGTACATCCTCATATTGCCTAACCTTCTCCCATCGGGGTGCTTGTTTAATTTGTTTTAGTGTTCGAGTTGGGTTTAATACTCGTAATCTCAGTCACGGGTTTGAAACCTCGTTTGGGCTTTGTTTTGGTTCAACAGAAACATAAGGGTGGTTTGTTTGGTTTATTCTCGAAAGCAAAACGGTGTTTGTTTCTGTAATCCGAACCCTCAAGGGGGTGCTTGTTTGCTCGTTATCGCAGTCAACACCTAAAGGGGTGTTTGTTTTGCGCATCACAGCCCCAACGAGGGGTGTGTCGGGTTTGTTTGCTTTGGCCCCGGTTCGCGACAAAGACACCGAGAGGGTGTTGTTTGTTTGTTGTCGCAGCCACACCCAACTGGGATTGCTTGGAACAATGTTTTATAGTGGTGTTCATCCTTTTATGAGCTTTTATTGATTTTCTTTAAACCTTGTTTGCTTACTTGAATTTTATTTGGATTTTCGAAAAAAAAAAACTTTAATGGTGGTTTGTGTTTTATGTTTGTGGGTTGGTTTTTGTGTTTGACTTTATAAAGATGAGGTGTTGTGTTTATATAACAGAGAATTAGATGGGTGGTGCGGTTTAGGGGTTTTAAGGGGACGGGACTGATGGTGGTAAATATTAAGATGAAGAGGTAGGAAGGTGTAGGTATAGTGATTGAAGAAGAGATATATATGGTTGGTGGTGTGGGACCTGAGAATGTTTTTAATTTATTTGTGGGTGTGAAAAGACAAAAATACCCTCGACTTCAATAGACTTAACGCCCGTTAGTCCAACCAGGGTGAGGACCAATGAGTAACGTTTCCAAAGGACCAAACTATCATATTACACAAGGACGAATGGTTTAGTTTACTCATAGATTTATTTGTATATGGTTATTCTATATGTCTAAAAATAGAGCAAGTTTTATTTTTATATATTCCTTTTAAACATGATTTTTTTTTTAATCTTATAATATATTGTTTTAAAATACTTGTTTTTTTTGACAAAAGACAAAAAAAAAAAAAAAATGTTATTGTTGTTTTTCTCTCTTACAGCAATTTTACTTTCAATTAATTAATTACACCGTCCGTGTCATATTTATTGTCAACATTTTAATTTCGAGTTGTACCAAATTAATTCTCCACTTTCAAAAATAGATAAGAAATTTAATTTGAGTTTACCATATTGCCCCCACTTTTAGTTATTATTACAAACATTAAAAAAGTTTTAAATTAATTATTTAATGGTAAAACTGTCATTCTGTAAAAAGTAAGAAAGGGAAAACTATAACGATGATGTGTTTCCTTAAAATGTATGTATTTTGTCTGTAGATAATTTGTTTTGCACGAAGGGAGTAATTTTTTCTTTAAAGTTTGTAATCATAATTTAACTAAAGGTTATGATAAACTCGATTAAGCTTCTCTGTCTATATTAAGTAGCGGACAATTGAAATGTGACACCCATAAATGAAAACATGGACTAGAAATTTGAGACAGAAGAATTATACAACAATGTATCTCACATGTCCTAAGGCTGGATGGCAAGGATAATGCATTCTCATATTACATATCATCGTCACCTCAACACTCTCACTTCCCCTCACATCCACTCACCTATTTATGGTCAAGTTCAACTTACCCTCACCTTTCATTAAAATACTTACTTTGTACAAATATATATCTCACTAAATATCCCACATACACTCACAAACCTAATAAAAAACAATAAAACAAAAAAAATTGCCCCACCTTTATTCAAATACAACTAGGTGAATTGTTAACCGAATTGCACTTCGGGAACACAAAGTCACTTGTGAATTGGTTGCTTGGGCAAGGCATGACGCGTGACTTTTGGGGTCACCTAATTGTTTTTCACTCCTTTGCCGAATAGTCTAAGCATAACTTGAACCCACAAATATTTTATTATTTATATATTATTCATCTCACAAATATCTTCGATAAAACTTAAACTCATAAACTTCTGTTATTGAACAACTTACGTACCATTAAACTAAAAGCTTTGGGTTAAAAATAAAGTAATGCTCATTTTCAAAAGATTTAAATTTACGAAGAAAAAAAATACTCGTAACACCTCTATTAAGTGTCAACTAACCTATTTTCAAGAACCTGAACACAAGCGATTAACAAAATTTTCAATGACTTTAGTCAAAAATTGAGACTTTATCCTTGACTTATTTCCTAAAAGAGTTAAACATAAACTAACTTGTACACTAAGGGACTGGTTTGATACTTCTGCATAATAAAGGCGATAAATATAGTTATATTATAAGTAAAGTGAATGAATTACTAACTCAAATATCTCCGCAATTTTATACCTTTTCAGTGAATTCATTTCACAACACTCCGAATTTATATGTATTCATTGTATGTGTTTGTTTGGATTTTCACGCAACACCATAATGATATCATTATTCACCCATATACAAAAAGACATTCACCCTCTTTTATCCGTCAAACGCTCCCTCCAAACGTTTATAATTTTGATGAATCAAATTTGTATTGATTAAAATTAAGGTAAAAGTTGTGAAAAATTTAAATCAAAATAAAATAAACCAACTAAAAATGTAAATTAAAATGGATATTGAATTAAAGAGCACATAAATTAAAAAATATATTAAAATTATATCATAAAAATATAAATAGATTAAAAGATATTTTAATTTGAAAATAAAAACGATTTTTTAGTTGAGAAGTGACTCATGTCACTCTATAATTGCACATCTTTATCTTAATATTTTATAGATCTCATAACTTAAATTCTTTATATAATAGTATAGATATAGACTAGCTTGTCATGAAAACAAACTAGATCTCTTATGAAACTATAAATAGCAAGGTTTTCAGGATCGGGATCCTACTTAGGATCGTTTTCGGCTTTACAATATCGTAATCATAGGATCGGATCAGGATCGTAAGATCCTGTAGAAATGTATATATTTTTGTATAAAGGTTGTGGTTTTGTACTTCTATATATTTCTATATAATATTTTATTATTTTATAAACGAATCTAAATGGATAATGAAAGAAAAAGTTATATATTCAAGTACTGTAGTAGTAAAACATTAAGAAACATGAGCTTTTAGTAGAATCGGATCCTTTAAGATCCTACAATCATGTGTGCGATCCTGCGATCCTAGACCGATCTTGCTCTATTTGAGATAAAAACATGGGCTTGTTGTAGGATCGGATTGTTTACGATCCTACGATCCTGCGTGTGATCCCACGATCCTAGACCAATCCTGCTTAGATTAATATCCTACAACGATCCAGCTCATTTTTTATATGAAGGATCATAGGATCGTACAATCCTACGATCAGGATTGCAATTTTGACAACCTTGATAAATAGGAGATGTTTAGTTCATTTCAGATGTAATTGTCATAAAGAACTTAGTTGTAACTCATATCACTTCATATTAATACAATAAAAGATTTACTAATCCTTCAATCACACACACAAACACGTTACACACACTAATCTTCAATCATTTGATTCAAACTCATTCAATATTGATATAATGGCTTATGAACATTTTGGAATATCAACAATATCGGAGTGAGAAGTCGATAGATTCACGTTTAATCTATGCGGGAAAACTTGTTGAGAAGTACTTGAGTGCCTAAGAGGGGTTTTGCATTTGTATCATTGGGTCTCTGATGTCTACTTAAACAAGTCTTGCATCGTCGAAAATCAACCTTTAACCTTCACGAGAATGATAACGATCATGTTGCTCGTTTAGGGGAGATTAGCGGATGTTTTGAGGAAATATGTTTGATTAAAGAGGAAGATGGTTTGATTTTTAAGGGAGATTTTGATACTCAATGACTACTTCAGGAGCTTCGATTGATTATTTTTAATGACTAGACGAATACCCGCGCAAAGCAAGGGTATATAGTGGCTAATAATTACACTTGTGAATTTGAGGTTCTGGTGTAACTTTTGGTGCAACACTTACAAGTTCAATTTGTAGTTATTGAGATAAAATATTTTATGAGTTATAAATGAAAAATGATAAAAGTTTGAAGATTAAATAATATATAAAATATTAATTTAATGGTGGTTGTTGTTACAATTTTCAATAAAAGGTAGATTAGTAAAATCACTTTACCTTTTTTAATAGTTTTTAAGTTTCAAAAATAGCAAATGTGCTTTATAAGTGGTAAAGATTATCAACTTGGAGCTTACATATTTATGGTGCTCTTCATGAGAGGGATAAATTATTTTGGTTGATACTCATCAGAAGAAACTTGTAATAATGTGAAGAATTATAGATCAAGAATTCATTAATTGAAAGAAAGATTAGAATGTTCGAATTTTAAACAAACATGCAATAATTCATCAATACATAAACGTTTTGAATGTCGTAATGTTGTATGCTCTGTCCTAGTGGAAATGAGTCAAGCATATGCATAACCGAGCTTTTGTGTCGTTTGTTTTTTCAGAGCTTTTATTTATCTACAATCCTCATCTGCATAGAAGAAAATCGTTTATTTTTTATGTTATTGAAGTACTTCTTTCATTTTTTTCATTTTTTTTCACTTGTGTTTTGTGATTTGATAATATGAATCTTTATGTCAAATGATACTAAAATGTTGAGTGCGAAACAACAATCACTTAAAATACGGAGTATCAAAGACAAATTTTCGTCCGTTTTATACGTTTTCATCCGTTTTTATACGTTTTCGTTCTTTTTTATACGTCTTCATCCGCTTTAATACGTTTTCGCTCGTTTTCTTATGTTTTCATACTTTTTTTAATGTTTTCATACGTTTTCGTCCGTTTATATACATTTTTCTTACGTTTTTATCCGGTTTGCTATGTTTTTATATGTTTTCTTACATTTCCATATGTTTTTATCTGTTTCGTCCGTTTTGTTACGTTTCGTCCGTTTTTATATGTTTTCATCCGTTTTTATATGCTTTCATCCGTTTTCTAACGTTTTCATACATTTTTATCCATTTTATCCGTTTTCATCCGTTCTTATACGTTTATGTCCGTCTTTTTATACGTACATGTCCCTCTTTTTATACGTTTTTATATATTTTTGTACGTTTTCATTAGTTTTTATACATTTTCGTCCATTTTTGTATGTTTCTTACATTTTTATACGGTTTTATACACTTTTGTATGTATGAAAATGGATAAAAATGGTTAATAACGGATAGAAATGTATAAAAACGCATAAAAATGTACAAAAACGTATAAAAGGTACTAAAACATACAAAAGCATATAAAAACATACAAAGCCGTACAAAAACGTATAAGAATATTCAAAAACTGATAAAAGCGTATGAAAACGTAAGAAAAACAAACGAAAATGGGCGAAAATGAATACAAACATATGAAAACGTATAAGCGTAAATGAAAATAGATAAGAGCGGATAAAAATAGATAAAATCGTATAAAACATAAGAAAACGTATAAAGACGAACGAAAACATATTAAAAACGATGAAAACATATAAAAACATATGAAAACGGACGAAAAATATAAAAACGGACGAAAACGTATAAAAATGGACGAATCCGTCGGATCCGGCTGATCAGAGCACTTTTTGCCTATAAATAGTGAGTCATTTCTTCACTTCTCACCCCTTTTAGACATATATTCTCTCTACATTCTTACCTCTCTAACCTCAGATCTAAGGATCATCTATGTAATTTTTCTTTTAGTGATTCTCTAGGTTGCTCGTAAAGGCGAGATCACGAAGTTTTGCATAAAAGACTTGCAAGCTCGAAGACATGGGTTGCTAGGCTTCATCATCATTACAAGATCACATAAGTGTTTCTCGTTGTTGATAATTATTACCTATGTCATAGGTGTGTCGTGATAGTTGGTGTAGTTGGGATTGGTTCCTCAATTGTAAAGGAACTCGGTATTTAGCTTTGTACTGGATAAAGTGTAAGCGATGTAGGTTTGGTTTTACCTTCTAGAAAAACCCGATATCTAGCATTGTACCGGATAAAGTATAGACGACATAGGTTTGGTTCAACCTTGTGGAAGAACCCGATATCTAGCTTTGTACCGGATAAAGTGTAAGCAATTTTGTGAAGGCTTCTCCGCCAAGATAAGGTGATTGTGGTGTAGTGTTTACGAACTCTCGAGTTGGGTACTCGGGGAGTGGATTAGCGCAAGGAAGGTGACCTTGTAGCCGAACCACTATAAATACTCGTGTCAACGGTTTTATCTTTCTTTACTCTAACTCTTACTTAGTATTCTTCATATCTAACTATCAATATCTACACATCAAAATAGATTGACATAAGTCAATCTAAAAGTTTTAAAACGAAGTTTTAATTGATAAAACTATTCGACCCGCCTTCTAATTTTTTATAATGCTCTTGTGCATTCATCATATCCAAATGGAGCTCATACATCCTTGCT
Source organism: Chrysanthemum makinoi (assembly GCA_910596185.1). NCBI lineage: Eukaryota > Viridiplantae > Streptophyta > Magnoliopsida > Asterales > Asteraceae > Chrysanthemum > Chrysanthemum makinoi. The sequence goes on along the minus strand of OU343217.1, from coordinate 54,221,444 downwards.
TGATACCAACGATTTGTTAATGAGGCATTGACTCATTGGAAAAAGTTACAGTTTCTTGTGGGATCCATGAAATTAGGGCAACCAAGAAATCTTTTTGCGGGGTTATTTTGTGTCAAAGATGTTCGACACCTTGCTTGTTCACCACGACCGTAGAGGATGTTCATTATTTGAGTGGGTTGTGGAGAAAATGTTGATTTAGGGGTTTTTGAAACCTTAATTTTGATTTGGAAGAAAGGGGTTTTTTTATTTGAAGAAGAAACGTAGGTAAAGGGGTTTTATAAATAAGAGGTATTGAAACACCAACGTGGAGTAAGTTTGGTGAGGTGGAAAAAATGGTGGAGCTTATGTGGCATGAGAAACCGACTATCCATCGGTAACCCAACATGAGAGTAACCTTAGTGTGGCTTATTTAAATGTTGAGTAACCTAATTAACGAACCCGCATAAGGAACTTGGATAAATAAAATGAAACTATAGTAATTTAAGACAATTTTTGGGTAAACTTTAGTAACTTTATATGTAAAAACCCAAATAAGTTATATATTATGCCTAAAATACCTTTTAAATCTTTGTGGTTTTAATTTCCAATTTATGTTCAATACTTTATCAAAAATAGGTTTATACTTATAAAAGAGTTGTCATATGTTGCCGGAACATAAACGGTTAAAGAAAATTTGATTTCATTTTTAGTTTCATTAAATGTTTTTATAGTTTATTTGATTATTTTTTTTATTATTTTTTTCATATATTCTTTTGATTTACATAGAAGTGCAAGGCAAACGAGTAACAAACTGCACCGCTAATCATTTTAGTTAAATTTTCGTATGATACAACATTGTTTAATAATTTTTATTATTATGTTATGCTATATACATAGTTGTTACACGAAACGAAACACCTAGCTATTATATCACAATTATATTTATCTTTATTAAATAACGTCGTTATGCACGAGTATTCGGTTAAGAGAGATGATATATGGACATAAAATTAGGCCTAATTGTAGGCCTAAAAACAAGTGTCAGCATCCTGATGGGTTGTAAAATAAGTGGGTAATTGTCTGCAGCCATCAAGATACTGACACTTATTTTTAGGCCTACAATTAAACATAAGTTTAGATCCATATATCATTTCTCTTCTGTTAATTCTCCTATTGAAACAACAATGTTAAAGGACAATTTAGGAAGAAAAAAAAAACCCTCAAGTATCAAACGACCTCGTATCAATGCGGCAACACAGGGTGCGTTTGGTTGAACAAGCCTAACCAACCACCACTATCTCTTCATTACTCATTAATATTCACTTCCTATTTTTCAATATCCCCCTTCCCTAAAAGAAACTTATTAAAAATAGATATAACCACCCACAATTATGAGGTTGTGGCAATAATAAAAAGACTACAAAATATTTTAAAACAACAAACCTTTAAAATTGTAGTAACTATATAATAAATGTAATTTCATAAGTGTAATATTTATAAGATTTGTGTAAAGAATATCCTCAAAGCATTATTTATAAATTATTAATTAAATTCACACATATTTTCTTAACTAAAAAATAGCTTTTAAACTTTATATAAACTCGCAAACTACCTTATCTAACGGTAATTTTTAGTTTAATAAAATCATGTTTTCTTTTTATATTCATCCATAACGGTGTCTTATGTACACCCGTTAAATCAATCATTTGAAAAAAACTCTTTCATAATTTTTAAAACTATAATGTAATTTTATACTCCATCTGTATCGAATTAATTGTTTATGTCACAACTTTCAAACTTTCCTAGTTTAATTATCGGCTATCTAAACTATAAACGTGTATTAGATCAAATTTACCAAATGCCCTAAACTAAAAGTAAAATTACAATACTTAAACAATTGATTATCGATTAAAGTACTATTCGCTAAAAAAACTTTAATAATAATATTTATAATAAATTGTATATTTTTTCTAAAAAGTAAAAACAACTTTTTTTAGATAGAATGAATAATAAACAATTATTTTGATAATAAACATAGACTTAAGGCTACTTTAATAATAATTGATAGTATTATTGTCAGAAAAACACAAAGTTTAATAAAAGTACCACTACAATTGTTAACCACTATATAATATTCTTAAAAATTACTAAAATATAATTTTTTGAGACATCCTAAAAAGGAAATTTGGACAATTAAATTGAGACGGAGGTAGTAGTATATAAATTCGGTTAAACAGTTATTATTGAAGTTAAAAAAAATATTTATTTGAATATCTTAAATATAGTCCGCCAACAATAACGATACTCAATCTTGTCAAAGTGAGTTACAAGACGATAAAATGCAGACAAATCAAACCCGTATTTTTAACTAAACTCGAAAGTATAAAGACTGTTTTCAAAAAGAGATCCGGCCAAAGGAAAAACATACATTTATTAATTGTAACTTGTAAGTATATAAAGATATAAAATAACCACATCCCACTTCTTTTTTCCGTTTTCCAAAAAGCCCATACTTCCATCACATCTACTACTATTCCTCTTTCTCTCTCTCTACAAAAATCAAAAACCGCTTTCCTCTCACCGGAAAACCAGAAACCGGAAACCACTTACTGTCCCTACACCACCTCCGGCTCCCTCCGGTATTCATTACCGGACCACAATTCATCACCAAAACCACTCACCGAACCTACCGGTAACCGTTTTCTTCGTTTCTACGTCGATTTAGCCGTCGGAAACGCTCCGATCTCGTCGTATTCGGTTGTTACGACGGAATGTGGCGGTTATAGGTTACGAGATCGTGGTTTTTCGGTTAATTTCGTTGTTTTCTGTTATTACTCTTTTTCCGGTGAACGTTGTGAAGACGGAGGGGTCCGGTGAGTTCGTTCGGAATGATATGGTATGATGACGTCATCAATTATGTTAATTTTGATTCTGTTATATATATAGAGATAATGTATGTATGAGATCTAATTTTATTTAATTTTGGTTAGGAGTTTGTTGATTTTACTGTTGATAGTGGTTATTTGACTTTTTAAAAAGTCAAAGTGTGGTAGTAATTAGTTATATGGATATTAGGTTAACAATATTTTTGACATACATTGTGGTTATTTGGCAGGTGGAAGGGAGGGTTTGTGTCTCCCGAGAGGACACGTTAAATTTTCTGAAACTTAAGAGGCTTCAGCGGATGAATGTAAGTGGTGGAGGAGGAGATGCGTTTAGAGGTTCTGCGTCTTGTCGGGATAGGAGTAATATGTTGAAACCGAAGGTTGAGATGTTGGATGTGAATGATTTGGATTGGATTGATAAAATTCCCGAGTGTCCGGTTTATTATCCGAGTAAAGATGAGTTTGAGGATCCTTTGGTTTATTTGCAAAAGATAGCTCCCGACGCTTCAAAATTTGGTAATTGAACCGCTACAGTGATATGAGTAGATTCAATTTCGAATTTCTTATGTGCCCACACAGTGTTAAGTTATCGTCCTAGTATAAAAGTTGAAGCTAAGGATTATCCTATCTATATGCCATAACTATTGTAGCAGCCTTTTTTAAATGTTGTGATGTGTTGCATTCCACTTTCGACCCTTGTCAAATAGTGTTTGCTATGTAGTTATAAGTTATAACGTTTTGAATTCGTAGTACCTACTAGTAGAGCAGTTGTGTGACATCTTTTTTCCCGTAAACATTTGTTTTTTCAGGTATATGCAAGATTGTTTCGCCTGTGAGTGCTTCAGTTCCCGCTGGGATGGTTTTAATGAGAGAGAAAGTTGGATTCAAGTTCACTACAAGGGTGCAACCTCTTCGTCTTGGGGAGTGGAATACTGATGATAAGGTTACCTTCTTCATGAGTGGAAGGTGGGTTCCTTGTATGACCCTGATACGATTATTATAAGTATGTTATCTTAATGAATGGTTTTTATTTTTCAGAAATTATACGTTCCGTGATTATGAGAAAATGGCGAACAAGGTATTTGCTCGTAGATATTTTAGTGCTGGATGTCTTCCTGCTACGTACGTGGAGAAGGAATTTTGGCATGAAATAGCGTGTGGAAAGACAGAAAGTGTTGAATATGCATGTGATGTTGATGGCAGTGCGTTTTCCTCTTCTCCCACCGATCAACTTGCAAGTAGCAAATGGAATTTGAAGGTATTGATTTTGTTTCTGTTGATAAACTATTTGGTTCTTTCTTACTCGCTTTTCCTGCTTTGCGTGTGTTAATGTATAGTAAATGCCCATATCATGTGTAAATATAAAATGTCTGTAGGCCTTTTATGTATAGTATGTTTGCTGACAAGTCAATTGCTACTTTTTATCCATTGGGTCACTCTGATGGTCAATTTTTAAATGTTGTTCCTGATTTTACCTCCCTTTCAAAGTTACGTTTCAATGTGATTGCTCTTGTATGATTCCAGTTTGCTGCATCTTTGATAACCAACATCTTGTTTTTGTTTCTTTCTTCTATATTTCAGAAAGTTTCGAGACTGTCTCGTTCTACTCTCGTCCTGCTTGAAAGAACGATCCCGGTATGCTGATCTCCTCACGTCAGTCATGACAAATATTTTTTTATATCCATCCTCTTAGCTGTTGTTTGTATTTTTGCAGGGAGTTACTGAGCCTATGCTTTACATTGGGATGCTATTTAGCATGTTTGCCTGGCATGTAGAAGATCATTACTTGTACAGGTATGTGTTTTTGCTATACAACCTTTTCTTCGTCTACATGTATTGATTTTCCAAATTGAGTCTCAGCTATTTTACCTGTTGCAGCATGAATTATCATCATTGTGGAGCTGCAAAAACTTGGTATGGTGTTCCTGGTCATGCTGCTCTGGATTTCGAAAAGGTGGTTCAGCAAAAGGTGTACACGAATGCCATATTATCAGCTGATGGGGAAGATGGTGCTTTTGATGTTCTTTTAGGCAAGACCACCATATTTCCTCCAAATATATTGTCACAACACGGTGTTCCAGTGTACAAGGCTGTTCAAAAACCTGGTGAATTTGTGGTAACCTTCCCGCGAGCATACCATGCAGGCTTTAGTCACGGTACAACTATTTACCAAGCTCCAATTTATAAGTAATAGTTTTTATTTAAACATTGTGCTGATTTTGCTGAACTTGGTATACTCTAGGTTTCAATTGCAGCGAAGCTGTAAATTTTGCCATTGGTGATTGGTTTCTGTTAGGATCAATAGCTAGTCATCGTTATGCCCTTTTAAACCGGACGCCACTTCTTCCACATGAGGAACTTTTGTGCAAAGAGTCAATGCTTCTTCATTCAGCTACAAAATATGAAGATCAATCTTCTGAAGATATGGTATCTCATAGAAACATCAAGGCTGCGTTTGTGAACTTGATCCGTTTCCAGCATCGTATAACGCTGGTGTCTAACAAGGTCAAGAGATTACACTGGTGATTCTACACATTCTCATGGAACTATCCTCTGCAGTATTTGCAAACGTGACTGTTATGTAGCATATATTAACTGCAGTTGCTATCTACATCCTGTGTGCCTTCGTCATGGTATGTTTTTTTATTATTCATTTTTCGTTATCTGTGAATCATTCTTCTGATTTGGGTTGTTCTCAATTATTTTGACTACAGAATTTACGCTACTTAACCTACCTTGTGGAAACAACTTTACAATCTCTGTAAGGGAAGATATGTTAGAAATAGAGGCTGTAGCCAGGATGTTTGAGCAGGAGAAAGATATTGTAACTGAGGTTGAACGGCAATCTGGAATTGCTACTGACATGATTCTGCTATCTAAAATGTATCCAGTAACTGAAAACGAAGTATATAACCCATATTGCAAAATTGGAGTCGAATTTGATTTGAATATAGCTAATGTTGAGGACGAGTTTGATCCTGGCTGTACCCCGAAGCAGTGTAGCACTGAAATCTTGGACGCGTCTGCTAATGTGTATCAAGACAGTGATGAATCTGATTCAGAAACATTCAGGGTCAAACGTCGTTCTTCTTCAAAGTCGGAGCATAGAAATACACCCGAATCAGTCCCTTCAAGTTTCGAGAATCAGGTAATTAATATTCTAGATGCTCATAGTTTAAGTAGCCTAATTCCTTTTTTATGTAATGCATATATTATTTTTTTGTATCATTACCTGATCTGAATTTGTGTGGACAGGGGCTTAAACGTTTGAAGAAAGTACAACCTAAAGGAATGGCTCGGCATGATTCAGCATCTGAGTCTTCCATTCACTCTAAAGAAGCCAAAGAAAATGTACCAAAGGAAAGTTTGATTAAGTATACTATTATGGGGACTAAGAAGCTGTGAGCAAGCATAGGGATTATAATTTTTACCACGAACCGGGAAGGAGCACAAGGGAACCACTGCCTGTAGAGAACGGTCCAAAGTTTACTTAAAGTTAAAGGCCCTTCAATTATAGGGTTGGGAAACACGCCGCTTTGAATAAAAAATTTAGAGCTTGACTTTTGCTAACTTGGATCCAAACGGGTTTCTAAGTTCTAACAACACGTGGAAGCAGCAGAAAATTGACCCACATTTTTAGATGAAAGAAAAGTACATTCTTTGTTCAGGCCTCTCAATTGGGGTGTATTTGGCAGGGTGGTGAATTCTAATGGTTTTTGACCGGGCTTTTTAAAGGGCTTCGGCTGGAGATTCTTCTTTTCTTTCATTTTTCTGCAAAAATTTACGGTAAGTAGTTTTCTCATTTTTAGCATTTTTCTTTTTAATGTACATCTCGTTAACAATTGAATACTTTGTCACAAAATCTGCTGCTGCTTCTCTTCCTGGAAGGGGTTCTTTCATTCTTTTTGTAGCAATAGTCTCATTTCTGTTACTGTTGACTACATTGAAATAAAAGCCAGATCTTTTAACCATATTGTTACAAATGCTTATATTTTTGAGTGTCTTGTTACTTTACGAGTTGTACCCCATGTTTTCTTGGTTATTACATGATGTGGAACAAACACATGTGGCGAAAACAAACTATAAGATGCTTAGACGTAAGTGGGTATAATATCTGGTTTCTAATGCTTATGACGGTCATAACTCATAAGAACCTAATGCTTGTAAACACTAGAGAAAATATTATTGGTTAACGACAATTGTATCGCTTGGACACGATACAACGTTATAACCAATAATCCAACGTCAATCATGGATGAAGTTCTTTATTTATTACTCAAATTATTATTTTTTTGAATGTGATTCTTTGGGTTGAAGGGAAGTAAGAATGAAATTCTTTGGTGTCAAGAAGAGAGGATCTTGTGATTCTTTGGCTTAAAGAAAAGATCTTATTTTATTTCTATTTTTATTTTTATTTTTGTTTTGGTAGTGGCCCATTTGCACTTTTCTTATCCATTTAAAGCAATCATTGTGACAAGTACATGTCTTAAAATATGACAAATAATTCATGATTATTTTAAGATACGAATCTTAAAATATTGTTTAAATAACCAATGATTGAGTTTAAAGTAATGATTATTGAAGGTTTATACCATACTTGTGATTAATTTATTACTAGCGACTTTACTAATGATTCTTTTTACATTTTACAAAATGTAGTTAATTTGGAAATGATAAAGCTTACGTAAATTGGAATCAATCTACAGTAGCTTATTAAAAATACAAGAGGATTAGTTTTCTATTAAGGGATGGTTGGTATTGGCCATTTGGTTTCTGATAATGAGTTGTGATGTATAATAGACAGTCATGATTAGTTGTAACAAAACTAGCAATAATAGATTCTTTGAATGTGATTTTGTTATACGAACTTGTGATAATTGACCCTTAAATGATTAATTATGATAATCAATTATCTAGCACAGCTGTTTCAAAATTTATTTTTTGACTTCTAAATTAACATAGTCAATTTACCAAATGGTTTGTATCTACATGATGCAAGGCCATATATACATTGTAAAAAGCTTTAGGGCCCGTTTGTTTTATGGGTTTTGGGCTTGGGATAGGATATGGACATGATAAAAGTCATTTGGTTGAAGGGGATGGATTTTAACTAGAGGATTGAGACCCGGATATTTTACTTTTTAGAAATCCCAACATGAAAGACTGCGGATTACAACTCATCCCACCACTTTTGACAAGACTATTTTCCTCTCATACATGATCATTTTTCATCCATCATCTTTTTTCTTCTTGATCAAAATCCTACCATACTTCTTCATGATTTCACCATTGTAATTTTATCAATTGACATACTTCTTCATAATTCCACCATTGTAATTTTATCAATTAATGTAATTGCTTAAAGCCCTATTTTCTTGTCGATTGATTATTTTTGCATATGTATCAAAATATATCAGTGGATGAACTAAAACTAGAAACTCTTGATAAATTAAAATTACTAGTGGTTTTGCTTTTTATATTGTATGCGACGTTGTGTTTCATGATAGGAGATATCTAATTGTTAATATTGTCACTTAAACATTAATTTTCTTATGTTATATGTTAAGAGCCCTTTAATGAAAACTAGTGTATAACACTGTGTTTTGATATGTGTCTTATTAACAATCTTGAATTTGGAATAAATCAGTGGACATATAATCTTATAGTTGAACTAACATGACAATTCATTAACTATAGGTATGTGTATAATTACTTGAGGTTGTTAGTTATTTTTATGATTTTCATGTTTTATAAATAATGTAGTGTTATTTGAAAAAAAAGAAAAAAATAGGCTTGCTAGAAATTTTAAGAGAATCCCATTTAGAATGTTAAAAAATTGACTTTTTTGCATTTTTTTTTTGTAGGATAAAATGGCACGTAGCCCTATTAGTAGGAGACGACGCGATGTCCTTCGTATGGTCGAGATTATGAATTCACTTGTTAGTGTGTTTAATGTAGTATTCATGACTTGGTTTTGTTTATCATTGTTGCGTATAAGTATAACAAGGCCTCTCATAAAAAGTAAGGAACAAAAAAGGCTCGAGAGAATGATTTGGTAGAATAAGCTAACAAAAGAATCAGACATAGTTTGTGTGAGTCAACTTCGGATGGACAGAAGTACATTTGTAACATTGTGCGAGATGGTAAGAGATATTGGAGGTTTAAAAGGTACAAAAAACATGACATTAGAAGAAATAGTTGCTCTTTTCTTATATGTATTGGCTCATCACAAAAAGAATAGAACGATTAGCTTACTTTTTTTAAGAAGTGGAGAAACTATAAGTCGACAATTTAATCGATGTCTTTTAGCCATCTTAAAATTGCACGAGGAATTGCTTCAAAAGCCGCAACCTATTACAGAAGATTGTGAAAGCAATCGTTGGGGATCTTTTAAGGTAACTTTTCTGATTTAATTAAAACTATAATATAGTTCATGTACCTTAATATGTTATTCATTATTACTTAACGAATATGAAAATTAAAGGGTTGTCTAGGTGCTTTAGACGGGACTTCAATTAGAGTCACACCTCCATCCGATCGTAAACCAAGGTATCTGGACTAGAAAATCGACATATGAACAAATGTGCTAGGTGTTTGTTGTCCAAACATGCAATTCATATATGTTTTAATTCCGGTTGGGAGGGCTAGCATGATGGTGTGTGTTAAGGGATGCCATAAGTAGGACGACGGCCTTAAAATTCTCAAGGTATAATTTTCACAACATCCATATCTTTTTCTATGTTTTTAGTGTGCACTAAGACTAATTCAGATTATGTATTGTTCAAATTTAAAGGTTGTTATTATCTTGTGGATGCTGGATATTGCAATGCTCCTGGATTCCTAGCTCCCTTTAGAGGTGAACGATATCATCTCAACGAGTTTCATGGTCAACAACCACGGCGCAGGAATATTTTAACATGAAACATTCAAAGGCTAGAAATGTGATTGAAAGATGTTTTGGTTTGCTAAAAGGGCGTTGGAAGATATTAGCTTCCCCGTCGTTTTTCCCAATAGGTACTCAAGTCCGCATTATTCTTGCTTGTTGTCTTCTACATAATCTAATAAGGAAGTACACGAGTGTTGATCCACTAGAGTTTGAACAAGCTGAACAAGCTGAAGAATATGACATTGAAGATGAAGAACCATGGGGAGATGATGGTTACTTAACACATATTAATCCAACAAATGAATGGTCCAACTTTAGAAATGATTTAGCACATCAAATGTTCAATAGTTGGAGAGAAGGATCAAATACTTGAAGTTTACTAGATGGCATGGCTATTTTTGCTGGTTGTGTGCGATTTTGAGCCATATATTAGACTGTTTTATCGGTATATTTTGCTAGAGGTGGCTGCTACGTTTAATGGGGATACCCACTTTTATTGATATTTTGGTGTGGACCTTTTATTAGCTGCTACTCCTCATAGTGTTGAAGGTGTTTTGCTGCAAGTCATTTTGTACAATCGTTTCTTGTTATATAACATTGTATTAGCCTATGAGATTTTTACTCTTACCATATTGTCTACCAGTATAGTATATGTCTAATATATTATGTTGTAATTTTTGATATTATGTTGTAATTTGCTATTTATCATTCACATGTCCTAAAATAATAAACCAAACATAATTTATTATGATAACTTTCAAACCCATAAGAAACCAAACAGAACATTTGAAGTGATCAAATCTAATCCTAAACCCCCCATCCACTAATCCTATCCCCACAGTAAATCCTGCATTCAAACAAACGGGCCCTTAGTAGTTGTCATCATGCATGCATAAGTTCAAGGGTTAGGTTTATACAATAGCAACGAATTTTAAAAAACTTACAAATATTATACACGAACTTTAAAAACTAGTAACATCGTATATGTGCCTATAAATTTCATTTCCGTATCATACATAACTTATTTTTAACATACAAAATTCTACATCATCTCTCATTTGCTATGTGCACATGTCCCGTCACTACATGCTACGTTGAATTTTATCCAGCTAGATTAGTTGCTCCATCATCGTCTTTGTAACTCAAGTCAACCACAATCAAAAAGTCAAAAAGTCAAAATGTCACGGTCAAAAAGTCAAGCTCACTCGCAATGACGGCCTGCCGTAGCTATAAGTAGTATCAAATTGTTAAAGTCAAAGAGTACAGTCAATAGACGTAGTCACTAAATGCCAAAATTGTCGTCGCTATAACTTATAGCGAAAGATTTATTAATACGAGGTTTGTAGCGGCTACATGTCATCGCTATAGGTTATAGCGACAACATTCGAGACTTAGTGACAAAATCTGCCGGCGCTATAACCCCAAACTGTAGTAGTGCTACTCGTGCTATCAGAAGAGCGTTTATTTCTTTTTTTAAATGCACTGAAAGTGTATTCTTTTAATGTATTGGAAGTTTGTTTTTATTTCAAGTATATATTTATATACTTATTAAACAACGAAATAATAAGATAAGAATGTGTTATTACACTTAAAAAACTATGGTAAACAACAAATGGTTTAACGATAGACAACAAATCTGACACAACAAAAATACATTGTAACACAATTGTAGTCTCTTGATCACATTGATTATGATGATTAGGGATTTAGAGTTAACGTGCGTGTATGTGTTTATAACAATATGAAAACTATAAGTCAATACATACATCTTAATGACTTATAAAACATGTATAAAATCTTTTAATCTCTCAAACTTATTAAATTTTGAGTTCTATATCCATTATACACTTTGAAATTGAAACCAATTTAAATACACGATTTGACTTTATATCTTTAAACACACGATTTGAGTAATGTTATATAAATAAAAGAAGGGAATTGATTGACACACTCTCATTTGTTATTTGTACACTCAAATATACAAATCGGTAAAGCAACATATGATAAATGTACAACTGATTAATGCACAGATTTGAGTGTACAAATCATTAGCCATAAAAGAAGCAAGAATATATTTCTTATTATTTTACTTTGCTCCAACATACGTTTCAAAACACAAGTAAATACACAGTTGACTTATAAATTTTAATTCTAACACACATCTATATCTATATCTATACTATTTATAATGCACGAAGTCACATCACTCTTAATTTTAAGACGTACAAAAAATTAAGCTTGATTTACAGCACTTTAATACACCTAATTTTCAGAATTACAACAATGTAATCATATTATACAACAAAATAAAGCGTGGTGTCATTTTAAGACCAAATTTCTATCAAACAACATTAATGCTATTAAAAACACCCTTTCACCAAAAATTACAACCATTTAAGCACAATGTACAATAGCTGCAACCAATTTTCAGATTTACAACAAAATAAGCATAGTATACAACAAAATAAGCATGATGTAATTTTCAGACTTACAAAATTTATGCTATTAAAGTGACCAATGTTATTAATGACTATAATGACTACTACTTACAAGAAAAGAAACATAGTGTACAACACTTTAATGCACATAATTTTCAAACGTACAAGACAAGAAGCATAATGTACAACAAAACACCACATTAATGCTATTTAATGTAGTCAATTATTTAACAGGTCAATAAATACAATTAATACAATTAATACAGTTATTAAAACATCCCTTAAATAAGAAATACAAATTATCAAACATATAATACAACCAAATTAAACACAATTCCTGCATTAAATTTCACTACTACAAATAATAAAGCACATTATACAAAATATTCAAGCCCGAACAGAACGGGCCAAATGGGCTTGAGCATCCTAACGGCAAACCAACCGCCTGGCTCAAGCCCGAAGCGCAAGGGCCAGGGTTCGAAGCCCGAGCAGAGGCCTATGAAATTATTGATATCTGTAAATTTATTGTTAAAAAGAACATAATAAACTAAAATACATTATTCATCGAAAAATTTTATTTCGCGTGGAATACACCGGCCGCAACGCATCTAGTTACTATAAAGAGTGAATGCCTATTACAAATCTTAAATCTAAAAACTTAAATTAATGTAGTTTGCCTTAATTTTTAAAACATAATGCTTTATATTTCATAAAACACACGCTTTAAACTCAAAGGTTGAATTAAAATCACGATTTCTAAATATAATTATTTGCCGCTATATACCGTCACTTTACGCAGATATACGTCTAGTATAATATAATATGTAAATATTTAGACTAGTTTTTATATCTTAAAAAGGAGAAAAAATAAAAAATGTCACATAACTAATGTAGCTTGTAATTAGTCAGCCCAACTGCACAGGGCCACACATTTTAGGAGGGCCCAAAATTGAATTCATTTATGGGTTAGTTGAGGAGCCTAAAAATTAGAGTATCTTAGTTAATTCTTCAATTTAGGGTATTCACGGATTGGGTTATATCACAGTAACTGAAAATCAAAACCAAATCAAACCAAAACAATTTGAACTAAATTTGTAACTGAATCGAATTGGTCAAAACCGAACCGAATCAAATTAAATATTCAGTTATCGGTTTGGATATGGTTTTGAAAATGAAAACCGAAAACTGAATTCATATAAATATATATTTTTTTCTATGTATTTATATGAAAAAACAAATCACTAAACTCTTTCTTGGTATAAATATAACATTATTTAAGCTTGAAAAAAAATTGCAGTAAACATCTATAATTACATGAAAAAATAATTAAAATTATGTAATTCGGGTTATTTGGTTCGGTTATCGGTTATAGAAATTCGGTTATTCGGTTCGGTAAAATCAAATTAAATTCGGTTTTCGGTTTGACCCGGATTCTGTTTTAACCAAACTAACCGAATTGAATAAACAGAATAACCCGATAACCGAACCGATAAACCCCTACTTCAATTCGACGTGCGATGCTTTGCTGACCTTGTCTTCATTTTTTTCTAACTTTTTGTCGAATGTGCTTTGTCCTATATCTAAATCATAAGAAACGAATGGCTTTCCTTATATGTATTTGAAATACCAAAGTATTATTAGATAAGTTGTTGTAAACAATTACTATGAAAACACAATCACACAAAGACATGCAATTACAATTGTGTTAATAACAATTTTAATTTAATACGGCTAAGGGTCCTTTAAATCCAGGAAACAACTCTGGTCATGTCATTTAAGGTATAGTGGGTATGTTTAGCAAAAATAAGTGTTGCTGATGTTTTTGCTAATGTTGGTGCTGTTGCTGAAAAAGATCAAAATTGTAGTTTTTTTGATTGTGATGTTTGACAAACTAGTTGTAATTGTAAAGTAAAAGTGTAAAATGCAATAATTGGACAAGCAAACAAAAAACCCACTATGAATTGAAATAATAAATAAAATGCAAATCAACGATTTTGTGATTCTAACATGTTTTTTAAAAGCTAGTTTATGCAACTTATTTTTTGAGAACTTATTTTTTAAAAATAATTCACAATCATTGTCAACCCGATTATTTTTTTAAAGTGACATCTGTTTTAGCAAAATAATTTTAAACTTTTATAATATATCTTCTATAATCTGATGCGTCAAACACGCTATATCTATATACTTAACCCTAAGTTCACGATTATTTACATTTAACTCGACAAAGATAATCCAACAATGATATAGTGACCCAATTTTATACGATTAAATGATTAATAACAGCAATAACAAACCAATATACCCATGATCAGTAACAATAATACGTAAGAAATAACTAATGTTTTGATGTATTCCAAAATTATTACAACATTTTCCATGGCAGCATATGTTGTTGTACAAGATAATTTCTGTTAGGAGCTTTATTTCTCAAAACAAAAAGCTTTCAAAAAGCTGCTGCCAAACATGCCCAAAGCATGTCTATCGTTGAACCAAATTGCGCAGCGAGTTAACAAATAGTTTTGTAGCCAACAAAACACTGCCCATTCTCTCTTGGCATCCACTGAATGCAATCTTGATTTTAAATGACCAATTTGACTTATGATAAGAAGTCTCCACTTTATATATCGATCCATAAGTCACTCCCTAAAGATGTCCAATTTTCTTCATCAATGCTCGATTTCTACCAATTTAGCCGCACGAGTTGTATCACGTCATTTTCTTTAACCGGGCATTTTGATATGTTTTATAAGACGATATAGAGTTAGCAAAAACACTTTATTCGTCACTTCAGAATGGGTAAAATAAGCTTCAGCACTACAATATAGAAACCAACCAACATCTATAATTGCATATTTTCTTTATATTTGGATATTTATATTAAAAAATAATTAGTGGAAATAAATTCATATAAGTGATTGATTCAAACAGTTTGATCATTTGATCACTTGGATTAATGTTGAAATTACCCACTACTGTATTATGACCTGAGCCCAAATTCTAACGGGCCTAGAGCCCAAACATGAAGTAAAAACCATTACTGGCCTAGTTTACCGTCAACCCAATAATATACATATGTTCTTGTTATCGATTTATATTTGTTTTCTTAGCGACAATATATATGACACAAATCAATCTCAAATGTCATAAGAATGAATATATATGTATTATGTTAAACCTAATGGTACTAGTATCGCAACAAAGTGCATTGCGGTTAGTAGCACTGTAAACGTACCGAAAAACATGAACGGAGTCTTATTTATGTTCGTTTATTTAATTTAAACTGAACAAATAAACGGACATCCTAACGCTTAAATGAACAAATTTTTTTGTTCATGATCGTTTATTAAGAAAATGAGTTGTTCATGTTCGTTCATTAAGACACTAAACGAACGCTAAATGAACAAAAACGATCAAACATAAATGAACACAGACATTCAAACATAAACTTTAATAAATTGTGCATAACATATTGTTTTGTTTAAACAAACAAAATTTAAAATTATACAATTAAAAGATATGATATCGGAACATAAATAAATAAATGAACATAAACGAACATATAATCGGACGTTCACGAACATATAAATGAACAAACACTACTTTTGTTCATGTTCGTTCATTTAGCTAAATGAACGTAAAATATTGTTCATGTTCGTTCTTTAATAAATAAACGAACTTTCTATCGAACGGTTCATGAAATATTTACTGAATGTTCAGTTCGTTTACAGTCCTAACGGTCAGGCACCTTTCAAAAGTAATTTTTCGCTATATTAGGAAAAGATTATGTAACTTAACCATTTAGCTAAGGCAAGATAACTCTTTGAATTCGACCTTTTGAGTTTTATAACTTTGTTATGGCTCATGTTAAATTTTCATAAGAAATAAATTCTCTGACCTAAGCTAAAGCTACCAGTACAATTTTGTATGGATACGGGTAGTCTTAGATATGAAAATGACGGTTTATGATGAAGTGAGGAATTACAAAAACGCTCCTATGTGTTTATTAATTTAAATTGATGATTAAGTCTTACCATTGGATCAAAGTTAAATCAATGTTCATGATTGATTGCTTATTTTTTTTTTAAATCTTGTTGTGCATTGAACTTTCTTCTTAAACTTATAATTTTAAAATATATAACACTGCGTAGTGCTAATTAAATGATTAATTTTGCCACTAGGCCAAATTGATTTATCTTATTCGCACAATTTGGATTCGATAAAATATTACGTTGTCTAAAATGACTTCGTAATAAGGTTGTCATTAATAATATAATACTATTGAAATAAATATCTGTATTTATATAATTTACAAAGATGAATATGTTTTGAAATTAAATGTTGTTCTAGATGGTCGCATTTGGTTTTAGCACAAACTAGTCGATTCACATTCAGCGTCATCTTCTATATATTTACTCATTTAGGCAAGACGGACAAATATACAACTACGTACTAAAGTCTAAAACATGAGTCCTAAACAAGATGAGGTTATTCGCCCTCTCGCAAACTTTCATCCGAGCCTTTGGGGAGATCAATTCCTCATCTACGATGAGGTATGTATTTAAATTGCAACGTTTTTTTCTTTCTTGAAGGTAACTTTAAACAGTTTTACACACACTTGATGGTATAAAGTGGGAGTTGAACCTCAAATCAATTCTTTCCCGGAATGCTTTTTATATATTTTACACTTTCAGTCTCTCAATTTTCCAAGATAATTCTTTTTTTTAACCATGGTTTTTGGCCTTTTGGCCGAATAATCCTCGGGGTTTGAACCCATCGTCACACAGACTCAAATCAGGTAAAGCCCTTCCTTTTCAGGAGGTTAGCGTGGACACTTCAAGGTTGTTTGCGCTTAGCAAAAATTAAACTTGATACCTCACACATTTTAGAGTGATAGTCACAAGCTCTTTTGCCACTAGGCCACCCTTGAGCGGTTCAAAACCACCACTTTCTAACATTAGTATCAACTACGAGAAAAGTGACTTTATACATTGATATATATGGATGTGGAAGATGCACAAGAAAAAAAAAAGTACAAGATATCCAATTTTGATTTGTAAAGTTAATTTTCGAAAAATAAATATCCAATTTCTTATAATTGGAATTAATGTAGTCACTGACATTGATGGACTTTGATATGATAGTCAAGATCTGTCTCAATGATTCAATTAGCCGTTGCCTTTGTCGCAAAACCTCATCACTTACTAGAGCACAAGTTTTTTCATTACAGTTAGGGTTCTTATGCGAAACTTTCCCAGAGAATATTAACAAGGTGCTATTAACAAACTCCATGTGTGGGCATGTTTACACGGCCACAACTTTTAGTTAACTAGGATTTACGCGAGTTACACAATTGAACGACAAGTATATATAGTTGATGATCATACATATTGCTAGTGCTTGCAAGGAAGCTAGAAATTTATCCTGGAATCAAAGCAAGGATATATGTATATAGTAGTTAATTTCAACCAAAACGGTCCAACTATTGTTTATGATGTGCTAACTTGTATAAATGGTCACTATATATGGTTTGTCGATTTTTTCACGTTTAGTAACTGGACTTTTTTTTTGACAAGTTCAGTCATTAAGGTTTCAAATCTTTACGGATCCAGTCCAATTGCGTTACATAAATGGTCATTGTGGTTTCGCTAAAATTAGTGAAATTACATAAATTGTCACTGTAGTTGACTGAATTTGTAACGATTTGAAACCGTGATGACTAAACTTGTCAAAAAAAAAGTTCAGTGACTAAATGTGCAAAAATCGACAAACCATAGTAATTTTTTAATTGAATTTACAATGACTTTGACGATGGATCATGAAAACATTTAGCAAGAAGTGCAAGGTGAGGTAGAGCAAATAGTTGGAAGGTTGAAAGAAGAAGTGAGGAAACAATTGCTGATAGGTTTGGATGATCAGACGAAACACACAGATTTGTTAAAACTAGTTGATGTCATTCAACGTCTCGGAATAGCTTACCAATTTGAAATGGAGATTGACCAAGCCTTGCGACATATTCATAATATATACGGTGATCACTGGAAGGGTGGTAGCCCTTTCATTTGGTTCCGACTCCTCCGAGGTCAAGGTTTTTATGTTTCCTGTGGTAAGTGCATGTAAACTTTAACTATTGATCCCACTGGTAAATAAGTTAACAATATTTTGAATACACCAAAGCAGATATTTTCAATGATGTGAAGGACAACACGGGATCATCGTTTAAGGAATCCATAACCCACGATGTTGAAAGCTTGCTTGAGCTCTACGAGGCAACATACATGAGTGTCCAAGGAGAAGCTGTACTAGATGAAGCTCGTGCTTTTACAAAAGCTCATCTTGAAAAGATAGCAAAGGATCCCCTTCAATGCAACTCTTCTCTTTCCAGACGTATACTAGAAGCACTAGAGCAACCTATACAAAGAAGGCTTCCAAGAATAAATGCATTGAAATACATAACTTTCTATGAACAGCAAGTTTCTCATAAGAACTCCTTACTAAGACTTGCAAAGTTAGACTTCAATCGAGTTCAATCAGTGCACAAGAAAGAGCTTAGCCAACTTTCCAAGTATACACTATCAACCTCATCCCTTCATCTTCTTGTTTTATTCATGCTGTTAATTATTAATGTTTAATCATGCTTGTAGGTGGTGGAAAGGTTTTGATGTTCCTAAGAATCTACCTTATGTGAGAGATAGATTGGTCGAAAGCTATTTTTGGGCAACAGGTGTTTTCTTTGAGCCACAATATTCCAATTCCAGAATCTTCTGGGTGAAATCATTTATGGTGGCATCACTACTGGATGACACCTATGATTCTTATGGTACCTTTGAAGAACTCAAGATCTTCACGAAAGCAGCTGAAAGGTATGTATGTACACACATGTTTATACCAAGACGACTCAATGACCAGTAGGCAGGGACGGAGACAGTGGGGGAGTCAACACGGCCAATTGCTTTGCTATTTGTCTTATATAATGTGACCCAACCATAGCCAAATGACCCCCAAACCTTTAGATGGCAAAAGAATTAAGAGAAGTTTGACACCGTTTTATGCACGAGGTTTTCATCTAATGTATTTTTATTAGTTGTTATTAATGCGTTTTTCTCATCAAAATTCTAAGTTTGTAACTTAGAGTATGTGATCATTAGAACATACCATCTAAAGTTATAGTTATACTACTTTGTTAGTTTGAGAAACAAATTTCAGCCCCCCTTATAGCTAATTCCTGGCTCTATCTATCCTGCCAGTAGGTACAAAATACAAATGTACAATGTTAAGTTGTATAAGATATATATATTTTTATTTACTTGTGCATTAAATATAGGTGGTCAATGACCTGCTTGAATACACTCCCAGACTACATGAAAATGATATACAAAGCTCTCTTTGATATTTATGAAGAACTGGAGGAAACGATGGAAAAGGAAGGAAAAACGTATCAACTTAACTACGAAAGATGCGTTAGTTGAAGTGCCTTTATGTTTTTGATGTCCTTTCTAAGCACATATAATAGTGATCAAGAACAAGTGAATATGTGTCATTTCTCATATACAGATGAAAGAGTTTATTCGATATCAAATGGTGGAAGCGAAATGGAGAAATGAGGGGTATATACCAACAGTAGAGGAGCATAAGTCAGTTTCTTTCTTAAGTTGTGGCTACAAAATGCTTGTAACTGCAGCTTTAGTTGGCATGGGTGATATAATCACAGAAGAGTCATTTAAATGGATTAGCAGTTTCCCTCCGGTTCTCAAAGCTTCATCAGCTGTATGTCGGATTATGGATGATATTGTCGGTCACAAGGTACATAAAACTTAATTTGATTTTCATTTTAAATTGAAGTGACTTATTTTATTGTCATTAGACAAAAAGTTGAAGTCGTCTTCTTTTCTAACATTGATATATAGGGATATATACCTTTGACCAACCAGTGTTAATAGAACTGTACGTAAATAATGCAGGAGGAGCAACAAAGAGAGCATGTTGCATCCAGTGTTGAATCCTTCATGAAGCAACATGATGTAACTAATGTCGAGAAGGTCTATGATTTTTTAAATCATCAAGTAGAAGATGAATGGAAAGAGATGAACCGGGAATCACTTATATGTAAAGATGTTCCTAGGCCTGTTATAACGTGGTTGATCAACCAAGCGCGTGTAATGGATCTCCTATACAAATATGATGATACTTATACTCGTGTTGGAGAAGAATTAAAAGATAATATCAAACAATGTTTCTTTCATGCTATGAGTGTTTGAGTATGAGTTTCTTCGGGTCAAGCATGTTCTATATATATCTAGATCTGTAAGTTGTTGATCCATCCTTTTAAAGATCAACAATAAATAATGGCAGTATCCACAGTGAATAAGACCTCGAGCTTGATTTGTATTTAGTTGTTTCGAATGTTTGATTAGAGGCAACATAATCTGGTTGTATTATTAATTACGTATGCATAAACTTTAGTCTATGTTTTGAATTTTCATGCGTGTTTTTATATTTTATCAAAATTAATCCTGTGCTTCAAGTTATTGCTTCTCTTTTGGTTATTGAAATTAACATTAAAGAAGAAATCAAGCAATCAGGTAAACATGACTACGAGATGTTTGATATAAAAGAAACTATATATGATCCGGGTGACCGGTATTGAAGTACTGGTAAACAAAACACAAATATATCATGCTAAATAGTGTAAAAATGGGTATTGAATCAACGAAGAGTATATAGTTACAGCGATGATAGCACGTAGCTGATTCAAGATAGCTAATCTCCCAAGAAAACATGAGAAAAAACAAATACTATATTGGAGCAATTTTCTGATAATTAATTCATACCCAACGTTACAATAAATACTTGAAAGTGTTAGAAATGGAGTTAGGGTTTGATGATAATCTTTGATATCTTCTTAAATCGTGTATGGTCACTTTTCGTATAATGTATTTCGACCTTATTGATGTCTAGATATCACGAAATCCTTATCGAGGTAATTCTAGAAGAAACTTAGTTTCTAGGCACAAGAAAACTAAGCAAAACAAAGAGGAATTGTATGAGTTTTCGTATGTTAAAATGAGATAAAATGAACCTGTTAAAAACAGTTAAAGTTTGTTAAAAACCAACGGTCACAATTGTTAAAAACCAACGGTCACAATGGTTGAAAAAATGCAGGAAAAACTGGTAATCCACTTGACCCCTGCGTTTTTGTCGTGGTGAAAACGTGTCATCAATGCTTGATTTTTACGAATTTAGCCGCACGAGTTGTATCACGTCGTTTCCTTCAACGGGCATTTTGATATGTTATATAAGACGATCTAGAGTTAGCAAAAACACTTTATTCGTCACTTCAGAATGGGTAAAATAAGCTTCAGCAATACAATTTAGAAACCAACCAACATCTATAATTGCATGTTTCCTGATTTTTGGATATTTATATAAAAAAAATAATTAGTGGAAATAAATTCATATAAGTGATTGATTCAAACAGTTTGATCATTTGATCACTTGGATTAATGTTGAAATTACCCACTACTGTATTATATGACCCGGGCCCAAACTATAACGGGCCTAGAGCCCAAATATGAAGTATAAACATAAACCATTACTAGCCTTACCGTCAACCCAATAATATACATATCTTCCTGTTCACGATTTATATTGTTTTCTTAGCCGCAATATATATATACATACGACACAAATCAAACTCAAATGTCATAACCAGGACATATGTATTTTGTTACACCTAATGGTGATGGCTATGGTAATGCCGATAGTATCATAGAAGGTAAATTGGTTATTTAACTGCAAATTAGACATGCTATAGGTACAAGTATCGGCGTATCGCAACAAAGTGCATTGCCGTTAAGCACCTTTCAAAAGGAGTTTTTCGCCATCTCAGGAAAAGATTATAAGGCATCAGAAGTAATTACAGTGTAAGCTAACTCTTTGAATTCGACCTTTTGAGTTTTATAACATCGTTATGGCTCATGTTAAATTTTCATAAGAAATAAATTCTCTGACCTAAGCTTCCAGTACAATTTGTTCATAACTTTATACATTTATTTGGTCATTTCAAACTTCAAAGTGTGCATGTTAAAGTTGGTACGTAGTTACAAGTAATGGAACTTTGACCCCACTTGACGTTTGAAACGTGCGGCACTGCGGCCAAAGTAGAAAATCAAATCATTGTACATATCGAATTATAAAAGGATATGTGAGCAAACAGGATATAAACCATTAAACTTGAATATATTTAGCTCCAAATTACTAACGGATGCAATGAAAAGATTGAAAACTAAGAATAGCTTAGGCCTCATATTGCAAGCTAGGTGGTTCATGGCAGCCGATCAAGATTCGGGATAGACCTGCTCATAATATCATGTTGAACATTAAATTTACCGTGAGGTGTATTGTATTATTGATAATGTATATGTAGTCCATCACATTGAAAATACTAGAAACCCGAATAAACCTAAGCTCCCGGACAGGTTCAGGTGTTATGATCTATTGCATAATACATGTAAGTAACTTCGTTAGTTTTTTGGTCAAATGAACCAACCAACTTAGACGAATATTTTCTTCATAAATATAGTTTAAATTGAGTCAATAATATATTTAAACCAATATTGCCATACAGATCAAAGAAGAGCAGAAAAGAACACAATTTCTTTCACTTTATCTTTTCTTATGCATCTTTTGTAAACTTTTCACTTTTAACTTCTGTCTTCAATTCCTAGTTCATATTTCTTTTTTACTTTCTTAGTTAAAGCATGTGAGTATAACTTCAAACCGCCCTTTAACAAATCTGGCAAAAGAAGTCTCCTTTTCCTACATATCTATTCTTCACAATTACTCGTACCAACAATCACATCACAACTAGAACATTTTACAAAGTAAAACAAAAAAAAATACCTCCACACATACACTAAGGCTGGTGCCGGTGGAGAGTTGAAGGAGTGGCAAGGAGCAAGGTGAAGGAGTGACAAGGGATGGGGAGGGTGAGCTTGACGGTGGCAAGAGGGGAAGGTGATCGACGAAAGGTGAGGTTTCACCTTATATGTAAACATGTCGGGTGGCCCCACACAAAATATATCTGTTTGTTTTAAAAAATAAAATAAAATTTCCACTACCATATTTTCTACCTATAAATACCTCATTTTTTTTTACCTATAAATACCCCATAAACCTTTTTTCTTCTTAAACCTCACTTTATTTTCTATAAAACCTCACTTATCTTCTTATTTTTATCATGTTTCTTTACCAAAAATTATGAATTGTTCGCTTCCACATACCATCGATGAGATCAAAGCTTGTGTTGAGAAACTAATTGAGGAGGATATCATTCGTCAGCAAACGATTATCGACTTAGCCATGCAATTTGACAATGCAAGCACAACTAAAGATTATCTAAAGAAAACATACGAGAAATGCAATGACATTCCGGAAGAAAACCGTGCTTTGATTGACAATTTTTTAAACGAAAAATCTTGAAAATATTACGAGATGCATAATGCTTTGTTTAAAAAGACAAAAAAAATACAAAAACAAATCAATGCTAAATTTGTTTGGCTACATGAAAAATACAAATAGGACGATTATGTTTTGATTTTCGTATTGTTTCTTAAATTTCGTATTATAATTCGTAATTTATTTAAATGAATGAAATTTTAGTGAGTTTGATTTCATACGTGTATGACTTCTTTTTTGAATTTGTATTACTCGACGTCTACTTCCCCCTATAAATACCCCTTTACCATTATTCATTTTTTCATACACCTTCTTTTTAAAATCTCCCAACTATCATTCATTTTTTCACACAACGGATACTATGGCTACTGAACCAAATGATGTGAGACAAGTTATCCTTACGCGACTACGGGAAGAACTTGTTGTTGATGTCGCAGTAGCGAATCAATTGTTGAACGTGTCGACTCACTATATTGATCAAATGCGTCGCCGTGGTCCTGAAATGATGCAGGTGGGTTCGTTGCCTGCTCATCCTCTTATCAACTATGGTTTGCACACTTTGGAAAGGACGAAGGGAGCCGATATAAGAAACGCAAACAATTTGGTGTCAGCTAGAAACGAATTGCTTCGTAGCATTGTTGAGAAAGAAGAATTCATTAACAATTACAAAGCAATGTAAAAGCTCGAAGCATATTTATTTTCATGTAATGTATTTTAATTTTTGTATTGCATTTTTAATTCCATACGTTTACATTTTTAATTTATGTAACGTTTTATTAATTTAATGAATAAAAGGTTAAAATTTTAATATAGAAAAAATAGGGTTGAAAGGTGAAGTGGTGTGAATGGTTGTGAGTGAAAAGTGAGGAGTGGGAAAAGAGAGAAAATAATGTGACGTGTAAGAGTGAAGTGGTGTTAAGAGTGGGAGTAGTCTAAGGCTAAACATTATGTTCACCAAACCAACCATCTTCACATCTGCGTCACATCATCATTAAACACACCACCAAATCTACTACATTTTAGGTGCTATAGTCACAACCAAAACAAAATTATAAAAATACTCCACTTTATACAAACATACCCCACAATATACTCCATAAACAAAAAAAGAGAAAAAAAAAGAATCTGTTCGGTAGTGCAAACCACCAAACGAGTACAAAATGAGGGCTCTTTGCGTGTGGCGGGTGATCTCCACTATGGTCTTGGCGCATGATGGTCACCACCACAAGGTGGTCGACCACCACCCTAATGCTTAGTCTAAAATCATACATGTTAGTACAAAAAGTGTGACGGGTTGTAATAGATGTGAGTATCGCTTGTTGGATTGGGTTAACAAGCTGTTGGTTGGCTGATCTTGTACTAATCCAAGTAGTTTGATTGAATTCCGTGCACAAGAAGAGTAAACCGTTAGCCTTACCGTGGGGACGAACCCCACGATTAGACTCCGGCGTGAGAGTAAGTACACATTTTTTCAGAGAGGTGAGAGTACGTGTGTGTTATTATGAGAGAGAAAGTTGTACCTTGTATGGGTATTAGAGCTTATTTTATAGGCGAGGTTTACCGCTAGGGTTTCCTGGTTAGTCGCATATAGTAGTTGGCTGCCGGAGCCGGATCCTTGTCGGACAAGGTTCCGTGTTAATTGTGGATGCGAACACAGGATACCTTTCGGTCTGCTAAGTATCCTGCGTGCGTCTTTTAGTCTGGACTATAGCCAATTTCTTTATTGGGCTTACTGTTGGTCCAATGTTCGTAGCTATTCTCGTTGTTGGGCCTGGGCCCAGTATGTGTATAACACGAATTAGGACCAGTGGGCCTGCTATACGTGCTTTACGTCATCAAATCCCCCCAGTCTAGTGTGTTCATTGCGTGCGGATATTTTCGCCTATGGTGGATATTACTAGACTTTGAGTTGACTAAGCGCTTCTCCTTTCCGTGCTTTTTTGAAGTGTCCTTCTGATGTTCCTTTTTTTAGGGAGTGCTACGTCATCAACTCCCCCCAGTCTGGCGTATTTATTGCACGCGGATATTTATTGCGTGCGATAGATATTGCTAGACTTTAAGTTTGATGGAGCCATTTCTTTTCCGCTCCTTTGAAGTGTCTTTATGACGCTTTCCTTATTGTTTTTCGTGTTATGTAGCGTGGGAAATTTTTGACCTTGCCTGCTCTGGCTGATTGGACCCGGTGGGCCCTACGTCCTTCCACTAGCCTTGCTTTTGTCCTTATGTTTTTCTTTTGAATAACATCTTCAGCTTCCTTCAAAGTGACTTTTAGGGGTTTCTGGGATTTTTGTTGTTAAGACGCTTGGTGTTAGAGGACAACGTTTTATCTTTTGCCTTTCCTGCCTTCCCCCCTTTTTACTTCACGTAGTTATAGCAAAGATTTTACTGTTTCTGCACGCGCTAGCATTTACTTTTTCCTACTATTTGGTAGGTTGGCACGTGCCTAGGCTCGTAGCCTGGGCGCATGTTTTTCCTGCTAGATTTGACACCAAATTTCTTGGGAAGGAACGTAAATATGTACTTGCAGATTTTCTCTCCTGTTTGACATTTGGATAAGGTTTATCCTTTTGCTTATTCCCTTGCCTGGTTGTTATGGAGGACTTTCCTTCCCAAATTCGTATCCTTCCCCTGACTTTGTTAGTTTCCACATTGTGGCATTTTTGTTTTGTGTCTGCCGCAACTCTTTGCTTGCTTCTTTCGGAGCGTTGCCTTTTCCGGAGCCGATTTTTGTTGAGCCGCGGATTTTTGTACCTTTTATTCTCTGGGAATAATCTCCGTAGGGTCTTCTCATGTATGTTTTTAGTCCTACTTACACCCGTGGTGTGTTTCGGTATTGTTCGTCTTTCATGTTGGCTTCTTTCCATATGACTTTCCGCGATCTAATTATTTTTATTAAAGTAATAAGGCGCTTCTTCAACATTTGTACTTCCTTCTTGAGTCTTCTCATTGTCTGATTTCTCTTATCACATTTAATTACTCGTCTCTTTACTTTGTGTTTTGACTTGGGTCTTTTGATTCTTTACTTGTTAAGGTTTATGGGATCGGGACTTTTATTCTTTCCGATGGGGATGCCCGCGTCCGTATTTATTTTATAGGCGTCCCTACTGTTTTTCTCTTGCTGGAGTTTTGATTTCATCTCTTTTCGAATGTGTGCGCGGTTCCCCTACCTTTGCGTTGAGCGTTTTCGCCTTTTTTATGAGTAATTTTTGAGTGATGATGAATTTTTTATTATTATTATTTTTAATTAGTTTTTGTGTGTGTAAGGTTCAGCATTTGGCTTTTCCCCTTTGTTCTTCTTCCTCTATCATCGGTCCTTTCTTCCTTTCTTCTCTTTACTTTTTTAAATGTAGACATTCTTCCGTGGTATGCCTTGCTTTTCCATGATATTCACAGAATCTACCGTCATTCTTTTCTTCGATTGCGGTTGCTAGGGACGGATTTGGAGATCTTGTTCTCCTTCATGTCGGCATTTCTCTGAAAGGTTTTTGCGGGATGCGGAAGCCTTGTTGTTTTTCTCTTGTTCTTGGTTTGTTTCTAAATTCTCTATTAAAACTTTGCCGATACTTGAGTGTAGCTCGCCCTCTTGGCATTTGTATCCATGTCCTCCTTTTTTCGCGGCTTCCTGCGGCTGTTTCCCCTCGTAGGAAGGAGGTGATTATATTCATTACTTCATTCATTGACTTTGGGATTCTGTCATGTAACCGCTTAATCAATTCCGGATTAGTAATTGCGTGCATGAATCCTGAGATTCTCATAACTTTCGGAGCTCCTTTTATGTCCTTGGTCGCTTCTTTAAACCTTCTTACAAAGTCTTCCGTTAGTTCTCCTTCCCTTTGCTTGATGTGATGAAGTTCCACGGGATCCTTGATACACTTCTTTTGCTAGAGGAAATTAGCCAAGAAAACTTCCTTTAGTTTATCATAACCGTCTACTGATTCTGGCGGGAGATCATCAAACCAGACCCTAGCGGATGCAGTTAGTGTGGAGTTAAACATGTGGCACCAGGTTGGCATTGCCTATCGTTCTACCTTTGCGGCTGCCTAGAAGATTTTGAGATGATCTTCTGGGTCTTCACTCCCATCATATGTTTTTACGTTAGTTGGCATACGTGTTTTCGTCAGCATTTCAAAGTAACGGTACGTGGAGTGAACGGATCATTCTCCTTGCAGACCCAGGGCCTAGCCAGTTCATCATCGTCGCTATTACATGGTTTCCGCTTTTTCACTCCGGACCTTCGATATCCACTTCCGTTTGACCCATCTCCTGAGCAGTCGTCTGCTTTCCTTGTGATATGGCGAACTGGTCTTTTGGGGTCTTTGGAATACATGGAGATACTTTCTTCTTTGTCTCCCAGCCTGTGGAATACACTTTTGCGCAGCCTTTTGAACACCGTCTCCCATTCACTTTCTTTCTTTTTAGATAACCTAGATCGGGTACGTCTTAGACCGCTGCTATTCTGCGTGTTCCGATGCTTCTTGGACTCGAGTTGTTTCCTCAAGTCTCTTCTACCCGTTGGCATTTCCGGCTCGTGATGATGTGTTGGGAAATTCACATTTGGAGTTAATACTTATAGTGTTGAAGTTAGTACTGATAGTGGTATTAGAAAAGTATTAACTAGTTAGTACTGATAATGCAAAAGTTAGTACTGATAGTGTTAAGTTTGTTCTGTTCTATATTAAGAATGTCGTGTATGGTCTGTTACAGCATATCTTCTATACCAATAGAAGATATTATATATTTAATACATAGTTATCTCTTTAAGGGATCTCCCTTAGTGTATAAAAGGAGATCCTAGCTAGGTCAGAAGATACACATATACTCTAGCCGTCTTAAGAAAAGCTTCAAGGTTGTAAACCATAGTACTAGGAGAGTACTCGTATTATTAATCAATAATATTAAAGCTGTTGGTGTTACATTTGTGTTTACATTAATCTTTTAAGTACATTCAAGTAGATTCCGCATACTTGTGTGTATCTACAACAAAGTTTCTCATTTTTTTTTTAGAACCATCCAAGGCAACTACACGTTTACAAGCTAAGTGTTCTAGATCCAAGGTTTGGGACTTCACAAGTGGTATCAGAGCTTGTGTCCTGAAGCTTTGTTTTTAGAAGATCCTGTATGACAAATCTAAAGAAATGGATTTTGATTCAAGCAAATCCAGGTCGTTACCAGAGTTCCTAAGTTGCGACCTAATGAATATGAACTCGGAGGATGCATAGAGCAGTACTTTTGGTGCTTGATTTTAAGTCTGAGAACATTGTGATCAATGGAAAATCCTACAAATCCATTGTTTCGAAGAAGTGGTTTAAAGTCGTTATTAAAGACAAATGTGAACCTCACATCGTTGATGAAATGGCTCAAAGAGGCAATGATCTCAAGGTCAAGGTATCCTACTTATGGCATTACCAAATGATCATCAACTTAACTTCAGCAAACACAAGGATGCTCAGACATTGTTCAAGGCCATTGAGACAAGATTTGGTGGGAACTCTGTCACCAAGAAGACTCAGAAAACTCTTTTGAAGCAAGAGTTTGAAAACTTCATTGCTGGTGCAACTGAGTCCAATGACTCAGTTTACAATAGGCTTCAAAAGCTTGTCAGTCAACTGGCTGTATTGGGTGTGGACATCTCTCAGGAGGATATCAATCTCAGGTTTGTTAGAAGTCTTTCATCACCAAAGTGGGATATTCATGTCATTGTATGGAAGAATAAAGCATAATTTGAAACTATGGGGTTGGAGAATCTGTTCAATTGCTTTAAAGTGATTGAACAAGACATGAAGAGAGCTGCATCTGCAACTTCCATTTCTGGATCACAAAACATAGCTTTTGTGGCTCATCCAGTCACTAGTAATCGATAGACAGTTTTGGTGTTAGTACTCCTAGTACTAATGTTAATACTGATTGTTTGGTAACCACTGCAGCAGGAATCAATGAAAGTACAATCTATGCTTTCATCTCTGAGCAACAAAAGGGATCTCAGATCACTCATGATGACCTGAGACAGATCCATGAGGATGACATGGAAGAGATGAATATCAAGTGGAACATTGCCTTGATAAGTATGAGGGCAAGAAGGTTTATGAAGAGAACTGGGAGGCAGATTAAGATCAATGATGGAGATACTGCTGGGTTTGACAAGGGAAAGGTAGAATGCTACAACTGTGGCAAGCTTGGGCATTTTACCAGGGAATGCAGAAGCCCTCGGAGAAACGGAAAGAGTAGTGAATCTAATGATTCATCTTCTAAAGCAATGGTGGCTATTGATGGTGTTGGATATGATTGGAGCTTCATGGCTGATGATGAGGAGAGTCCAATCAATATGGCTTTGGTATCCGAGGTACTTACTGAAACAAATTGCTCAGATACATGTGTCCCATTAAGTAAATATGAGTCTCTTAAAAATGAGTTTGATAAATTGGCTGAAGAGTTTTCTAAAACCAGTTATAACTTAGCAAATCATAAAAGAGGCTTAGCAGTTTTAGAAAAACAAATTGTGCATTATAAAGAAAATGAGTCAAAATTTTCCGAAGCAACTGCTGTACTTAATAAGGAAATTTCTCTTAAAGACACCACCATAAGTGTGTTAAAAGAAGAACTAGAGAAATTCACACAAATTAAAGACAACATAGAACTAAGTGTTGATACTCTTAAAGACACACAACATTATAATTCTAAGAAACTTGATAGATTCCTTGAAAATGCACTAAGTAGCAAAGCCAAATCAGGTATGGGTTATAAGACAGCACCACCACCATTCAGAGGTATTCCCTCACCACCTGGCATAGACCTTGAACACACTAGCTTAAAAGAGTTTAAGGCACCCACATTTGTCCGTGACCGTAAACTCATTGAGTCCAAGGCTGAAAAGCCTGGTGAGACCTTTGAAAGTGCCAGTGACACTTCTTTACCTGAGGTGTATGTGTTTGAAAACAAAAAGGAAGGTGTAGAGTCAAGTGAACCAAAGCAAGAACAGGCCACTAAACCTGTAAGAACAAATGACAAACCTGTTAGGAAGCCAGTAAAATATGCTGAGATGTATAGAAACAGGTTATCTAGTCCTAGAGGTAACAAAAGAAATTGGAACCGGCTAAAATCTGAGCAACTAGGAGATGAATTTGTCATGTATAATAAATCTTGCTTTGTGTGTGGAAGTTTTTCTCATCTGCAGGCTCATTGCAGACACCCTATTAGACCTCAACCCATCATGAACCTAAGAGTAGTTCTTCTTAAAACTGGCATAAAATCTATGAATACTACAAGGCCAGTTAATACTGCTAGACCACAACCCAGAGTATTTGGTGAAAGACCCAAAAGAAACTTTTCAAAATCACCATCTACATCACCAAGGCCCTTTAATGCTAGAGCAGCACCAACTTTAAGTCTTATAATGAATAAATCAAGTTTTACAAGAAAAAAAGTTAATACTTATGAGCCAAAACTTAATACTGATAGGCCAAAAGTTAATACTTTTAAGTCTAAAATGAAAACTGTTGGTTCTAAAGTGAATGCTGCTGGGGGAATCAAGGGCAATGCTGTTAAGCCCTCAACTTGTTGGGTGAGAAAGACCACTCAACCCAACAGTACATCAGTTACTCTCAAGAAATATGATTACATTGATGCACGAGGCAGATCCAAGTCAGTAATG
Source organism: Chrysanthemum makinoi (assembly GCA_910596185.1). Lineage (NCBI taxonomy): Eukaryota > Viridiplantae > Streptophyta > Magnoliopsida > Asterales > Asteraceae > Chrysanthemum > Chrysanthemum makinoi. The sequence continues at coordinate 54,190,151 of OU343217.1, read as the reverse complement.
CTTGGGTCCCCAAAAGGAACTAATTTCCTTTATCTTATGTGCAGGGACATTCCAACAATAATGATGATCTTGGCTATTCAGACAGTGGGTGTTCCAGGAACATGACAGGAAATCTATCCTATATTTCAGACTTCACTAATTTGAATGGAGGATATGTTTCTTTTGGAGGAGGTATATGTGGAAGAATTACTGGTAAAGGCACAATCAAGACTGGTAATTTGGACTTTGAAGATGTGTACTATGTGAAAGAACTCAAATACAATCTATATTCAGTGTGTCACAAATGTGTGACAAGAAGAATTTTGTTCTATTCACAGATACTGATTGCTTGGTTTTATCTCCAAATTTTAAATTACCTAGTGAAGATGAGGTACTACTTAAGTTCCCTAAGAAAAGCAATCTGTACAGTGTAAGTATGAAAAACATAGTACCCGAAGAAAACCTTACATGTTTAGTTGCTATAGCTTCTTCGAATGAATCTATGTTATGGCATAGAAGGCTAGGTCATGTGAACTTTAAGGTGATAAATCTTTTAGCTAAAAATAACCTTGTAAGAGGTTTACCTTCAAAAAGATTTGAAAATAAACAGACCTGTATTGCATGCCTCAAAGGGAAGCATCATAGAGCCTCTTCTAAGCCCAAAGGTTTTAACTCTATCACCCAACTACTTCATATGCTGCACATGGACTTATTTGGCCCCACCTCTGTGAGCATCCTAAATTTTAAGAAATATTGTTTGGTTGTGACTGATGATTTTAGTAGATTTACTTGGGTTTTCTTCATGAATACTAAGGATGAGACTAGTGAAATCCTTAAGTCATACATAATTGCAGTAGAGAACCTTGCTGATAAGAGAGTTAAAATCATTAGGTATGATAATGGGACAGAGTTTAAAAATCAAGTGATGAATGATTTCTGTCAACTTAATGGTATTAAAATAGAATATAGTGTAGCTAGGACTCCTAAGCAAAATGGGGTTGCTAAAAGGAGAAATAGGACATTGATAGAGGCTGCTAGGACTATGTTAGCAGATTCCAAGTTGCCCACAACATTCTGGGCCGAGGCAGTTAATACTGCTTGTTATGTTCAAAACAGGGTACTGGTTGTAAAGCCTCATGGCAAGACTCCCTATGAGTTGTTTTTAGGTAGAAAGCCTACCCTAGACTTTCTTAAACCTTTTGGGTGTCATGTCTCCATTTTCAATACCATTGACTACTTAGGTAAGTTTGATGGAAAATCTGATAGTGGATATCTGGTTGGCTACTCCTTAAATAGTAAAGCCTTTAGGGTTTATAATTCTGGAACCAGAAGAATAGAGGAGAATCTGCACATAGAGTTTCTTGAGGATAAACCTAGTGTAGAGGGGCAAGGACCAAAATGGCTTTTTGATATTGATATGCTAACAGAATCTATGAACTATGTGCCTGTTTCTGTGGATTCTAACATTGTTGCAGGAGAAAAGCAAGGTCCTGATGCAGATTCTGATGATGATGATGAATGTATCCTGTTGCCCATTTGGAAGGACAGCTCAGTTGGAAGCACCTCTTCAGGGGAGGCAAACAAAGAAGATGATCAGCCTCTAAAGACCAATGATTCTAATGCTGAAGGAGGGGTAACCAATGAAGGTGATACAGTGGTAGAAACTCAAGTGATCAGTACTAATGTGGTTAATACTGATAAGCCACATGTTAGTACTGATGAGCCAGATTTTAATACTGATGGTCCCCACTCTATTCCACCAGTTAATACAGAGGTTCCTGATCCCAATGATGAAGCTGATGAGATTGATTTTCCAAATATAGCTTCATCTTATGATGTTCCTGCTACACCACACAGAAGAATTAATCAGGATCATCCCTTGGAGAATGTTATTGGGGATGTTCATGCTGAAAGAACTACAAGATCTAAAGTTCAGCATAGTGAGACTGGATTCTTTAGTACCATTTATGAAGAAAAGATCAATGGGGACACACAAAAATGTCTCTTTGCTTGTTTTGTTTCACAAGCAGAACCAAAGAAAGTCTACAAAGCACTTGAAGATGAATCATGGGTAGAAGCAATGCAAGAAGAGCTTCTCCAGTTCAAACTTCAGAATGTATGGGTTCTGGTGGATCTTCCTGAAGGCAAGAGAGCTATTGGCACTAAATAGGTTTTCAAAAACAACAAGGATGAAAGAGGTGTGGTAATAAGGAACAAGGCTAGACTGGTGGCTCAAGGGTATACACAATAGAAAGGGATTGATTATGAAGAGGTCTTTGCTCCTGTGGCAAGTATTGAAGCTATCAGACTATTCCTGGCCTATGCATCATATAAAGACCTCACAGTATACCAGATGGATATGAAGAGTGCTTTCCTCTATGGGAAGATTGAGGAGGAGGTATATGTCTGTCAACCTCCTGGCTTTGAAGATCCAACCTTTCCTGACAAAGTTTACATGGTTCAAAAGGCACTCTATGGTCTGCATCAGGCCCCAAGAGCATGGTATGAAACTTTAGCCAAGTATCTTTTGGGCAATGGCTTCAGAAGAGGGAAGTTTGATCAGACTCTATTCATCAAGAATGTGAAGAATGATATCCTGTTGGTTCAGATCTATGTTGATATCCTGTTGGTTCAGATCTATGTTGAAAAATTGATGCATGATAGGTTTCAGATGAGTTTTATGGGAGAACTCACCTTCTTTCTTGGGCTACAGGTCAAGCAAAAGATGTGGTTTGGTGACTGACTGTTACAGCAAATGTGGTTCCCTCCCTTATGCTCATTCTGATGCAACCACATGCTGGAACTTGCTGTAACTCTGGATTTTGTGATGCCAAAGCATTGTGTGGCATCTTTTGGTATTAATGAACATGAATTGATGGTTTCAGTTAGTCAGGTTCAATCTGCACTAACCCACTCTTTGCCATTCTATCTGTTTACAGATAGTGTGACTAGCCCAAGGGCATCTGGCTTAGAGAATAGGGAGCAACCGTGAATCCAACACTTGTGTTGGAGGCAACACCTGCCACGAGATGGAAACCCTGTCAGGAAGGCCATTTTAATGGGACTATCCATCACAGGCAGTGCTTAGCACTGAAACCATTGGTTTTCACCAAACCAGAGGCCATGTAAGGCCGACCTTGATTAAGTGTCTGTCACCACACTTAATCCCTTCAAAATGGGGTTTCAGTATTATAATTTCCAAACTATGAGATAATACTGATGGGTAAAGTTAATACTGATGGTTATAAGTTAGTACTGATAAACTTAGTTAGTACTGATGAACTAGCCGTTAGTACTTATTCCAAAAGTCAGTTATGCAATGATTACTTTTGCAAATTGAGTTGTTACCGCCAGTTTCTTTATATAAGGGTTTCCTAATTGGTTTCTCTTTACTTATTACCATAAATATTTACAAGGCGGTTCAACCAAAATTCTCCAATTCTCTATATATTGCATAACTTTTCAATTGCTTTCACCACAATTCACTAAATACTTTTGCGATCAAATCCCACTTTACTAACCCTAACTCTTATTGCTAATGGCTCCTCTTGATTTTGTTGATAAGCACAACACGGTGGCGTGCTTAGACTTACCAGAAGGCAATGAAGAGATCATAGAGATAGTAGCCTTCCTCAATAGAAGCAGAATAAGGTTTGCTTTACTTCTAAACTCTACTATCTTATGTACCCCTGTTAGGAAATTTTGGCAAACTGCTATTGCCTCAACAACTGAGGAAGGGGTCCAACAGTTAATTGGTATAGTGGATGGCACACAAATTGTTATTACTGAAGCTTCTCTAAGAGAACATCTTCATCTTAGGGATGCTGAAGGTATTAACACTTTGCCAGCCACTGACATAATTGAACAACTCTCATTGATGGGGTATAGACATGACAACACTTTTAACTTTCATAAAAGTCAGTTTACCCCACAATGGAGGTTTCTAATTCATACCCTCTTACATTGTTTGAGTCACGAAAGGACTGGTTGGGATGCTTTCCCTACAAACATAGCCACAGCCTTGATCTGCCTTGCAACAGGCAGGGTATTCAATTTTTCAAATTATATTTTTGAGGGTATGCTTAAAAATGCTATTAGCAAAACCAAGTTTCTGCTGTATCCCAGGTTTATTCAAATATTTTTGGATCTTCAGAAACAAAACTTGCAACCTCACAAGAATGTTTATCCATCAAAACTACTCACAACCAAAGTGTTTTCTAATATGTTAAGGGCTGTGGTGGGATATAGTGGGGTTGTAGTGCCATTGTTTCCTAACATGCTACTTGCAGAGGGTGAAGGACCATCAAGCACAGGTGGCTCCTGATGATGTACCCTCCGAACAGCTCGACAGACACCCCTTCGAGATGTGTTGAAGCCCTTCTATACGAAGGCCCAAGTTAGGTCTCATGAATATTCGTAGGCGTCAAACCATTCGTACACACGAAGGTTACCTATGGGGAATTCGCCATTCAAAGCCTTAAGCCCTTCGGGGTATGGTTGAAGAAGAAGCAACGGATATGAGAACCTCCTGAATTGGACCCATGATCTCCCTCTCTTTCCTGGCTTTCCCGCCAAGTTTGAGAACGTGGGTCACTAAGCCCTAGCGGTTACCCACAAACATGGGACACCCCCATGTTCTCCGACATTTGCGCAGAGGTGCCCTTAACCCTATTTCTTCGACTATAAATAGGTTGGATGGGCAGAGAATTATGGTAAGTTCATTCAACACTCATCTCTTTACTTACACACACTTATACAACCATAACTCATACTTACTCTCACGCCGGAGGTGGTTCGCAGGGTCCAACTCCTGTGTAATCACTTAACATTGTGTCTTCGTATTTCTTATCCTCATGTGAAAGACAATCTTGGCTAGAACATACACCCCTCATACCTTTGATCATCATCGAAGCTTGGTAGTGCAATTTATTGTACAATCAGTGGCGCCATCCATGGGACATGCTACTATTAGTCCCGTAATCACCAAGTCTTGAAACCCTAACCGATTACGCTACTTTTTCGGCATGGAACCAGGAAGAGAAGATGCACCTCCACCAGGTTTCTCCTCTCAACACAACTAACACCGATAATCTCGCCCCCATAACTGCCTCCACCTTCACTACACGATCTCGTTTGGAAACCACTCCCATACATCACGCCTCAACTTCCGCTAACCCTATTCCAGAAATTAGTCCTGCCTTCGTTGAGGCAAACTTCGAAGCCTTAGAGTCCTTGATGAGGGCTCACAGAAAGCAAGTTCGCAACACTGAGATGCGAAGGGAACTGGAATATTCTAGTGAGGAATATGACGAAGAGACCGAGGTAGATGAAAGGCCTCGACCAATTAACAGGGGGCCTTCGGCCCTATGAAATGGTTCTCCTTCCACAAGGAGGCCTAATGGAAGGACTGTTGGTTTTGAAGAAGGTCCCGGAGGAGACCCGAGAAGAAGGGAAAGAGTACAAGGGAAAAGAAGGAGCGAGAACTCCAACGGAGGAAGCAACCCGGTAGGAAACGGAGGGGTAAACCTACCACCCCTCCTGGCTACCCACTTAGGAAGAGAAGGGATGGGGGCTTAGATACCTCCATCCTACGTCTCGAGTGTCGGAGGACCTCCTCCATACTATGGGATGAACCAGCTACCCCCTCAGGGAATGAATCCCTACCTACCTGCTCAGACCTATAATACCTACCCTCCGAATGGGTCTCTCGACAACCAGAGTTACCAGCAAGTGCCCTATGGACACCTTCCTGTACACCCTACACAGCCGATAGGTGGAAACCCTTCGTACCAACCTCCCGCAACATACGCTGCATTCTCACAACCACTTCCTAACCCGTACAACCCTACAACTGTTTATCCACCTCCATATAACCCTTACTATGCCGAAGCCTCTGGAGCTTGCACACCTTTTGTGAAGTGGATCGAAGACTACCCTCTACCTGATGGCTTGAAGATGCCCACTCACATAGAAACCTACGACGGGAAAGGCAATCCTGACAACTTCTTACATTTGTTTGAAGGCGCTATCAAGATGTAGAAGTGGGTCATGCCCGTAGCATGCCACATGTTCACATACACGCTCCGAGACTCCGCAAGAATATGGTGGAATGGGCAAAAGATGGGGGAGCATTGTAAGTCTAGATGATCTTAAGGCTAAGTTCCGATCACACTTTAGCCAACAGAAGAAGTACACCAAGACCCATCTAGCCGTGTAAACCATCAAGCAAAGGGACAACGAAAGCACAAGGGCCTTCGTCACAAGGTACACCGATGAAACTTTGCAAATTCTGGGGTTGCACTAGGAACAAAGGATTTCTGGCTTCGTACATGGCTTACGAACTCGAAGCTTGGTGGAATTCCTGTCCACCGACCTTCCTACCACTTACAAGACACTGATGGAGAAGACTTACACTTGGATTGAGTCCAAGGAAGTAGCAGCAAACGGAGCTCCGATCGAGCAAAGAGAAGCCTCCGATAAATTCTCCACAGGGTGCTCCTGGGAAGGATCCAAGAATAGGAAGAAGAACAGAGATCGCTTCACTCCCTACAACAAAGGCTCGAATCATGCTCTTGGCAAACCTGGTCAAATCTCCCAGGGAGATCCTTACTACCGAGAAAGTCGCAAAGTCCTTCGACCCGCCATCGCGGATGTCAGCATGAAGCAAAGCCAGGGACATGTCGAAGTATTGCCACTTCCATGAAGACCATGGGCACGACAACAACAGCTGCAAAAAGCTGAAAGGCAGATTGAAGAGGCAGTACGCTCCGGACAATTGGCACATCTAGTTAAAGACATCAAAAAGGGGAAGGACAAGTTCTCCGACACTCAGCTAGGAGAATGGAAAGGGAACAAAAAGGAAGCTACCCCTGCGAAAGCTCCAATACTGATGGTGCACAGGCATGATCCAACCTTAAAGCGGAAAGAAGCAGATGGAGAGCTGGGAAGTGTAGGGGAGATAACATTCTCGTCCATTCTGGGGCATACACCTTTGACTGACCCCGTGGTCATCAAGGTGCGGGTCTCCAATAGGGAAGTAAATCGAGCCTACATGGATTGTGGAAGCTCCTGCGAGATCATCTATGAGCATTGCTTCCTAAAGCTCAAACCGTCCATACGCTCGCAAAGGGTAGACTCAAAAACACCTCTGGTAGGGTTCTCCGGCGAACATTCATGGCCCCTTGGAAAGGTACCGTTGGAAATCACTATAGGCGAAGGGCCCTTATCTCGCACGGAAACGCTTACCTTCGTCATAGTCAGGTCAGATTCTCCTTACAATTTACTAATAGGGAGAACAGCTATGCAAAAGATGGGCATTGTAGTTTCCACCATACACGATGCCATTAAGTTCCAAACTCCCTTCGGAGTGGGAACTGTTCATTCCAATTATGGGGCAGACAAGGGAGTGTATGCTATCAAGAAGGTCAAGGAAGGGCCGGAGGAGCCTCCGATAGCAATTCTAAGCTGTACGGATGCAGAAGAACGGGTAGTAGTAAACCCTAGCTACCCCGAGCATACAGTGGTGATAGGAAAGCAACTCCCGGAGAATTTCAAGGCGAAGCTCACAGAGCTGTTGCGGACTAACCTTTATATTTTTGCTTGAAAATATTCTGACGTGACAGGAGTCCCAAGAACATTGCTAATAGACGGATAGCCCTTCGGCACTGAGCATAAACTCAATGAATACAAAAATATTGAGCCCATGAAACAGAAAAGAAGGAGCCTAGCCCCCGAAAGAAACGCTGCTTCCTGCAAGGAGGTTGATGAACTGATGCAAGCGGGCATTCTAGGGGAAGTCAAATACCAAACGTGGGTGGCCAACCCAGTAATGGTAAAAAAGAGCGACGGAGGGTGGCACATGCGTGTTGACTTTACTGACATCAACAAAGCATGCCCGAAGGACTGCTACCCCTTACCAGAAATCGACTGGAAGGTAGAATCCTTGGCAGGCTTCCGACTGAAGTGTTTCCTAGATGCCTATAAAGGGTATCATCAAATCCAGATGGCAAAGGAGGATGAGGAAAAGACAGCCTTCTACACAAGAAAAGGTGTCTACTGTTACAGAAAAATGCCCTTCGGATTGAAGAACGCAGGGGCAACATACCAACGACTCGTAGATAAAGCCTTCAACATACCAAAACACTTAAAGGCTACGTCTACAAGAAGACTTTTCAGTGGAGCCAGGATGCAGAAGCTGCTTTTCAGAAGATGAAGGAATTCATCGAAATCCTTCCAACACTTACAACCCCAATCAAAGACGTAGTGTTGTTCATGTACTTAGCATCCTCAATGGAGAGCATTAGCGCAGCCCTCATGGCAGAACGGGACAAGAGGCAAATCCCCATTTACTTCGTCATCAAGGTCTTGCAGGGAGCAGAAGTTAACTACCCAACATTGGAAAAGATAATAATAGCTCTCATCTATGCAGCAAGAAGGCTCCGACGATACTTCCAGGCCCACCCAATCACAGTCTTAACCGACAAGCCACTCAAACAGATCTTGTCAAAGCCTGAAAAGTCTGGAAGGGTGGCCAAATGGGCTATCGAGCTTGGGGAGCATGAAATAGAGTTCAAGGGTCGAAACTCTATTAAAGGGCAAATTCTCGCAGACTTCTTGGCAGAAACACCTTCCAAACCGGACATAGAGAAGGAAGAGCCAAAAGCTAAACTCACCGAAGTTCAAGACGACTGGAAACTTTATACAGACGGAGCATCAAGCTCTGATGGTTCCGGAGCAGGTATAATGCTGGTCAGCCCTGAAGGGAAAGTGCATACATATGCTCTTCGTTTTGAGTTTGAAGCGACCAATAATGAAGGGGAGTACGAAGCCCTATTAGCAGGCCTTCGATTAGCTAAAGATATGGAGGTCAAAGCTCTTGCCATCTTCGTAGATTCTCAATCGGTAGCAAACCAGGTGACATGCTCCTATGAAGCAAGGCAACCCGTCATCAAGCAGTACTTGGAAAAAACAAAGGAGATGTTGGATAGTTTCGATTCCTACACAATACAACATGTTCGCAGGAATCAAAACAAGAAGGAAGATGCATTGAGCAAGCTAGCCTCTATGGCCTTCGCTCATCTCACTAAAGAAGTACTGGTTGAAGTTCTACTTGAAAGGTTCATTATTCGTAAGGAGATTACGGACGTGGTTCATGAAGAAGGAGAGACATGAATGACTCCCATCAGAGAGTACTTGATAAGTGGTCTTCTCCTCGAAGATCCCAAACTAGTAAGGAAGATACGGGTTAAGTCTCCACAATACCGGCTAATGGGGGAAACCCTATACAGAAGGTCGTTTCTATCACCTTGGCTCAGATGCGTCGGACCTAAACAGGCTTCGAGCATTATCGCGGAAGTCCATGAAGGATCATGCGGCCTCCATGAAGGACCCCGTTCAGTTGTCTCAAAGATAATGAAGTTAGGCTAGTATTGGCCTTCGATGCATAGGGATGCGGCGGAAATCATTCTCAAATGTGAAGCTTGTCAGATACATTCAAACGTTCCCAAGTTTCCGAAGCAGGACATGACAAGTGTTACATCCGCATGGCCCTTCTCCAAATGGGGAAATTGTGAAAACGTAGAGGGGGGGGGGTGAATACGTTTCCATTTCAAACTTAAAACTTTTGTATCAAATATAGTATAAACCATTGCATTTGCTAATCTCGACGCGAGGATGCATTTAACGCATTATGGCATGTAAGGCCAACCCCTTAATATCACATAAGATTCCACAAGATTAATGGTTCATTTTAAATCAAGTTTCACCATTATTAGTCCAGTTGCTTTTTCTTGATCAAGCGTATCATAATATATAAAGTGTTAAATATAGTTTATGACTATATGAAAGACCAAGTATGTATCACAAACATAGACATCAACCACATAGAAAATAAACAATGTAATGCAAGAATAAAAGTAAAGCGATAAGTAAAAGGATAGACAAACCAACACGAGGATTTATAGTGGTTCGGCTACAAGGACACCTTCCTTGCCCTACTCCACTCCTCGAGTCACCTACTAGAGAGTTCATAAACACTACACTACACCAAATCCTTATGGCAGAGAAGCCTTCACAATGTCGCCTACTCTTTTTCCGGTACTAGGCTAACCACCGGGTTCTTTTCACAAAGGAGAACCACACCACCACAACGTCGCCTACCCTTTATCCGGTACTAGGCTAAGTACCGAGTTCCATTACAATGGAGGAAATACTACCCAACACTACACGACACCTAACCCCAAAGGAGATCTACTCCTTATAACAACATCAACAAGGAATATCAATATCCTTTGACCCAATACTAATCTATCTTGTACATCGAATCACACCATATCGAATGTACACCTTAGGCACCTTTCACTAATGCCTTTGACTCGATCTCCAACGCACCTTTCACTAATGCCTTGTGACTTGACTTCTAGGCATCCTTCACTAATGCCTTTAATACGGACATTCGACACCTTTCACTAGTGTCTTCGTCTTGACCCTTTAGACATCTTTCACTTATGTCTATGACACATCTATGACACCCGTTATGTTTTGTAGCCCAACATAACAAACCTTGTGTTTTATGGCACAAACACATAAACCATCTAGTCTAGTCATAGATTCAAGAATATGATACTAGACAATATCCAAGACAATGTGTCTAATGGATATGAAATCCTAAGCTAAACATCAAGAACACAAAGCATGATGTAGTTAGTCTTCTATGAATGAAGATGACAAGTTTCCCAAGCTTGTTTTAGAAGATCTTCATGTGCTTGTATGCTTGTGATGGGTGATCACTTCAGTAGGTAAGGATGCAAGATCTCTAAGCTTGCTTTGGAGGAGCACTTCGGGAGTATGCTTACAACAAATGAAAGTTAGAAGCATTATGATCATATGAGATGAGGGTGTTTTACATGTTTCCTAATGATCTAAATATCCTAGAAATGGTGGAGAGAAACTATGTGTGAAGGTATGAAGAAATGGTAAGAAGTGGCTTGCTATTTATAGGCAAAAAGGCCAAAACCATGTTCTGCCCCAAGGATCCCTCCTGGAGGGATCCGACCCTTATAATTCCAAGGGATCCGTGGGACACTTGAGGGATCCGTGCACGCTCCTCTTTACCCATAGTTTATGGATTAAAACCATGGGCTATGGGTCATGGTTTTGAGTGCCCACCAAGGTACAATGTATCTAGACATCGGGAATGGGTCTTGGGTCATGGGTTTTACCCAACATATTCACTTATGTTTATGTATTTTATAAAATGTAAGTAACCAAAACTACTTAAGTGTTTTATAAACTATTTAACTAAACATGTTTAATGGTTTGTTAGGGGTTTGATCATAACGCAACATAACAAACATGTACGAACCTGTGTTGTAGCATACAAGGACTTGAGTTGTCGAGAGGTGTTGAGAGTATGTTGAGACAAAATATAATAACAAGTAACTTATACATTTTACGTTATGTATTACAAGTTACATGTTTGTCATCAACAAAACAAATGAGAATATATAGATTAAATATCGTAATATTTGCACTAACAATCTCCCCCTTTTGATGATGACAAAATATATGTAAACGTAATAGATAGGTAAAATGTCAAAGTTACTTTTGTCCGTACTTCCTATACATTACCTTCTCCGTTTACACTCTTCTCCTCCTTTTGTCGAAAAAAAGGGTGTGTCCTTTAAACTTAATTTCTCCCAAGAATGGCGAGTTTGCATCATCCCTAGTGAAGTTAAAATAAAAACACCTTATTCCTCCAATTGTCACACCACGCCAATACCTTCAACACGAAACACTAATGACGAAGCTTAGCAACTCATGACCTTGAGCTTGCACGTCTTCAAGAGGTGGTGATCTCGCCTTTAAGAGGAACCTAGAGAATCACACAAAAAAATAGAAAGATCCTTTGAATTATAACCATTATTGCCAACGGCACAATGGATCAAATTTTTGAGGCTTAACCTACATCAAGGTTAGTGTTAAGAAAAAAAAAGAAAAAAATATATGATGAGAAAGAAATCTCCCTTTTGTTGAAACATAAAGGAATTTTGAAGAATGAATGTGTACATGCTCCCCCTTGACGGTTGCTTGCCCTTGTTAAGGGCGTCAAGTATTTTAGGAAGGCTAAGACGAAATTATTGCAAAATTTGAAATGTTTTTGCTTTGACGAAAAACTCCCCTTTATTGAGAGCGTCAAGTTCTCCTAGTGTGTTTTGAAAATCTACAAAACAAAAAGTTAGTGCAAAATTATATTCGTCCTTGGACGAGTAAGTCATATGATGCACTTTATAAATGCTCGACGGAAGCTACCCCTAGCTCGAGGGCGTCAAGAAGAACCAAAAAAAATAAGCCTCGTCCGAAGACAAGGGTGTCATATACAAACCCATGTATATGAGTGAACCTACAAAAAAAATTAGTGTAAAATTTCGTCCATAAATAGACGAGAATCCCATACACATCAAAGTGTATATATATGAACCTATAAAGAAAGGATTAGTGTCAAAAAGAGAATAATCCTACTACTTGCATCATCATGGTTGGTTTAGATGTTGTAAGGTTTGTTCAAGGTAAGACAAAAAATGTGCTTAGGGATGAGACGCATTTCATTACGAAATTCACTTGGCTTTTGACAACATAGATGTTTGTGGAGGATGGTTGAGCGACCATGAATAGTAGTGGTAGTGAGACACTTGTAGGATGTGGTTGACACAATAAGCTTGTGGTTTGAGGTTGTGGTTAACACAAGTAGGATGTGGTAGAACATGAGACATACTTCATCACGTAGTTCATGAACTAGACTTTGGACACGGTGATAATGATAGAAATCATCATTATGACTTAGAGGATGATGCAAGATTTGGAATATAAAAAAATGTGCGAATGAGCACGACTAGACTTGATGATGAAATCGACAATTATCATCCTACAATAATCCAAAAGAGTTATTACAAAAGGAAAACATTTATACAAGTGGATAAATTGTTCACATAAAATCATGAAACGAAAGGAAAGAACACGTAAAGAATCATATAAATGCAACTCATTTATAAACATATAAGAAAATGATAATCCTAAGTGTTGAACAAGTGCTTGTGTGGAAAAAGGAAATTTTAAATGATTATCTAAAGAGATAATGTACCTACTGTTCCACGGTTCCACCGGTTCCCTCACTAGAGGGATCCGGCTAGCTTAAGTCTAGGGATCCGGCTAATAGATGAGGTGAAAAAGAGGTGATTGGGTTCTAGCAAGGTCTAGCACCTACATATCCTAAGTTACTCAGTCTATTAAGTGTCTTACATGGAAATGGACTTAAATGATCAAGAGAAAATGATTGATGGTATCTAATGATTTCCTTTTATGGAAGGAAATGGGGCTTTATGAGCACCAATGGATGATTAAAGATGACACTAAGAAATTTGAGAGTGTTAAGTGGTGTTAAATGATCCTAGAGATCAGATGATGACTTAAGAGAGATTTGGAAAATTTCTTAAAAATCATAAGAAATTAAAAACTAGTTTTTGGCCTATTTTGAGGTAAGGATGACTAAAATCAATTTGCTAAAATTGAGAGAAATATCAAACTAGGTGTTTTGAGATGATAGGAACAATGTGTAAACATTGGAGCGGAAAGATGTTGAGTTTTGAAGTAATGATAAATCAAAAATACTTCGAATGTGATCCTAAGTCATCCATGAGTGAATGTGAGATTGAATGAGCCTACGGAAAGTTTAAGTGATTCTAATGTAGCATTTTTAACTAGTCCAATAAGGTCTAGAATATTGGATTGATGCAAGAAGGCTAAAAAGGAACTTCTGTCCACCCGGATCCCACGGATCCTTCACTTGAGGGATCCGTCTAGTTACATCTAAGGGATCCGGCATTTGAGACAGATTTTCTTAACAGAATAGTTGCAGAATTTTGCTCTATGTTTCGAATTATGAGACAAATTGTTTCTACAACAAGCATACATGTATACACGTTAAGCAAAGCAAGGAGAGCATGTAGAGATCACATATAGGCAATCAAATGAGATCGAGCTCACAAATAACACAAAGGTTTAGCAAACTTAACAATCACTATTCAAGAAGCCCAAAACAGATTTACGGTCTAGATTAGTAAATCATTTACACTAACAATGACATGAAAGGTATGCGTCTAGAAAGAAAAGAGCACATGATGGTGTTCAAGACAAAAGAGTTGTTAGGTGCTAGTTTAGAACAATCTAGTCATTACGGATGGTGATTAGCATACAATGAGCTTCATCCATGAAGTCATGTAGCTCTTCTCGATCAAAGCAAGATAATCGCTTGATGAGGCAAGTGGTTGTGATTAACTCAAAGAAAAATTAATTTTACAACTTGTTTGATTAGTAATCCTAAGACAATGCAAAGTATTTCCATTGTAAACTTACTTTAGGAAAACATAGGAGTATAAATTTCTCAAGTGAGAGAATGAATATGAGACTATTACTAGCGGTGCTCAATTACAGCTAAACACGGCCATTTTTACGGGCGATTCCACATACCCAACTTCTATCAAGGAAGCAATTCAACCGTTAGGTTAAATTGAGTTTATAATGCAATAAGTTCTCCAGCATTCATTCTCAAGTTAGGAAAATTTATATTCCTACAATGTCCTATCAAAGAGTAACAATGATGATACTTTGCTTCATTTTTATTAATATCATACTTGAAACAACTAAGGTGACGAAGGTGTCAAAAAATTAAAATTTGTCCATATGGTGAACAAAAAGATGGTTGGATGAGCTAGTTCAACATATGTTGTTGGAAAGCTCGAGTTTGGACTTTTGGATATGAACAATTATATTTGCGTTGCAAAATAATTTACTTAAGTATATCGGATGAAATAATCAAGTTGTCAATCCTACTATGAAGCTTGGAGAGCGATCATGAAAAGAAAAACGAGAGAGTACCTCATCAACACAAGTGTAGGTTATGATCTGATGTACATTCTTGTTGTTTTTAGAAAACGATACAAGAAAATATGAAATCAAGAAATCATATAAGCACATAAAAAATTTATGTTGCACACATGACTAACTCAATCAAAAAGCCATTTAGTTTGTTATATGTTTTAAACATTTTTCAACTTATAAAACTAACATTTTCGACACAACTAGATGTTATCCCAAACACTCCTTCAAGTAGCACATTGATTAGTAGAAAATTACTAACTCGACAAGCAAGAGAATGAATAGCAAGGTAAGGAAACCACATATGTTATACAATCAAATAAGCATAAAATCTATTTGAGATAAGCAAATAATCAAGTTATGCAAGGAAGACAATTTATCATTTAGCATAGCATACGAAAGTTCTTTTCATCGCTTTGTGTTAAACATGTATACCAAGCTTGATTAGTTTCTTTTATAAATATGATCAAAACCTTAATTTCAAAAGAGGACACATTGTTATTCAAAGACGAAAACATCCATCTCCAAATAGATCAAAAGTTTGTGCAAAAGTTATGACCGAAAAATGACTTTCTATTATAAATCAATGATTCTGTAAATTTTTGTTTTGAATCAGTTTATGAAATCATTTTTAAATGAAAGTAGACTCAAATACCTTTAAAACGATAGGTGGCACGACTTCTAACGACTTACGGTTAATTAGTTATGAATATTTGAAATTCAGACAAAAACTGTCTTCTGTACCACGGATCCCACGGATCCCTTGCTTGAGGGATCCGTCCAGTGTAAACTGAGGGATCCGCGGATCTAAAACATGATTAAAAAAATGCATGTTTTGACCCGACGAAAAGGTTTAATCTTTGTAGACTTTTTAGTGAAGTTATATTACCCATTTTTACCTTTATTCAAGCTTGATTAACAAGATATCTAACAACAAAACTTCAAAGAAAAAGAATCAACAAAACACTTTTCATATTATGATTGACTTCACAAAAAATTTGATACAAGGATCTTACTCGTTTTGAAAACCATTTTTTTTTAAAACTAGAGCCAACCCTCTCTGATACCAATTGTGAAAACGTAGATGGGGGGGGGGGGGGTGAATACGTTTCTGTTTCAAACTTAAAACTTTTGTGTCAAATATAGTATAAACCATTGCATTTGCTAATCTCGACGCGAGGATGCATTTAACACATTATGGCATGTAAGGCCAACCCCTTAATATCACATAAGATTCCGCAAGATTAATGGTTCATTATAAATCAAGTTTCACCATTATTAGTCCGGTTGCTTTTTCTTGATCAAGCGTATCATAATATGTAAAGTGTTAAATATAGTTTATGACTATATGAAAGACCAAGTATGTATCACAAACATAGACATCAACCACATAGAAAATAAATAATGTAATGCAAGAATAAAAGTAAAGCGATAAGTAAAAGGATAGACAAACCAACACGAGGATTTATAGTGGTTCAGCTACAAGGACACCTTCCTTGCCCTACTCGACTCATCGAGTCACCTACTCGAGAGTTCGTAAACACTACACGACACCAACTCCTTATGGCGGAGAAGCCTTCACAACGTCACCTACTCTTTTTCCGTTACTAGGCTAACCACCGGGTTCTTTTCACAAAGGAGAACCACACCACCACAACGTCGCCTACCCTTTATCCGGTACTAGGCTAAGTACCGAGTTCCATTACAATGGAGGAACTACTAACCAACACTACACGACACCTAACCCCAAAGGAGATCTACTCCTTATAACAATATCAACAAAGATATCAATATCCTTTGACCCAATACTAATCTATCTTGTACATCGAATCACACCATATCGAATGTACACCTTAGGCACATTTCACTAATGCCTTTGACTCGATCTCCAACGCATCTTTCACTAATGCCGTGTGACTTGACTTCTAGGCATCCTTCACTAATGCCTTTAATACGAACATTCGACACCTATCACTAGTGTCTTCGTCTTGACCCTTTAGACATCTTTCACTTATGTCTATGACACATCTATGACACCCGTTATGTTTTGTGGCCCAACATAACAAACCTTGTGTTTTATGGCAAAAACACAGAAACCATCTAGTCTAGTCATAGATACAAGAATATGATACTAGACAATATCCAAGACAATGTGGCTAATGGATATGAAATCTGAAGCTAAACATCAAGAACACAAAGCATGATGTAGTTAGTCTTCTATGAATGAAGATGAAAAGTTTCCCAAGCTTGTTGTAGAAGATCTTCATGTGCTTGTATGCTTGTGATGGGTGATCACTTCAGTAGGTAAGGATGTAAGATCTCTAAGCTTGCTTTGGAGGATCACTTCGGGAGTATGCTTACAACAAATGAAAGTTATAAGCGTTATGATCATATGAGATGAGGGTGGTTTACATGTTTCCTAATGATCTAAATATCCTAGAAATGGTGGAGAGAAACTATGTGTGAAGGTATGAAGAAATGGTAAGAAGTGGCTTGCTATTTATAGGCAAAAAGGCCAAAACCATGTTCTGCCCCAAGGACCCTCCTGGAGGGATCCGGCCCTTGTAATTCCAAGGGATCCGTGGGACACTTGAGGGATCCGTGCACGCTCCTCTTTACCCATAGTTTATGGGTTAAAACAATTGGCTATGGGTCATGGTTTTGAGTGCCCACCAAGGTACAATGTATCTAGACATTGGGTATGGGTCTTGGGTCATGGGTCTGGGTTTTACCCAACACATTCACTTATGTTTATGTATTTTATAAAATGTAAGTAACCAAAATCACTTAAGTGTTTTATAAACTATTTAACTAAACATGTTTAATGGTTTGTTAGGGGTTTGATCATAACGCAACATAACAAACATGTACGAACCTGTGTTGTAGCATACAAGGACTTGAGTCGTCGAGAGGTGTTGAGAGTATGTTGAGACAAAATATAATAACAAGTAACTTATACATTTTACGTTATGTATTACAAGTTACATGTTTGTCATCAACAAAACAAATGAGAATGTATAGATTAAATATCGTAATATTTGCACTAACATAATTGATATCGTAGGACCTATGCCTGTGGCCCCTGGCAGGGTCAAATTCTTATTGGTGGCAATCGATTACTTTACAAAATGGGTGGAGGCTAAACCTTTAGCCTCCGTCACGGGGAGACAGATTGAAAAGTTTGTGTGGGAGCACATTGTGTGCACATTTGGAGTGCCCCACATCATCATATCCGACAATGGTAAGCAATTTGATGAAGGAGTCTTCTATGAATTCTGTCAAGGGCTCAACATAAAGCAGTCTTGGACATACGTCTACCATCTACAAGGTAACAGACAAGTGGAGGTTACTAATAGAGACATTGTCAAAGGGATTGAAAAAAGGCTGGGACGAACTCATCACGGATGGGTGGACGAGCTTCCTTAAGTGCTGTGGGCTCATAGGACGCACCCCAAGTCCAGCAATGGTGAAACCCCCTTCAGCCTAACATACGGAATAGAAGCGGTCATCCCTTCGGAACTAAGTGTACACACGGAGCGTGTGGCAACATATGATGCCTCCCAAAATGATGAAAAGATCAGGGAGAACCTTGATCTGTTAGAAGAAAGGAGAGAGATAGCCTCCATCCGAGAAGCCATGCACAAGCATAAAATCGAAGGATACTACAACAAAAGGGTCAGGCCTTCCACCTTCAAGCCTGGGGAATACGTGCTATGCCTCAACAGTGCAAGCAAAGCAGAATACCTGGGGAAGCTCGGACCTACTTGGGAAGGACCCTACGTCATTGGTGAGGCCTATGGCAATGGAGCCTACAAGTTGGCCACTCTTCTCGGAGAACCTATCGACAGAACATGGAATACGAACCTTCAAAATTTCTATGTTTAAAAAGTATTTTTACCTTTCATTCTTGTAATTAAAAGCTTCTCATGGGAAAGCAAACATTATTGGTAGTTGTCTTAGTTTTCATTTAAAAAATGATGTAATCCTCTCTACCAATTCAATGATGAATAATACATTTCCCACAAATCTCTTGCTTCGTTTCTTAAACAAAAAGATTTGTTCAGCCAAGTTGTTTATGAGTTTCAATGTCGAATGGGAAGGCATGCGGTGTAACAAACACCCCATTACTTAAGCCTATCAATACGTTCACATTAACTCTCCTAATAGTTTATGGCACTTATGAAAGTAAAAACATAGCCATATTACCTAAAGGATTTGAGATAGAGTGGGTCGCGACCTTCTGTCAATGATCAAAATTGGTCATTATATTCTTGGTGTTGTAATTTACACTCAATGAGGTTGTTTAACCTTAGGTTGTAAAGTTTAAGCGTTGGAAAAATGGCGTAAGAGAAGCTAACAAGACAAAAATAATTAAGTGTATAGAGATATTTCCCTACATCGTGGCATTCAAAAGAAGGGCTAATGCCCTTATACCTGCATATGAGGCCGAAGCCTCATTAAAATTGTCTTTGGCCTAGGCCATACAGCACAAACAGTAAATTTTTTTTGAGGAACAAGACAAACATCATAAAGAAACATTAAATTGTCTTAAAAGGGTACATGCTACCCTTGGAACCAAATTACTGCCAACAACGCAACCTTCATTCTGGCTTCTGAGGAGATGGAGTTGGGGATGGAAGAGCTGAGGCAGGCTTGGTGGAGACCGTCTTCTTGGTAGGGGTCTCAGGCTTGATCTTGCGTGGCTTCTTCGAGAGGAGGTCTTCAAGAGGTGCCATGGGGTCTTTAGTAGCTTCAGCCAAGAAAGGGTACTCTGCTGTTGCAAAAGCATTTCCCGCATCATCATATTCCGCCTTCGATGAGGGACGGTAGCACTCAATTTTGGAGAGGTCTACGGGCTTACCTGTTTTAGCCGCCTCCTCCAAAGCCAAGAACCGTCCATGAAAGATAGCTGCCTTGATGACTTTCCACATCGTAGCTCCCATCTCATCACTATGATAGAGTTCCATGGCTATGTACGGCACCACCTTTGACACGACCTCAGCACGGTCCTTTTGGAGCATTTTATACCTCATCTGCAAGCCGTCAATCTCCTCCCTCAATTTCACTTCCAACTCTCCAAGCCTAACCCTCTCACCTTCCAAACCGGCACACTTTGTCTCTAACACAACATTTTGGCCAGTGAGGCTTACTACCTTAGCCTCCTCCAACTTGAGTTTGCCACATTCAGCTGTCAACTCTGCTATCTTCTCTCGGAGGTCTTGGATGAGTGGATTCCTCTCGATATCCTTCTCAATCTCATCACACTTGGCCTCCAGCTTGGCATACTCCTGATCTCTGTGCTTCTCCCTCTCCAGCATGACATCCATTTCTTGCCTTGCCTTTGTAACTGCCCGAAGTAACTCCCTGGTTCGACCATTCAAGTGGTTGTCCAACACGGCCTGCCTTGCAAAACTCTTGTCGTGCAGATCGCAAACCCCTTCGATGGACACATTGTCAAGCAATCCTTTCCACTGAGGAGGGGTGACATGATCCACAATTCGGTGGCAGGCCAAGGCATTTGGAAGCTCCTTTGTATCAGGAAGGCCTGCGACCAATACAATGCATAAGGGCAGAGTTAGTCACTACAATTAGAATTTCATATAATTTAAAAGGGGAAAATGCTTACCATGCATCTCCGCAGCATCGTCCGGCATTTCAATGGCAGATTTCACAATCTTCTTGCCTTCGACATTCTTCTGTCGCACGGCCCTGGATCCAAATGCTGGGAGAGGAGTCTTTCTCTTGTTCGCAGACTTAATGGCTTTACCAGCTGTTCCCTTCCTACTCTTCAACCTGTCAGCTATACCAGTGGAGCCTGTGATTTGAACATCCTCCTCCGCAAGATCGTCTGAATCTGCCACGTTCTCAACCAATTAGGAAAGACCCTCCAACAATGCTTGTGGGGGTGCTGAGGCAATAGGCTCTGGTCTGAGAGTGTCTACATCATTGTTGTTGACAGATGTGGAAAGTGAACCGACACCGTAGGACTCTTTAGCTTTTTCAGCAGGCATGAAGCTCAAGTCTTCATCAAGGTCTTGATTCATGAAGTTCCTAAACGCCATTTCTGCAAAAAAGAAGCAAGAAAAGATAAATATCAATGCTACATTGGTCCTACTTAAATAAAAGTGGAAGCACATACTTTGTCCATGATAAATGATAATAGGCTTGTTGGGAGACCCCTCCCAGCTGTGTGCAATCCCAGCCATGTACAAGATTGGCTCAGGGAAAACTTGAACATCCGCAGGATACCTAGCCAAGCGCTGATAACATGGATTCCTTCGAACCTCATAAGGCAAGGGGTCGTTAAAACGTTTTGCATCAAACATAAACTTCCTATTCAGCAATGCTGGATAGTTGGGTGGGATAATGGTGTTTTGCACATAGAAGAAACTGCCCTTCCAATCTTTTATGTTGGTGTACACCCTCGCAAAAAGATTAGGCACATCTCCTTCAGGTCTTTTTTCCAAAGTCAACCAGTTACCACCAGGATACAGATTCAAAAATCCCCTTAAAACCTTAAGCGTTGGTTCATAACCATAAGCCTTACACATAACTATGAATGTGGTCAGTTTGGCTAAACCAAAAGGGTTAAATATAGAGAAATGCACTTCGTAATACTACATTAGCTCTAAGATAAGAGGGTGGATGGGAATCCTAAGATTTGAATGGCTAAAGGAGTGAATATATAGCCCTACGAAGCCTTCTAGGGCATCGAAAATACCTTGGTTTGACTTGGGTAACATAACCTTAAACTCTTGAGGGATTAGGTAATCAACAAGATGATCGTGTAATTCTTTAGCGGTCAAAGTAAATTTTTGTTGTTTAATTATGAACTTTGAATCCATGACTATTCTAAGCTACGAGAAATTAGGAAGGAGACTTTACCTTTTGTTTCGGATCCGGTGATTCTAGAGGATTAGTGCGTGAAAAAAATAAGACGAAGAGAGTAACATATTCTAGGGTTCCAACTACTTTCCCTTAAATACTTCTTTCCAACCCCTTTTTTACCAAACACGTGTCATCTAGATTAATCCTTATCCGGATTTCAAACGGATTTTAAATTTCAAAAAAGTCTTTTTGGTCATCCGGGTAACTTGGGATGTGGAATTACTGTAGCGAGTAGTTGAAAGGTTTAGTTAACATTAAATGCGCATGGTTATCTTGCTTATGAGAAGTTTGGCAACGAACGATTAATTTTATTCGCAGGATGAAGTCGAAAGCAATGCCTCCTAGATCATATGCATCACTTTCGACTGGGGGGCTTGATGATGTACCCTCCGAACAGCTCGACGGACACCCCTTCGAGATGTGTCGAAGCCCTTCTGTACGAAGGCCCAAGTTAGGTCTCCTGAATATTCGTAGGCGTCAAACCATTCGTACACACGAAGGTTACCGACGGGGAATTCGCCATTCAAAGCCCTAAGCCCTTCGGGGTATGGTTGACGAAGAAGCAACGGATATGAGAACCTCCTGACTTGGTCAAACCCACGATCTCCCTCTCTTTCCTGGCTTTCCCGCCAAGTTTGAGAACATGGGTCACTAAGCCCTAGCGGTTACCCACAAACATGGGACGCCCCCATGTTCTCCGACATTTGCGCAGAGGTGCCCCTAACCCTATTTCTTCGACTATAAATAGGTTGGACGGGCAGAGAATTATGGTAAGTTCTTTAAACACTCATCTCTTTACTTACACACACTTATAGAACCATAACTCATACTTACTCTCACGCCGGAGGTGGTTCGCAGGGTCCAACTCCTGCGTAATCACTTAACGTAGTGTCTTCGTATTTTTTATCCTCAGGTGAAAGACAATCTTGGCTGGAACATACACCCCTCATACCTTTGATCATCATCGAATACTGATAGTGCAATTTATTGTACAATCAGCTCCCAACACACACCCACAGATGGTGATCATTCTCCTACTCAACAACAATCATCAATAAGTAGGCATTCCAGAAAGGAGAGTGGGACAACTCAGCCCCATTCTCCTCCTAACATTGAACCAGATGAGCCTATCTCAGATGATGCAGGAGATAGAATGGTTAGGGATGCCACCACTCCACCAAGCTTAGAAGCTGGTGAAGACAGTGGTAACATACCTAAGACCCAACCCATGCCAACACCTAGTGAGCAATCCTCACAGGGTGGACCCAGGCAAAGGCTTAAAAGAGGGGGTGTATCTGCTCAAGCTAGGCCTGGGAGTACATCTTAATTACCCAATGACCCACCTCTCTCAGCAGGTAACACAGCTGGAAGTGGTGAGGGCAGCTTGACACTAAAGGATATGACGAAATTGTACAGGTTTCTTTGTCAGAAAGTGAAAAGGTTGGAGATTGCTTTGGAAGAAAACAAGAAAGTTGCTGAAAAAGTTCATACAAAGATGCTCCTGAAGATGAAAAAGTAGAGCATCAGGTTAAGCTTCTCTCCAAGCCTCCTACAGCAACATCTCCAGTCACTACATCTCACAAAAGAAAGGCCAAGTTCAGGGTATCAAGTACTTCCACAAAGGATTCTACCAAATAGGGGAGGAGTTCTGATATTCAAGGAAGAAAAGAATTTGGTCAATGGCAAGGTGGTGCAGCATTTCAAAGCCCTTTTGCTAAAGAAGAGGAAGTTCAGGTCCTTATAGATGCTGAAGAAGTACTTAGTACTCCTACAAGAACTATCAGTACTATCCCAGTTAGTACTGTTAGTGTTGTAGTTAGTACTCTTAGTACTATGGTTAGTACTCATGGAGTTCCACAATCAGTATTAAGCCCTATCATTCAAGTAGCTACTGATTTACAACAAGTAACAACTACAAAGGCCACTACCATCACTACTACTCCACATGAAGACAGTGATGAAGAAGAAAGAGAGAAACATGCAGTGTTGGGACTTCAAAGCTTGAAGAAAACTGTCCCCATCTCTCCCACTTACAAGAAGCCTCCAATTTTATACCTAAGGAAGAAGTCCAAGTCAGTAGCAACCAAGCCTAAAGAAAAGGGAGTTGTTATCCAAGAAGGACGTGTTCCAGAATCACCAACCTCCTCAGCTTCAAAGATTGACCCCAAAGACAAAGGCAATGGTATTTTGGATGAAGAACCAAAGAAGAAGAAGAAGCTTTCTAAGGCTGAGATTGAAAGGCTAAATGAAGAGGCTGCAAGGAAGCTTGCAGCACAATGGAATGAGGAAGAGTTGCAGGAAGAAGCTGCAAGGAAAGAAAAGCAAAAGATGGCTAAGATTGTTGAAGACTGGCAAACATGGGATGATATGAGAGCCAAAGTAGAAGCTACTCAGGAAGTACTACAGAAGCTGCAACAAGATCAAGGCAAAAGTGTTAATGAAGCAGCTCAGCTATTCAATGAAATCTTGGCTAGAAGACAAAGTCAGTTCAGGCAGCAAAGAGAGATTGAAAAGCATTCAAAGCCTCCTACCAAGAGTCAGCAAAAGATGTATCTCTGCAAGTACATCAAGAATTCAGGTTAAGATAGGAGAACACTGAAGCAGCTGAATCAATTGTCTTGGGAGACTCTCCAAAGACTTGCTGATACAATTCAAAGAAGATTTCTTAACTTCAGACCTTTGCAACCTGATGATATTTGGAAGCTACAAAAGACCATCTAAAGAAGGTGCTTCCTCAACTGCTCCTAAAAGACTGAAAGCCTCTGATGAAGATGAAGGTGGACTCACTGAAGAGGAGCTTAACAGGATGATGTTAATTGAAGCTCCTGAAGAAGCATTGTACTCAGAGCCCATCAACACTAGATATCTGATTGTATAATAAATCGTACGACCAGACCTTCGATAGTGATCGAAGGGTATGAGGGGTGATATGCTTGCGCCAAACTTGTAGTCAATCTGCAATAAGAAATAGTAGACACTTCGTTAAGTGATTCCGCAGGGGTTGGGCCCTACGAACCACCTCCGGCGTGAGAGTAAGTATATGATATGTGTTGTAAATAATATGATGTATGTGAAAATACTGTGTTGAGTGAACATACCATTGAAATGACTCGTCCAACCTATTTATAGGTGATGAAAATAGCTTGGAGAGTGTTAGAACATGTTTAGGAGATCATGGGGGGCGTCCCCTGATTTGTGGTAACCGCTAGGGCTTCATCCCCACTATCTCGGACTTGGCGGGGAAGCTAAGGACATAGTGGGAACGTGGGAGAAGACCAAGTCAAGGTTCTTATTTGTCTTGGCATCTTCAAGGGAAGACACCGAAGGGCATAGGCCTTCGGCTGGCGAATTCCCAACTGGTAACCATGTCAATGATGAATGGTTTTACGCCACCAATGACTTATGAAGAAAGACTTGGGTCTTCGTAATGCATTTCGACTGAGGCCGAAGGGGGGTCCTTCGACCTGATCGGAGGGTACGTCATCAAGCCCCCCAGTCGAAAGTGATATGTACGAACAAGAAATATTGCTTACGACTCAGAAATAAGAACGAAACTTCCCCTTCGTCACAAAAACGAACGAAGATAAAAAGTCTCGCTAATATTGACCGTAATTAATGCAACTAATTATCCTAACCACCCCTTTTCCTCGGTAAAAGAGAATGTCTTTTCAAAATTTGAAATAGTTTTGAAATCCGGTGGTAAGATGATAAGTTATTACACGTGTAGGGCCGAGATTTTTCACCTTGTAGGGTATATAAATTGCAAAAACAGTAAAACCCTAACAAATTTTATCTCTCGCCCAAGTTTTTTCACCTACTAAAACACCTTCCGATCAATCTTTCGATCAAACAAGGTAAAGTGCTCATTCTTTTCTGTATTTCAAATACATTATTGTGTATTTTAGAAGGCTCCATGTCAACCAATAAAAAATTCGTAATAAAACAATAAGGTTGTACACTAACGAGGGAGGAGCTTAAAGCGTTCCTCACGGATTACCCCATTCCAAAGGAACATAAAATCATGCTACCGAGTAGAAATCAAGGGATATTTGATGCCCCTGAAAATTATGTAGGCCTGTATACCCATGATTTTACTACTTCCAACCTTAGGATACCTTTGCATCCTTTGATCTTAGAGTTCCTCCGGTATTATGAGGTACACATTTCTAGGTTCAACCCTTTTGGCCTAGCCAAGCTTACAACATTCATCGTGATGTGTAAAGCTTATGGGTTCGAACCATCCTTGACTGTGCTTAGAGGTTTCCTGAATCTATACCCGGGAGGAGACTGGTTGACCTTAACCAAAAGAGGTGAAAGGGATGTGCCCATTCTGATAGATAGACCTTTTACGAATATAAGGAACTGGAAAGGCAAAATTTTTTTATATTCAAAACACCATTATTCCTCCGGCATACTCTGCATTGTTGAACCCAGACTTTCAATATGATGAGAAAAGATTCAACGATCCCTTGCCCTATACTGTGAGAAGGAACCCTTTGTATCAGCGTTTGGCTCGTCATCTGGCTGATTGCCAAACCTTCCCTGAGCCAATCCTGTTCATGGCTGGCATTGCTGAAAGATGGGAGGGGTCTTCTTTGGTACCTGAGATAATTTGTGATGGAGAAAGTATGTACTTTTATGATTAACATAAGAAATTAAAACTTATCTCTCTGATATTTATCTTATTTGCTTCTTTGTGCAGAGATGTCGTTCAGGAACTTTGTGGTAGCTGGTGGTGCAAAGGAGGTAAGCTTCCTTCCAAAGAATCCCCAAGAAACAAGCTATGGCGTGGGGTCCCCATCAGTGTCCATAAACAACAATGATGTGGACGCCCAGCCCATCGAGCTTGTATCATCTGCTCCTCCGTCAAAGGAACCCATAGATGTGGAAGATCAACTTATGGAGAACGTTGCTGACTCTGACGAACCAGTCTCCGAAGGACAGTTGGCCATCGTAGGACCCTCCGGCATAGGTGAGAGGGTCCGAAACAGGAAAGGTGGCAGTGCTAAAGCTGTGAAGTCTGCTTCAAAAAGAAAGCTCATCCTGCCTACCCCTCCCTCTCGAACTACCCGGTAAAAAAGTGCCCAGGGTAAGGCTGTGGAATTTCCAGCCATCGAAGGGCCCAGCGGTGTTGACATCCATGGTAATGTTTCTTGCCTGTCAACAAAAATTAGGTACCAGTAATAATATATTAACAAATTTACCTATGTTGCAGGACTTCCTGATACGAAAGAACTTCCTTCTCCCCTAGCTTGTCACCAACTTGTGAGCCATGTAATCCCACCCAAGTGGAAGGGGGTGATGGATAACATGTCCATAGAAAGGCTCTGCGACCTTCATGACAAAAGCTATATCCGCCAGTGCATGCTAGATAATCAGCTCAATGCTAGGACAAGGGAACTGCTCCGTGCTGTCTCAAAAGCTCAAGAGGAAATGGATGTTATGTTGAGAAGGGAGAAGGCTAGGGATCAGAAGTATGCAGACCTAGAGAAGAAGTGAGGATGCCTTGGAAGATTTTGACAAGAACCCCTTGGTGCAAGATCTCAGAGCTGAGAATGAAAAGCTCAAAGGTCAGCTGGCAACGAGTGAAGCTGAGTGCAACAGGTTAACTGTCGAAGGCTCAATGGTCGTTGGCTATAAGGAGCAGATATCTGTTCTTTCATCCAAGTGTGGAGGCCTTGAAAAAGAGAGGGCAAAGTTGCTGGACCAAGAGATCAAGCTCCAAGAAAAGGTTGATGGTTTAAACCTTCGTCTGAAGATGTTAAAGAAGGATAGGGTGGATTTGGTAACCTAGGTGATCCCCTATATTGCTATGGAACTTTCCCATAGCGATGATGTGGGGGTTGCCATTGGGAATGTGGTGAATGCTGCCATTTTCCATGGCAAGTGTACTACCTTGGAGGAGATAGCCAAGACTGGGGAACCGGTGGAGCTGGAGAAAGTTCCTTACTACAGGGCAACTCATGAAAAAGAGTATGATGATGCAGGTAATCAACTAACTGCTTTAGAGTTCCCTTTCCTTGCAGATGTGACGAAGGACCCAGCGGCCTCAATTGAGGACCTGCTTGCCAAGAAGCCAAGGACAGTCCAGCCTCCGTCTTCCTCCAAGAAGACTCCGTCACCCAAGGTTCCCTCTCCAGGTTCAGCTGATCCTACTCATTCCAAGGTTTGAAGGCAACCATGTGGTTGTAATTTGATCCCCAGGGTGGTATGTACCCTGTTAAAACAATTGTCCGTGTTCCTTTCCAGGCTTCGTGCCTGATGAAACAATTATCATATGGTATGTGTGATGTAGGCTACGGCCTAAGACAATATTTTATTTTATTAGATCGTGAAGGCTACGGCCTGTTTTAGACTAGTTAGATTAGTCAGTAATCTACTTTGAAGCCACTAAGGCTCGAATTTTTCCATGTGTGATTCTTCTCTTTTTATTTTTACTTGCGTAAAAAATATTTTTTACAACCTAAGGCGTATGGTAGATGCATAGCCTCATTGTGTGTAGTTACTTCATCAAGAATATTAGCAATCGTATAATTTGACTGCTGATAGAGGGTCGCAACCCACTCCGTCTTGATCCGTTAGGCAGCGAAAGGCTTAAAATACCTTAAGGCCATATAGTAAAGTTAATGTGAAGTTGAGATGGATGTTATGCATATGAGCAAGACATGTTTTTTTTAGTCTTTGTACATCCCTTCGACATTGAAACTTATAAAGCGACTTGGTGGGAAAATCTTTGTTGTATTAAACGAAACAAGAGATTTGAGGGAAATGTGTTATTATCATTAAGTGGGTAGGGAGGATTACATCATTTTAAGAAATGAATACTAGACGCCTACCATTAATGCTTCTTTCCCCAAGTGAGAAGAATGCAAATACATTGATTGAAAGCAAATAAAATGTGTCCTTAGACATTGTAAGTTTCATACGTAAAACTTATGAAGGTTAGTGCCATTCCAGGTTCTATCAATAACGTCTCCATCCAGGGTTTCCAGCTTGTAGGCTCCGTTGCCATATGCTTCCTTAACAACGTAGGGCCCTTCCCATGTAGGTCCTAGTTTACCCTGGTACTCAGCTTTACTTGCGCTGTTGAGTCGAAGGACGTATTCCCCTGGTTTGAAGGTCGAAGGCCGAACCCGACTGTTGTAGTATCTTTCAATTTTTTGCTTATGGATAGCCTCCCTGATCGAGGCTATTTCCCTTCGCTCTTCGAGTAGGTCTAGGTTGCTGCGGAGTCTTTCTTTGTTGTCTGCTGCCTCGAAGTTCATGACTCTTTCTGTTTCGACACTTACTTCTGAAGGGATGACAGCTTCCGTGCCATATGTCAAGCTAAAAGGAGTCTCCCCATGACTTGACTTTGTATGCGTTCTGTGAGCCCAAAGTACTTGAGGTAGTTCATCTACCCAACCGTGGTGACTGTAACCCAGCCTTCATTCTATTCCTTCTATGATGTCTCTGTTGGTAACTTCCACTTGTCCGTTACCTTGAGGATGGTAGACGGAAGTGAAGGATTGTTTGATATTCAGGCCTCTGCAAAACACTGGGAATACCCCTTCGGCGAACTGCTTCCCATTATCTGAAATGATGATGTGAGGTATTCCGAACCGACAGATAATATGCTCCCATACGAACTTTTCCATGTGCCTTCCTGTGGTGGATGCCAAAGGCTTTGCTTCCACCCATTTAGTGAAATAGTCGATGGCTACGACCAAGAACTTTACTCCTCCTGGAGCAACTGGCAGAGGACCTACAATATCTATCCCCCATTGGCTGAAGGGCCATGCGGAGGTTACAGAGGTCATATCTTGTTTTGGTAGCCTTGGAACCCTTGAGTGAACTTGACAGCTTTCACATTTTTGAATGATGTCGACTGCGTCCCTGTGCATCGAAGGCCAGTAATACCCGATCCTCATGATTTTAGAAACAACGGAGCGGGGTCCTGCGTGAAGCCCACAGGATCCTTCATGCACTTCTTGAATGATGTTGGCGGCTTGCCTAGGTCCTACACAGCGTAGCCATGGGGAAAGAAAGGACCTTCGGTATAAGTAGTTCCCCATGATCCTATACTGTGGTGCTTTGATACGGACCTTTCGAGCTAATTTCTGATCCTTCGGCAGTATACCACTTATAAGATATTCTCTAATTGGAGTCATCCAATTTGAGTCTTCCTCCTATATTATGTCAGACACTTCCTTTCGAACGATGGACCTATCTGCCAACACTTCAACCAGAACTTCCTTAGTTAAATAAGCGAATGCCATTGATGCCAGTTTGCTAAGTGCATCCGCCTTCTTGTTTTGATTTCTCCGAACATGCTCTATGTTGTAGGATGCGAACCCTTCGAGCATTTCCTTGGCCTTATCCAGGTATTGCTTGATCACAGGTTGTCTTGCCTCGTAGGAGCCTTTTATTTGATTGGCCACGAGTTGTGAATCAACAAAGATAGCCAAGTCTTTTACCTCCATGTCTTTGGCCAGTCGGAGGCCTGCCAGCAAGGCTTCGTACTCCGCTTCATTGTTCGTAGCGTCAAATTCAAAATGGAGTGCATAAGTGTACTCCTTCCCTTTGGGATCAACAAGCATGAGGCCTGCACCGGAACCATCGGAGCTGGAGGCTCCATCAGTATAAAGTTTCCACCCTTCGATTACTTTATCAGGCTTCTTTTCTGCAACCTTTGTGTCATGCTTTGTTTCGGAGGGTGTTTCTGCTAGAAAGTCTGCCAATATTTGCCCTTTGACCGAGTTTCTGCCCTTGTATTCAATATCATGCTCTGCTAGCTCGATAGCCCATTTAGCTATCCTTCCAGATTTCTCCGGCTTCGAAAGTATCTGCTTAATTAGCTTGTCAGTGAGTACGGTTATGGGGTGAGCTTGGAAGTACCTTCGAAGGCGCCTCGCAGCATGGACCAATGCTAAAATTAGCTTCTCCAATGCTGGATAATTTAGCTCAGCTCCCTGTAGAACCCTGCTAACGAAGTAGATAGGGATTTGCTTCTTCTCCTTTTCTGCCAATAAAACAGGGCTGATGCTTTCGAAGGAGGTTGCGATGTACATAAACAACACTTCGCCTTTGATTGGGGCGGTAAGTGTTGGTAGAATAGCCATGAAATCCTTGAGCTTTTGGAAAGCTGCTTCTGCATCTATACTCCACTGGAACGTCTTTTTGTCTGTGCATCCTTTGAGTGTTTTGAAGAACGACAAAGATCTGTCTGCACCCTTCGACAAGAACCTGCTGAGGGCTGCTAGCTTTCCGTTCAGACTTTGCACTTCCTTTAGAGACTTAGGAGGCTGCAAATCCGTGATGGCCTTAACCTTTGAAGGATTGGCCTTAATACCTTGCTTGGTGATCAGATGCCCCAAGAATTGTCCTTCTTCCACACCGAAGGAACATTTCTTGGGATTTAACTTCATGTTGATGGCGCGAAGCTGGTCGAAGGTTTCTTTGATGTCGGAGAGCATGTCCTCCTCCGATCTGCTTTTGATGACCATATCATCTACGTACGCCTCCAGATTCCTACCTATCTGCTTGTGGAAGGCTTTGTCCACTAAACGTTGGTAAGTGGCACCTGCATTTTTCAAACCAAAAGGCATTTTTTTGTAACAATAAACACCTTTTCCTGTAAAAAAGGCTGTCTTTTCTTCGTCCTCTTTCGCCATTTGTATCTGATGGTACCCCTTATAAGCGTCTAGGAAGCACTTCAGTCGAAACCCTGACAAGGATTCCACCTTCCAATCAATTTCTGGCAGAGGGTAGCAGTCCTTCGGGCAGGCTTTGTTAATATCTGTGAAGTCCACGCACATTCGCCACCCTCCATCATGCTTCTTGACCATTACCGGATTGGCCACCCAAGTTTGATACTTCACCTCTCTGAGTATGCCTGCTGCTACAAGTTCGTCCACTTCTTTGCATGCGGCGGCACTTCTTTCGGGAGCCAGGCTTCGACGCTTTTGTTTGATGGGTTCAATATGTTTGAACTCATTGAGTTTGTGTTCAGTGCCGAAGGGCTTTCCGTCTATGGTGAGAGTTCTGGGGACTCCTGTCATGTCAGAGTAGGTCCAGGCGAAGACATCTGCATTAGCCCGTAGTACCTTTTCCAATTCTGCTTTAAAGGAGGTTGGGAGCTGCTTTCCGATTACCACCGTCTGATCAGGGTAGAGATCATTTACTACAATGCGTTCTTCAGCATCAGTACAACTGAGAACATCCTTCGGAGGCTCTTCCGAAACCTGTTTGATCCTTTTGCCCCCTTCCGTAGGCTCCTTCACCTTATAGCTGGAGAAAACCGTTCCAATGCCGAAGGGTGTTTGGAATTTGATCGCGGCATGTATGGTTGAGACAACGATGCCCATCTTCTGCATTGCTGTTCTTCCTATCAATAGGTTGTAGGGAGAGTCGGACCTTACGATCGTGAAAACCAGAGTTTCTGTTCTTTTTAGCCTTCCTTCTCCAATCGTAACCTCTAGAGGGACTTCTCCCAAGGGCCATGAGTGTTCCCCTGAGAACCCTACTAAGGGTACCTTCGAATCTACTCTCTTCGACCTAATCGAAGGCTTGAGCTTTAGAAAACAGCGTTCGTAGATTACTTCACAGGAGCTACCGCAGTCTAGGTAGGCCCTGTTTACTTCTCTGTTGGAGATCAAGACCTTAATGACCACGGGATCATTTGAAAGAACTTTCCCTGTGATGGAAGGAAAGGTGACATCTCCTACTCCGCACAAGGCTTCTTCCGTTTCTTTCCTTTTCAAACCAGAGTTATCCTTGTAAACCATGAGGATGGGTGCTTCTACAGGTGTGGTATCTTTCCCTAACTGTGTATCAGAGACCTTGTCTTTACCTTTCTTTATACCCTTCACCAAATGTCCCAATTGACCAGACTTCACGGCCTCTTCTATCTGTTTCTTGAGCTCTCTGCAGTTGTTGGTGTCGTGTCCGTAATCGTCATGGAAGTAGCAGAATTTGGAAGTATCTCTGGGCCTGCCTCTGTTTGCTAAGCGAGGAGGAGGATCAAAGGCCTTCGCAGCCTTTTCCGTAGCAAGTATCTCTCTTGGAGATTTGGACAGATTAGCCAAGAGCCCATGGTTGATGTTTTTGTGGTATGGTGTAAACCTGTCCCTGTTTTTGTGTTTGTTCTTCGACCCCTCCCACGAAGGATGCTTCGTGGCTTTGCTGTGACTTTCTTTATTTTCAACCGGAGCCCCATTGGTAGACACTTCTTTTGCTTCGATCCAGGTGTAAGCCTTTTCCACCAAACCCTTATAGGTTGCAGGGAGATCAGTGGAGAGGAATTCAACCAAACTTCTGTTTCGTAGGCCATGCACGAAACCTGAGATGCGCTGGTCCTCATGCAAGCCCATTATCTGTAACGTGTCATCGGTGTATCTGGTGATGAAAGCTCTGGTGCTCTCATTTTCCTTCTGCTTGATGTTGTGCACCGTTAGGTGCGTTCTTGTAAACTTTTTATGTTGGCTGAAATGTGATCTGAACTTGGCCTTGAGATCATCCAAATTCACAATGCTGCCTGGTTTTTGCCCGTTCCACCATATACGAGCAGAGTCTCGTAGGGTGTATGTAAACATGTGACAAGCTACCGGCATAACCCACTTCTGCATTCTAATAGCCCCTTCGAACAAGTGTAAAAAGTTATCCGGATCCCCTTTCCCATCGTAGGTACCAATATGCGCGGGCATTTTCAACCCATCAGGCAAAGGGTAGTCTTCTATCCATCTTACGAAGGGTGTTGTGGAGCCCATAGGCTCCGAATAAAGGCAGTTATAAGGTGGCATGTAGGTAGGGGCAGCGTTATATGGGTTATGATTTGGAGGTATTCCAACAGGGTTTTGGTTAACATATTGAGGGTAAGCAGTAGGTATATAAGGTGGGTGACTTCCGACAGGGTACGAAGGATATACCATAGGTTGCCCGTAGGGCATACTTCCGTATGGTTGAGCAAAACTGGGGTTACTATCCTGCCCATTAGGTGGGGGATAAACCCCTTGAGGGTAAGATTGAGTTTGAAAAGGAGGGTACATACCATGAGGAGGAAGACTTCCTCCCCCATTCATTTGAGATGGATTGCCTTCTATGCCAGATGCGTGAGAAGGCTGCAACGGAACCCCTGCCTCATTTCTTCCCAAGTGTGCCGCCAAAAGTGGTGGCAAATTAACTCCCGTAGCATCCCGTCGGTGACTCCTTCTATTAGAGCCTTCTACCGTGCCTTCCCTTCTGGTCGGAGCCCTCTCCGGAACATCTTCAAAACCAACTGACCTTCCACTGGGCCTTCGACTGTTCGGAGACCCGATCCTTAGCACTGAGCGCGTAGCCCCAGAAGCCAAGGGTCTAGCTTCCATTTCCAACTCTTCGTCATATTCATCGCTTGAGTATTCCAACTCCCTACGCATCTCCACATTCCGAGCTTGCCTTCTTCGAGCCCTCAGTAAAGATTCTAAGGCTTCGATGTTAGCTTCGACAAACGCTGGGCTAATTACCGGTTCAGGGTTAGCCGAGGTTGAAGCGTGGTTGTTGGGAGTTATTTCAGGGTGAGATCGTGTGGTAAAAGTGGACGCGGTATTAGAAATTCACATTTGAAGTTGTTGGGAAATTCACATTTGAAGTTAATACTTATAGTGTTGAAGTTAGTACTGATAGTGGTATTAGAAAAGTATTAACTAGTTAGTACTGATAATGCAAAAGTTAATACTGATAGTGTTATGGTTGTACTGTTCTATATTAAGAATGTCGTGCATGGTCTGTAACAACATATCTTCTATACCAATAGAAGATATGATATATTTAATACATAGTTATCTCTGTAAGGGATCTCCTTAGTGTATAAAAGGAGATCCTAGCTAGGTCAGAAGATACACATATACTCTAGCCGTCTTAAGAAAAGCTTCAAGGTTGTAAACCCTAGTACTAGGAGAGTATTATTAATCAATAATATTGAAGTTGTTGGTGTTACATTTGTGTTTACATTAATCTTCTAAGTACATTCAAGTAGATTCCGCATACTTGTGTGTATCTACAACAAAGTTTCTCATTGCTGTTTTGGAACCATTCAAGGCAACTACACGTTTACAAGCTAAGTGTTCTAGATCCAAGGTTTGGGACTTCACATGATGCGAGGCTTTATGGAGATCCACCCGAGTTGTCATTGCTTTCACCGCTTTGGCTCTTTCTTCCCGTTTCTGAACTTTCTCTGTCACAATAGGTAAGATCTGATCGAAGTACTTGTCACAGTACTTTCGGAGGGTTGCGTCGGATGCATGCCCTTCGAGATCCGTCGAAGTTGTATGATTTTCTCTTTCTGCTGTACTCCATAATGTGGATACAAGAGCGGGAGTTGGCTCGGACCGAGTGCCCATGGTGAGTATTTTTCGGAACGCAGTTTTGTACTGGGTCCCACGAATGACGCGAACTTGTTAGTAAAAAAATGTGACGGGTTGTAATGGATGTGAGTATCGGTTGTTGGATTGGGTTAACAAGCTATTGGTGGACTGATCTTGTACTAATCCAAGTAGTTTGATTGAATTCCTTGCACAAGAAGAGTAAACCGTTAGCCTTACCGTGGGGACGGACCCCGCGATTAGACTCCGGCGTGAGAGTAAGTACACATTCTTGTCAGAGAAGTAAGAGTATGTGTGTGTTATTATGAGAGAGAAAGTTGTACCTTGTATGGGGATTAGAGCCCCTTTTATAGGCGAGGTTTACCGCTAGGGTTTCCTGGTTACTCGCATATAGTAGTTGGCTGCCGGAGCCGGACCCTTGTCGGACAAGGTTCCGTGTTAATCGCGGATGCGGACACAGGATACCTTCCGCGGCCGGAGGTTCGGTCTGCTAAGTATCCTGCGTGCGTCTTTTAGTCTGGACTATAGCCAATTTCGTTATTGGGCTTACTGTTGGTCCAGTGTTCGTAGTTATTCTCGTTGTTGGGCCTGAGCCCAACATGTGTATAGCACAAATTAGGCTTAATGAATCTGCTATACGTGTTATACGTCATCAATACACACATTGAGGCATGTATAAGTGTCTCTTTTACTTTAAGCACAAAAAAGCACCAATGGAAATTATAGTACGTTCTAAACTATTTCACATCATGTTAGTTTTCTTTCCATTTCACATCTTGTTAGCTTTCTTGCCTCATGTAGCAATGAACAGAATTCAACATTTTAACAATTCCATTTTGATGACTAGCAACCAACAAGTATATATAAGTCCACGAATTAGATAGCACTTTACATTCAAAAAAAGAAAACATCTAGCAGTCAACATGATTTCCAATTTTAATTTGCAATTTCTTTTATACATAGCCAAGATCTATTATATCAAAATGAATATATATAATATGGGTTTCTTACATATTTTTAATAGCAAATATATGCTTTTCAAAACCCTACTAGCTTTTGTTGCTTTATGTACCCTTTCTTGTCTTTCTTTTGCTCTCTTTTTCCCCATTCTTTACTTTTCTCTACTGATTTTCCAGTGGGCACTGCTTTCTTTTCACCATATCTCATTAAAGAGGACAATGATATCAAAATGAGTACTAGAATATATAATATATGTGATACACGCTTCACTTCTAGTGTGCACTTCCCAAAGTGAACTCTAAATTAGGCTTCTTGAGGCTGGTCTCTGAATGGCTTGATGAGCTCACTTCTGATGATCTCTCATTCTTTGTGCCTTTTAAATTCATTTCCTGCTGTTAAGAATAAAACTAGTCAGGGCCACATCATGAAATTTTGAAATCAATGTCAAATAAATAGCTAGCAACTTTTCAGAAATTATTACTTGATGATTCATAACTTTACATTTTTGAGCACATTCACAAAAGTTGTGAACATGTTAGTTTTAAAATATATTTAGCATGTAAATGTATCCTGTACCTACATATATGTGTATGTTAATAACCACATTATTTCATTCTTTAGAGGGTGCTAGTTTTAAATTTCAAGCACCTAGTTTTTGTAGAAAGTAACCTAGATATGAAGGGAGTTAATTTGTTTAGTTTCTTTGCTTTAATTGTTGGTGCCTTTAGCATATTAAAAGATATTGGCACTAAAATATTTGGATGTCCTGCCTAAGTTAAATACCTTTGTCTTTGCTACTCAGCTTTTCTTCCACTTTATATGAAGAATGTATCATATATTCCATTTAAAGCTTAAAGACTTAAAGATCACTATCACACTGTAAAAAGTATCAAAGGGGTAAATGAGGCTGTCTTTTGGTTAACAATGACCCCCACACATCTATCTAGTTCAAAAGAAAAGAAGTTTTTATTGCACAAATGCTAGTTCAGGCAGTAAATGTTAGCAATCAATATACATAACTACACTCATATATATTTTGTTTGACAAAGAAGATAAAATGCTTTACCTCTATGACATTATCCTAACAATTAAATGGATAATACTTTTTTGACACATGTTAGTGAATGTACGTTGTATTAATTAGTTATATCCCTTTCATTTGGACGATGCTCATGTTAAATTAGTTACTTATTTATCATTCTACCGCCATTACTATCTACTAATAATCAATATTTAGCGGACACGACATTCTTTATGAGATAGCTAGAGACAACATATTACAACAAAAAGCAAACCATAACTATTTTGGACTAATCAGCATGTATTTAAAACTATAAGTAGAATTAGAGTTTTACCTCAAGGGATGGCATGTTTGCTTCAAAATCCCCATGTTTGCCATGCAACAAAACTTCCCTACTACAAAAACAATAATAGCCAAGATTTAGAAGAGAATAATTCCAATAAAAAAGCCCATACCATAAGAAAAGAAGACAAAAGGTAAGTCATATATAGGGAAAGCCTTCTTTCAATGGTTAGTTTATAGCTATAGCTTCTCACTTTACCATATCTTTGAGATAAAAAGCTAAAATCTACCCATGTGAAATCTCCAATACCCATGACTTTCTATTATTTACAAATCCCTTTTTTTGTGTGTACCCATAACACCTCTAAACTTGTGGTTGCATTATGTACATGATGAAAAAGTGGAATAATTGCAATAAACACAAATGCATAGAAAGAATGTACAAGGAAGTTTAAAAAAGGACAGCTTTTGACAACAAGTTTAGAAGTAAAGGGGTCCCATTTTGAATGGTCATAAAATTGATTGAACACCACAATATCAAAGGGAAAGAGTTGGTTGAATTTTTGCTTTCTTCTTTCATAACATGTAATGACAAGAGTAAATGGACTTTTCTTGTTTTACTTAAAGCCACTTTTCAAGCCACTTGAAAGGGAGGTTGTTTTCTTGAAAGACTCGAAAAGCACAACCTAGACGTAAAACTTTTATTAGTATAAGAATAATTGACCATCCTTCATATTTAACTATCACAAATGTGACATATATTCAAACTCAACTCAAAAAGAAATGATTCATGTTGTTGAGAAACTAACACTTGAATTAGGAGTTCAGGTATTGCAAGATATTAACATTTTCTATCGATCTAGCTGGAAAAGGCGAGGATGGTGGTGAATAGTATACAGGAAATATAGGGCATGTTGATGTTAACACATGACTAATAGTCGCAAAAATAATGGACAGTGACAAGGAACACGAAAAGGAACTACCCACAAGCATTTGCATTTGGCGATACAACCACAACCAAACAGTGAAAATTGTCCACGAACTGTTTAAGCATGTTAGCTAGCCAAGCTCTTAAGCCTTGTGCAGAATCATGGCATGTAGTTTAAATCGTTTTTGGACTATATAATAATTATATGAAAAACTACATTTTACGTTTCAGGAAACATTAATTTTTGTAGTTGTTTATATACTTAGCATAATTCTCACCTTGATGAATTGCTCCAAAGACCATACTCTTTATCTTGATGAACAACAGGCCGTCCTCCGTACTCAGCTAATAACTCCTTTCTTTGATTTTGAATGCCAAACATTATATCATCATAATTATCCGCTGATGACCCGTTTTCATAAACTTCAGATTGTCCTACATAAAGACAATAAACCGCCGATCCAAAGTTAACAAAAGTGTCATGCAAGTCGATACATATATAAAAGACAAACAAGTAAGGGGACTAATTAACCTGAAGAAACCAGTGCTTTGTCCGTCGTCTTTATAGTTCGATACATCTGCAAAACATGAATGAGCAACTTCTTATTTCTTTTTCGACGCTAATAGCATACTTTAATCTATTCTTTATGGCACTTAATAACTATATACAATAAGGTAAACTAGTATAATTAGAAAAAAAATCATCATTACATTCACATTATCTTTATCTTGGTTCCAAAATATAATGTCATAAATTTACTTTCACCATATTGTAACAAGAGCGAAAGACAATTTAATGTGTTTGATGCATCACAAAAAGGTTAAGTACGAACGTAAATAAATGACTACAGACTATATGTGACCATGCACAAAGAAAGCATACATTTAAACACGAATCTATTGTAGACTGCATGTCTATATGTGTGAAAGACTCTTTAATTTAACCATGGTTAAATATGTATGGTCAATAAACCACATGTGGTGCATGCTACACTAGACATATGGAGTATACACATATCATTGACAAATGATGGCCTTTTTTGTACTTTCCCATATCTCAAGTTCCTCTGAAAAGGAGAGAATTATTAATGTTCTTATTCAATTCAAAACCTAAAAAAATACACACATTTACACCATGGACTGTGTGTAAACATGGTCTAGCTTCTGCTTTACCTATTTGTCCTATTGTGTATGTGTGGATACATGTATACATTATATGTTCATCTATGCATTTATGTATGTATGAATATTAAATATATCTAAAAACATGTGTCTGTAAAGCAAAAAATAAAGCTGATTCTGAAAGCTGTGGCTATGCAGAACCATCTGATCCAGTAGCAGGAGAAGATAGAAGAAAAGAAGAACAAGAATAAGTGCCAAAAATTAGAGATGAGTCTTTGCATGGGAAAAGTATAATATAATTTGAACTTATTATATAGTACAAATATTGGTTTTTATATTTCTGATAATACAAAGATGTTGTTACAGTCTGAAAGTCAAAAGTAAATAAATCAAAGAGGTCTTTGCCTGCATATAAAATCAAAAGTGAAAATTTCTTAAACGAACAATATTCTATGCTACTTTACGAAACAGGTTCTCGCACAGGGTATTTACGAAAATGAACTTTTAATGTTATCCGTTGGATCTCTTAAAACATAAAATCCCAACCCTACACGTGTATTGCGAGGCCCTGGGCGTGGCCTGGGCGTGGTGCTTGCTGGGCGTGGGCGTGGGCGTGGCCTGGGCGTGGCCCTGGGCGTGGGCGTGGCCCTGGGCGTGGGAGGTGCTGCATGGTGGGCTTGGGCGAGGCAAGGTGAGCCTGGGCGTGGAGCTAGGCGTGGGAGGTGCTGCATGGTGGGCTTGGGCGAGGCAAGGTGAGCCTGGGCGTGGAGCTAGGCGTGGGGCGCTGCAATGGTGGCTGAAGCGAGGTGCTGCAATGGTGGCTAGAAGATGGTTGCTACAAAAAGTAGACAAAGACAACACACGGGTGAAAATGACATTTTTTGGTCACTTTGGTAAAGTGTGGGAAAACGGTTCAGTTTCGTATTATGAATGTGTATATGGTTCGTTTGGGTAATTGCTTTAAATCAAAAACTTAAGCCTGAAGGTTCATACCTTTATGTACTATACTACTATATATGTATAAATAAATATTATCTATATGTTTATTCCATAGACAATGAATCTTGAAAAACTATAAAGTATATCAAGATCCTTTGCATTGATAGCTAATAAGGCATTTTTACATTGTTTTTCCTTCTACACATTGAATTTATTCTTAAAATGCCATAAGAAAAGCACAATAAGGTTTATAGAAATTAATGGAGAAAGTTATAATGGACCAAAAAATAGCTAGAAAGTATTTTTAGTTGTTGATCCGAGTTACATCGAACCAAAAACGGCGAAAAAAATCACCCTTTGTTTTGATGACTAGAATGTTGTGTTAGCTAATTCAATACTTGGCTAGCTAACAACAAATTGGCAAACTTGAAAAATGCTTTTTATGATTTTGAAGTTCAATTTTCCAATTTTCCCTTGTTGTACTTTCAGCTTTATATAATCATACTGTACTATCTCTGTATAATGTTTTTAGTGTACAGAATTATGACCATTTACAAAAATTCTTTTTAAATAGATATCAATGCAAACTAGTCAATATATATGGTACATAGATCAGAAATTAAACCCATTTAAAATAACTAGAAAAATAAAAAAGATAATTAAAAATGGAAGAGCTAGGGTTAGCAATTAAGTTTACCTGTAAGTGAGATTTTACATGTGCTAATGTGAGATCCTTCACATCCATTAGCTCAAGAACTGACTTGGGTGTTGCTCCTGAATTCATTCATAAATTCCAAAAGCAAATATCAGTAAACAAATTATATATCCAAAAAATGAAAAAACACAAACAAAATCTAGATTTTTTTATT
This sequence comes from Chrysanthemum makinoi, assembly GCA_910596185.1. Classification (NCBI taxonomy): domain Eukaryota; kingdom Viridiplantae; phylum Streptophyta; class Magnoliopsida; order Asterales; family Asteraceae; genus Chrysanthemum; species Chrysanthemum makinoi. Next base: position 54,148,892 of record OU343217.1, on the reverse strand, counting down.
AATGTTTTTTATCAAATAAGAACATAAACATCTTGAACTAAAAAACTTCAAACCTAAATACTTAAAAACTTCCTTATTTCACTTCTTGATCACTTATAAATAATGAGATAAAAAGTTTAGATAAGCAAATCTTAAACACCAATAAACTTGATTATTTAATTTAATGTACAGCAAAACAAATTATTTTTATAAGATAATAAAGAGAGAACATACTTTCATGACCACCCAAATGCTCAACAGCATGAACAAATCTAGCATGAAGAGTGGTAGTCCATCTCATCCTAGGAGCACGAGCACTACGCTTTCCAGGATACCTTGCGGACAAAAAGCGCGATCGCGCTATATGGCAAACACTATTTCCATGACTTAAAGAAGATGAACTAGTACTACTAGCAATATTGCAAGAATCCAGTGAAGGTTGGCTATTTTGATGAGGATATTGATGTGCTAGCATGTGAAAACTATTAGGATGATGAGGGGTATTTTGGTAATAAATAGGAGCTCCATTAACAGGTGGCAAAAACCCTAGTTGTTGATGATGGTATTGATCATGAAGATTTGTTGTGTTTGTGATCTGGGTGAGGTTTGATTCATTCGAATGAGCCGGGTAGGGTACGTAGAGTCCGAACGGTGTGTCGGGTCTTCTTGTTGAGCCATGGTGGTGGTTTGGGGAGCTTAAAGTGTTCAAGAAATGACCCATGTTTAGGCCATGATCTTGATGAGTTTGGTTTGATGTTTGCCATATTTTTGAGGTGTTTTGTGTGTTGGGTGGGCTAATCTTAAGAGATAGGTCAGGTTGTGGTGGAAAAAACTCCATTTTCACTAGCTAAGCTTACAAATTTTTTGTTCTTGAATCTTGATTCAAGTTTTTTAGGTTATGATCAAGAGATTTCAAGAGATATGGTTGTGCTGAATGAAAGAAAAGATGAACTTAAAGAGTATGAAATAAAGGGTATGGTTGTATATGGTATATGAAGTTTTTGTGTAAAAATGGACACTTGATAATTGAGACCTAAGAGGGGGGTAGGGGCCTTCATTTTATTTCTTTATGTGGACGTGGGGGTAGGAAAGGAAATAGAGAAAAAAAGATGAAAAAAAAGAAAAAGTGAATAAGTTTGAGACTTTGATTCCTTCACTTATCTTTCAACTTTTTCTTCTTAGTTTTTAGTTTTTACTTTACAAGATATCTTAAAGTATTGCATGTAATATCCGAAATCTAAGGAAATTGATTAGATTAATAAGTGCTTAAGTATTAGTTTAAACCATGTATACATATAATTATACCATATAATTAGGTCTTATATGATTTTAACAACCAGTCATGATCTATAGATGCATCACATCAGAAACGTAGAACGATGAGTTTTTACTCAAAGGGTCCATATACACATAACATTAAATGGCAACTTATAGCTAGCGGATATGATTCCATGTATTATGTTTGATGTCTTGTCGTTGTTACATTGTGATGATTGAGAAGATGAGTTCTACAAGTTTCCCTTCAACTGAGACAATAACTTAGGTAAGTATTTAACATCACAAAAACGTCAAAGCTTAGTGTTCAAAATCATAAACTCATACTCCGTAATTGAAACTAGCAGGTACCTACCCTATAATTACAATTTGCAGCGAGTAATGATTTTAGATATTACATTTTCTGTGATAATAATTTTCTTGAAGGCGAAAAATTTATATTGCAATAATTTTAAGAGACGGCTTAATACAGTATAAAAATTTTCACATTGTAATGAGATCCGCTGCAAACTCAAATTCTTTAAAGAACAACCCCACCCATCCTGGCCATCCGTTTCATCTTCATCCAACGGTTGATCAAATGCATCCAATTAAAACTGCAAGGGCAAAAATGTAAAAATACAAAAACATAAAATATATTATAACAACCTGTCATTTAAACACACATCATCTCTCATCCATGTCTTCTCCTCCAAAAAATTCCGGTTAACCGGAAAACGTTCTAAAATCACCGGAAAAACTTCCGATTAACCGTAAAACTTCCCGTTTAACAGTCAAATCACGGTAAAACTTCCGTTTAACCGTAAAAACACAAAAAAAACACAAAATAAAAAGAAAACAAAAAAAATCACTGAAAATCTTCCAATTAAACCGTAGCATAACTGTGATTCTTTAACAATGGCTGAAAATCAAATATAAAAAACGTTGATTTTGATCTAATTTAGATCTATTTTTTGATCAATTATACCATAAATAACAATCGATTTGTTAAAAAAATGGATGATTATCAGTTAAACGAAGCATATTTAGTTGTTGTTGCAGTTGTGGATGCTGAAAATCGTGTGATGAATTCTGAAATCCAGGTTATGAATGAAGTTGATGTTAATCCAGATGCACACCATGTGTTTGATGAAATGCGTCTGTGATAATCACATGTGATTCTGAAGCAAAATCACATGTGATTTTGCTTCAGGTAATTCATATGAGAGGTAAGCACCCATCTTATCGTTATCAATTCCATACTTGATGTAGTTGTTGTCGAGAGTACAAACTCTAAAAATGTTTGTCATTGGTCATTATCAATCACATTGTAGAAGGTAAAACAAAAAAAAAAACGAAAAACAAATTGCTATAGTTGGTTGGTTGGTTGTTTGGATGTGATGTTAGCTACCCATTTACCTTGTGTGTCGATTGTCAAAAAGTTTGGTGTTTGATAAACTTCGACTCATGTTTGATACTAGGGGTAAAAAGGATAGTGAAAAGTGTCATTTTACTTGCACGGTTTCACCCATCTTAGTGACAATGGTTACTCTGTTGAGGACCTTATAATTCAACTCAAAGAATGTGAAAATGTAGCATAATAGGTAATTAACTTGTAATTTTAAAAAGTGTATTAGCTGTTATGATTTGTTAAAACAATCACATGTGATTTTGTGTAAAAATCACATGTGATTTTGTGTAAAAATCACATGTGATTTTGATATTAATCACATGTGATTCTAGCATAAGTATTCATTTTGTTTTCTTTTTTTTGTTCTATAATAAGGTTCTGCACTTCTGCGTTCTCTTGAATACGGATCAGTGGAATGAAAGAATGGAAGAGAAATAGCACTTCAAGCTAGAGCTAAGCCGAGAAAGAAATATGGATGTTGCGGAGAGAAGACTAACAAGAACACAACAAGTCAACATGTCCGTTAAATCCAAAATTTCATTTCAAAACAATTAAAAATGGCTAAATAAGTGGCTAATGCTTCTTGAATTTCATTTTTTTTAATATTCGGGTATTTCATTTCATTTGAACTTCTGTAAAAGTGTTATGGATTTTAATTTGAATATATGGAATTCTACTTGAATACTATTTTGTTTGATGTTCTAGCAGATTTGGTATCATACTGAATATAATCACTTGTGATTCAACTCAAAATCACATGTGATTCATGTCAAAATCACATGTGATTCATCTCAAAATCACATGTGATTCGTGCAAAAAACTCATACGATTTTCATTACAAAATCACATGTGATTCATGTGAAAATAACATATGATTTTCTCATGAATCACATGTGATCTAGATGTATAACTTGCCCAGGCTACGACCATGGGCTATCATATTTACCAAAATTAAGAAGACATATGTTAAAACTTTCAGAAAAAGATCGGTTAATAAACATACGAATTGTTCAAAGATCATTACATACTTCTAATAAGATCATTACAACTTGTTCAGAATACGATAAACAAACTACGACAATAAACATGTACTATCTTATTTTTTGGGTAGCGATATTATAAATAACAATTTAAGCAGCTCAAGTTGTGCTTCACCATCAAATGATATTTCAAAGTAGTCAATTTGTTGGCTTGAAAATTCAGATTAATATAGCATTCTTCATAATGAAAGACGAATTCTACTGTGCCGAGATGAAAATATAGATGAACTCCATTCAAGTACCAACTCCATGTCCATATTCACAATATAAAACTCATGTTCAACCATAAACTGATATACCATAAACCATTACATTGTACCCCCCAGATTGTGTTTCAACAACACTTTCATTATATGAAAAAAACAAAAATGTGAATGCCTAAAGACTTCGCTTACATTAACATATAATAGACAAACGAATCACATGTGATTCCCTTTGAATCACATGTGATTCAAAGGGAATCACATGTGATTCAAAGGGAATCACATGTGATTTTTGAATCACATGTGATTTATAAAACTTATGCTTAGACTGTACAACACTAGCTGAAGCCTTAGACCGTACAACATCAGTCGTTGCCTTATCCTTCACAACAATACCAATTTGAATCTTGTAACCGTTTCATCTTGTAAAACAAATCGACACCCTTTTTCTGCTTACCCGCATCCTTCTGACAATTTTAGTTTATGGCAGTTAAACCAAGAATCACCTGTTTCAGCAACCGTTGTGTCACAGGACAAAATCTTTTGAATATGTTCGAATAGAACGTTAACCCTCAACGGCTCCTTATGAGAACCTTTCAGTGGATGTCCTTCAGGAACAAAAATCCTAGAAGTTAACCTTTGAGTACCTGGTTGACGTGCATAAAGAAACAATAAATATATTTTTGAGTAATCAATTATAGATATATGTTTAAGAATCACATGTGATTTTACAGTCTAAAATATATACCCATATTTGCTAAATCACGGGTGATTATCACATATGCATTTCATCAAACACATGGTGTTCATCAAAAATCATAACAACAAACAACCACAACAACAGTAATCTCAACACATCAATAACATATAAAAACAACAAACACTACCTAATAACAACACTAATAATAAAAAAGCACATGTGATTCGTTATTAAAAAAGAAAAAAAAAACATAAAAACTAACCAACAAAAAATAACTAACAATAAAAAATAACCAACAACACATCAAAATAACTATCAACACATCAAAATAACAAAATTAGCAAAATAACTAACTAACAAAATCATCATCACCAAAACAATAAACACGACAAAATAACATGCAAATAACAACATATCAAAACAAAAAAAACATACTTAACATCCTCCTCCGCCGATTACCACCATAAACCCCACCGTGTAACCACCACCAACAATCATCACTAACCGTCACCATCAAACACCAAACCCAACACCGAACCCTCTCCTTCAATCGAACACAACACTAAAACCTAACCTTATTCATAACCATAAAAAACAGCGACACTTACACAACCACCACAAATAAATTAAGATGAACAAATATATACCATATCGTCATTTCGAGGATCAGTTTGATGAGCGAGTGCTGATGAAGACGATTGGAGCAACGGCTCACCTTCAGATAGTGTTATTTCATGTCATAAGTCCATTGTTTAGAAGTAATTTTGATCAATTTTGCATTTGGGTGGTTAGGGTTTGTAAATTGGGGAAAACCATTTAGTGAGAGAGAATGTGAGAGAGAGAGAGAGAGAGTGTGTGTGTGTGTGAAATATATGTGTAAATGAAAGTAAATGAGAGAGGGTGAGAAATGACGAGGGGAGAGTAAATGAGTAGGTGATAACATTACAAAACTGCCCCTTTGTTAAATATATAATTTAAATTATGATTAAATCTAGCCATTGGATCAAAGTTAAATGAAAGGCCAGGATTGACTTATTTGTTCTTTAGATAAATTATGTTCTGTAATGAACTTTTCTCATCACTATATTAAATAAGATTTTTTTATTTATTTTAAAACATTGCAAATATGTTTTATATTTTGTATAGATAACTAAGATTATATCAATAGAAATTCATTTACTTTCATAATTATAAATTGCGCTAAATAATTAATACATACTTTATACCATAATAAATAAACAAAAATAAGACTGAAAATAAACTTTGTCAAAGTCTAAGGTAGAAGAAAATATTTACTTTTGTGAGTATTTATATACATGGTTTTTATCTTTTTGTTTAAATCGAAGTCTCATTATAGCATTTGAGCCCAAGTTGTATTTGACAAAAAACATAATTTTCTCTAATTCAATCAAACCCAAATCCTCCACTACTTACCGCCTTTCACTCCACCACTGATTACCCATCCGCCGTTGATACCAACGATTAAATCTTTCATCTGTTGTCCTATCTTTTTATTAACATCGATCTTCTATCAACCACTTCCTTGTACGATTTGTTTGATCCTCCAATCATCTACATCCTATATCTATTTTGTTAATAATTTTTCCGGTTAGATATACATTTTTATATATGTGCTTTCGGTTGGATCACTGCATCTATGTGAAAAATCAATGTTTGTGTGATATTATATTCTAAAATTTTTTCTTTTCTTTTGTAGTACTTTGTTTGGTTTGCAGAATGACCTTATTAGTTATATTTTTAAGTGAAATGGTGTTTTATGTATTATATTAATTGTAGGTATTGACCAATTAATATATTTGTGTTTTGATGCATTATTTATTTGTACATTTTGCTTAAGTAGGTGTACCTGCTTAAAATATAAGTAGGTATAATGGTTGTAACATATGCTTAATTGGTTGTAATGCTTACAAAAATGTTTTAGTGAATTTAATGGAGGAATTATATGTAGTTTATATATCTTAATTTCTTTTAAGTATCACAAAACCAGTTTAAACATGGGGCAGAAGCCGAACTAAAATAATTCGGGTGCACGAAAAACTAGAAGTGAAATATACGGGTTTTGATTAAGATCTGAGTTTACTTTTTGAGAAATGATAGAGGGACCTAAACTTAGGCATAAAAATAAGTGGCATCATCCTGATGGTTCTAGACAGGGACCCATTTATTTTATAACCCATTAGGATGATGTCACTTAGTTTTAGGCATAAGTTTAGGTCTAAATTTAGGTCCCCATATCATTTCTCTTACTTTTTACATGTTAATCGACTAACTAAACAATATGTAAAAATTGTTATTTTGACTATGTATAATTACAAAAATCAGAGTTTTATTTATGAAAATCAACATTATTATGAAGCTTAATTATGTCAGTGTCCCGTGACATCATCAACCCAGCTAGTTACGCCATCGATTTAAAAGAATTGGAGTACTTCTTAATTGATCATACAAAATTATACGTCGAGATGGCAAAATAGGTGAGTCGGGTCAGGTGACGGTCCTAGATGGGTTTGGGTCTAAATAGGTCCGGGTCTAGATGGGCTTTTAAGAAATATGGGTACTAATAGGTTTGGGTCTAGATGGGTTTTGACCCGTCTTACTTCAATTTTTTTTAGCAAAATATGAAAAAGTGAGAAAAAGGTAAAATTGACCATTAGACCCGTTAGTAATTGTTATATAACGAGGATTTCAATTCGCGCGTTGCTGCGGAGTATTTGTATACGGTATTATTGTATGTGATAGAAGTGTAAATTTGCAAAAATTAAGATAGAGTTTACTATGTTAGGTTTCTTAGTTAAAATAAGTTCTGTTGTATTAACTAAAGTGACATCACAACCAAAACAAATTTAACTAAAACCGTTTAAAACAACCAATATAAGTTACATCTAATGAAACTATCCCTGCCAAAAAGAAAACGCTCTGAACAACATAAATACAAAGTACAAAAAAAAAAAAAAAAAAAAAAAAAAAAAAAAAAAAAAAAAAAAAAATCTAAACTCAGTTACAAAGATACATCATTTAGAACCCAAATTTCAAAAACTTATTAAGATAAATGATGGTAGGGATGGTGATGAGCCCGCCTACTATAATCTGATGAAAGTATCTCTGTAAAATGAAACATGTTTTAGGTGACATTAAAAGAGTTGACAACATATGGTTAATGATGACGATCCTAGATCGTAACCATATGCTATTGATACTTTCTATCACAAATATACCTCACCTCGCTGAGTTGGAAGATATCTACTGCTGCCTATACAAAAATAATAATACAATGTTAGTTTATACAGTCATATCTGAAGCAACGAGACAAAACAGGTTAAATATCTAAACAATCCAAAACCTATAATGAAGAAAGTTATTAGCTACATCTTGAAGAACTATAAAGTGTATGTCTACGAAATTGGTGTAAAGTATTTGGAATGAAGACAAAACACATCAACATAATGATGAAAATAGCAGCACATGAATTGTTTTTGGAATACTTGAGTTGTTCTAGGAGATCAACACATATGCTCTAACTATTTAAGGATCATGTCCCGCCTTCAGAGTAAAATCTATGTTAGAATCTCCTCCCAAATCAAGAAACATTTATCTATGAATTTGATCATTTTGTATTTAGGCTATTCATGATATCTCGAGTCGACAGAATAATATTGAGTTGAGGAGGATGGCAGAAATTGGTATGAAGTTTTTGTACAATATAAGCAAGTAACATTTTTTATAAAACGAAGGTCAGCCAAAGACAGTTTCTTAAAATAACTTCTCCTTACGCGCATCGCAGAAAGCCTCCATATCAATTGTTCACATCCTCTGCACCCAACATAAGTGTGTCCAATTGACATATCTTGAATATCCTAAATATAAAAACGAAAAATATGTATGTCTTTGCTCAGATATTGTATTGGCTGCAAAAATGGTTGCTTTTTATGGTTTCCAATATTCTTCTGTGCCAAAATTAAGACTTAAAGGGCGATAAAATCATCATATCCCGGTAGGGGTGTCCAAAAAAAACCGAGGAACCAAAAGAACCGAGGAACCGTACCGGTACCGACCGGGAACGGGACCGTATATTAGAACCATGGTACGGTTCTTGGTTCCTAAAATTCCAAAATTTCGGTTCTCGGGACGGTTCGGGTCGGAACCGTCCGGTTCCGGTACTTTCCCGAAAGAACCGACTTTTATGAAAATATGTAATTTTATAGGGTTTGTTTGGGATATTGTGTACATGCAAGTATGCGGCCTTTTAAAAAAAATAGAAAAAAGCCTGCCTAAACCTAAAAACCCATAAACCTTAACCTTTAATCCATTGATTACATTCAAAGATTCAAACGTCATTCATCAATATGAAAGTAAGTTTTTTTCTAAATTGGAATATCGAGTATGCGCATAGCCGCATATCGAACAATTTGTGTTGCTCAGTAACAACTAACAAGAAGTTGTAATTAACTATTGGTATTTGTTGTTCATTAAACTTAATGATAAAAGTCGAGAAACAATTAACGATTATGGCGTCACTGCATGATATATTGTCACCATGTAAGTTATTGTAAGCTAGTCACCATGATTGATATATAATATTCTCAACGAGTTTGCAATTATTTTCGTGGATAATGAGTTTGCTATTACCGGATATATGTTTTTTTGTTTGTTTGTAAGTCAAGTTGTGGAATACTATTAAGGCTGTCAACTTCTCTCGAAGTTCTATGAACCGAGTACCGTAAATTCACATCCATCTAAACATTTTGTTTACACCTTGGTACTCATGGGAATTACCGAAAATTCCCGTACCGGAACCGAACCGAAAAACTTGGGACGGTTCTTGGTTCCAATTTTTTCTTATTTTCGGTTCTCGGTTCTTTCGGTTCGGGACGGTTCTAGTACCATGGACACCCCTATATCCCGGCAACCACCATCTAATAGATTCATAAAAACGATTGGTAAAATTCTCCAAATGAAGCTTCAGAATTCTTTTCATCGATTATTGATAATGGAAAACAGTGGTTAAGAACACAACTAACCTCTAAAATTAGGTAGCAGATAGTAATTAACCCACCAACAAACACAACGGTATCATTGCACCCACAAAGCTGAGGTCACCAATCTTCCTTCAGCAGCGTCAGCTGACAAACATCTGAGAAATCCTAAGCAGAATCGCATATACAAAAAATAAGAATTCATGGACAAACAAACATGCAAGTATAGCATCTTATGTATACCAACAGAATCATAGACACTAAAGAATGTCATATATGATTAGGCTTAAGTCTGCATAGAGCAAAAAGAGCATGATCAATCTGCCATGGCTGCAACCATAGCAAGTTACCCTGCCAACATGCGGATAATCTTAGCCTTCCTCGATTGAGATCAGACACATTAAAATCAATCATCATTGCCTCTTATAGTTGTGAATATCGACTAAAGACAACTTCAATAATAGTAAAAGAATCTGATAATCACATAGGACGAAATGTGCTTGATCATGTTCAAAAAACATCTAACTGACCACTAAGCACAACGCTCTTATCAAGGTTTTTTGGTCAAATGCGAGATAAAATCCAACATCCACATACCCACTTTCACTTTATCTAACCCCCAACTACATGTAGCAAACACAACAAGCAACTAAAAGTAGCAAAAACAACAAGCAACTAAAAGTAGCAACAAAGAGAACATCAAACAGATTGAGCATATTATATAATTTCTACTCGTTAATCACATGGACACCTCGAAATGCAATTACACCAAGATGACTTACCTAATTCACAAAGAAACTAAAAAATGCAACAAAAAAAACACCAAACAGTTTAAGCACACTTCATAATTACCTTTTGAAAATCACATTGACATCAAACAAACAAAAAACAAACTCTTTACTAATCAAACTGACCTTCAATTATCCTACACCTTAAAATGCAGTTACACAAGGAAGAGCTACCCAATGCACTAAGATACCAAAAGCAACAACAAACAAATCATCAAATAGTTCAAATAAATCACATCAATATCAAAGAAGCCAAAAACAAACTATTTACCAGCCAACTTACTGTCACATGCTTCAAACTCAAGAAAACACTTTTGACGCTGCGACTGAAAACACCTATCTGATGAGGCTCAGGTTTGCAAAAAAATCTGAAAAAATGATCAATTTACCATGGCTGCAAACTCAGTAGATTGCCCCGCCAAGATACGATCAATCTCAAATTTGCTCGATTCTATTCAGACACATTCAAATAAATCATCATAGCCTCGTAATAAGATTATCCAAACATCACATACGAAAAAAAAGTGCCTGATCATATTAAAAAACATCAAATTAACCACTAACTTTGACATCACACAATGACCTTCTGAAAACTAATTTCTAAAGTGCGTGACATAAATCAACATCCACATACTCAATTTCACTTTCCCTAACTCCTAATTACAAAAACATAACACACCAACAAACTAAAAATTGCAGCAAACAAAAAATCAAACATAATGGCTCGTCATGTTCAAAAACATATAAATGACCACTAACTCATATGATACACTATGCACTTTGCAAATATTTTTTGTTAAGTGCGAGACATAAACTAGTATCCACTTGTTGCGTTTCACTTACTCAAACCTTTTTGTTAATGTTTAGTTTTACACAATGATATCCGTTAACCTAATCGCACCTTGAACTACAATGACACCAAGAAAACTTACCTAATTCACCAACAAACTAATAGACGCAATGATGTGTGTTTCGTTGTAGGTATCTTTATATTCAAGTTTAAATTTATATTTTGCCAGACTATACCTAAAGACAAACTTTCACGGGTAGTGTACCCGATCAGATGTAGCCAGTGGGGTAAGTACGAGGTTGTTCTGAGGAGCAGTGTTGTTTAAAATTAACCTAGTCTAGGCGATACTTACTCTTCTCAATGGCTAGGTTTGTTGAAGAGCACTATACTAACTTAAGTGTTTTGGGCATTATCTGTCTAACCTCGGGTTCCTAGGCCTCGAGTCCTAAGAAAGGACACCAATGAAGCCATGTCAAAAGTACCAACCATAGTGATGTAGCCAGTGGGGTAAGTATGAGGTCGTTGTCAGGAGCAGTGTTGTTTAAAATTAACCTAGTCTATTTTACAGATTTAAAACGGGGTTTTGATTTGATTTGATTATAACTACTAAAAGAAGAAAAGTAATTTAAACTAATTAAAACAATTAAACTACGGTTGTGGTCACTAAAGAGAAGATAGTGATAGCCATGTTACTCCTACTATATTTATTTAGTTATTTGTTTACTAGTGCAATGATTCAATGAAATGTATTAGTGATATAAGTAACACTAAGACAAAAATTTCTATCTAAGGTAGACTAAACCACTTGGTCCATGCAACCTATATCCCTTAAGCAAATTAACGGTCTACTCAGTTACATGCATGCATTAAGCAATATCAACTAATCTATGTGATTCATCTACGGTACCCCTTTGGTCCAGGCGATACTTACTCTTCTCAATGGCTAGGTTTGTTAAAGAGCACTATATTAACTTAAGTGTTTTGGGCATTATCTGTCTAACCTCGGGTTCCTAGGCCCCGAGTCCTAAGAAAGGACACCAATGAAGTCATGTCAAAAGTACCAACCATAGTGATGTAGCCAGTGGGGTAAGTATGAGGTCGTTCTCAGGAGCAGTGTTGTTTAAAATTAACCTAGTTTATTTTACAGATTTAAAACGGGGTTTTGATTTGATTTGATTATAACTACTAAAAGAAGAAAAGTAATTTAAACTAATTAAAACAATTAAACTTCGGTTGTGATCACTAAAGAGAAGATAGTGCTAGCCATGTTACTCCTACTATATTTATTTAGTTATTTGTTTACTAGTGCAATGATTCAATGAAATGTATTAGTGATATAAGTAACACTAAGACAAGAATTTCTATCTAAGGTAGACTAAACCACTTGGTCGATGTAACCTATATCCCTTAAGCAAATTAACGGTCTACTCAGTTACATGCATGCATTAAGAAATATCAACTAATCTATGTGATTTATCTACGGTACCCCTTTGGTCCAGGCGATACTTACTCTTCTCAATGGCTAGGTTTGTTGAAGAGCACTATACTAACTTAAGTATTTTGGGCATTATCTGTCTAACCTCGGGTTCCTAGGCCTCGAGTCCTAAGAAAGGACACCAATGAAGCCATGTCAAAAGTACCAACCATAGTGATGTAGCCAGTGGGGTAAGTATGGGGTCGTTCTAAGGAGCAGTGCTGTTTAAAATTAACCTAGTCTATTTTACAGATTTAAAATGGGGTTTTGATTTGATTTGATTATAACTACTAAAAGAAGAAAAGTAATTTAAACCAATTAAAACAATTAAACTACGGTTGTGATCACTAAAGAGAAGATAGTGCTAGCCATGTTACTCCTACTATATTTATTTAGTTATTTGTTTACTAGTGCAATGATTCAATGAAATGTATTAGTGATATAAGTAACACTAAGACAAGAATTTCTATCTAAGGTAGACTAAACCACTTGGTCCATGCAACCTATATCCCTTAAGCAAATTAACGGTATACTCAGTTACATGCATGCATTAAGAAATATCAACTAATCTATGTGATTTATCTACGGTACCCCTTTGGTCCAGGCGATACTTACTCTTCTCAATGGCTAGGTTTGTTGAAGAGCACTATACTAACTTAAGTATTTTGGGCATTATCTGTCTAACCTCGGGTTCCTAGGCCTCGAGTCCTAAGAAAGGACACTAATGAAGCCATGTCAAAAGTACCAACCCTAGTGATACGGATAATCTACGTAGCTAGAGAGCTACACTATGATGATCTAGACAATAAACATCAAATGCTAAACAAACGAGTATACTATTTGAACGATAAACATATAAACTATCTAAAAAAATCCATTAAATTTTCATAAACGAAATAACATAAACATAGCCAGTAATGTATGTAGAGTTGCACAAAGCTAATACAAACGATAAACAAATAGAAGTCATAAAGAAATCGACGTGCAAACCGAATGATTAAACTAAGTGTGATGATATGACACCTTCGTGTAGGAAAGTGGAAGGGGGGTTGAATAGTTTCACCGCTTTTTAATTTAGTTATAAAAGCTTACTCATGAAAAACTTCGATTCAATCCTTTGTGAAATCAAAAACCACAACAATATGAATCCTACTTAACAATACTACAATAAACACACTACAACTGTTGAAAGTAAGTAAGGAATGTAAAGAGTAAGAGATGGAAAGATCAAACCGAGACAGAGAGATTTATAGTGGTTCGGTCTTGAAGATCTTCTTCGCCCTATTCCACTCCCCGAGTACCCAACTCGAGAGTTCTAAGAACTATGTCAACAAACTCCCTTTAGGCGGAGAAAACCATACAACGCCGCTTATCGCAATTGTGGAAAACTAGAAGGGGGGGTTGAATAGTTTTGCCGATTTTAATTTAGTTTTAAAAAACTTTAGATTCGTTAATATGTGAGATCTTATGGATGTAGAGAGAGTATAGATCTAATGATAAAGCAAGTAAATAAAGTAAAGCAAAGGGATAGAAATGACACAACCGATTTATAGTGGTTCGGCTACAAGGACACCTTCCTTGCCCTACTCCACTCCCCGAGTCACCTACTCGAGAGTTCAAGCACTATGTCAACAAACTCCTTCACTTGGCGAAGAAGCCTTCACAACGTTGCTTAACCTTTTTCCGGTACAAAGCTAGATACCGAGTCCGTAAGACGGTGGACCAAACCAACACGACTATTACACAACAAGTATGTGAAATATCAAATACAAGATCTTTGCTATAGAAATCTTGCGGAGTGACAAATCAATCAAGGACCCCTTGCTTGGATGATTTGTAGAATGCTCGTGATCTCGCCTTAGAGAAGGACCTATATGAGAATCACAATAGAAAGAAAGAAGAACAACTCTTTAGATCAAGTGATCTATATGTTATAAGAGAATGAGAGTGTTTGAGAGATTTAGTTAGAAGAGGGGTGAGTTAGAATGAAGAAATGGCTCTCTATTTATAGGCAATTTCTTCCACTGTTCCCCGGATCCCACGGATCCCTCCCACTTGGGATCTGTCTAGTGTAATCCTAGGGATCCGTGGGACGCTCCTCTTTGCCCATGGGTTTTTTGGTTATGGGTCATGGGTTATGGGTTGGTCCATGGGTTTTCCTTAGATTCAATGTATCTAAAGTATACATTGTATCTAGCCAACTTGGGTATGGGTTATGATCCATGGGTTATGGTCCATGGGTTGTGGTTTTTACCCATCCTAATAAACTATTACAACAAATAATTAATTACAACATTTTTGTATTAAAATGGCTATATGTAAATGCTTTACAAAAATGACATGTATCCTTATAATTGTACTTAAGATAACATTATATTTGTTATAAACAAAACACAAAGAGATCACAAAATATTAATAAACATTTTTACGGTTTATTTGTAATAACAATCTCCCCCTTTTTGTTGATGACAAAACATAATGTTATGATGAGTAAAACTTAAGAATAGATGTATGTTTTGAAAGCCCCTAAGTTTTACTTCTTCTCTCCCTTTTTGTCGAAACAAAAAGTTAACCCTTTGAAGAAATAAAAGTGTGGAAAAATTAGACCACGTATCGCTTACTCCCCCTTGACGGTAGCTCCCCCTAGTTTGGGGCGTCAAGTGAAGAAAAATAAAAAAAAACCTACAAAGAGAAAGGTTAGTAACATGCTTAGATAATCTTGTGATTGACGAGAATCAAGATTGGGAGCCAAGGTATGTAAACAATGCCTTGTAATAAAACAACAAAGTGTAGTGGTATTTATGCCACCTACAAGCATGTAAAAATAAGAACAATACTTGTTCTTGAAAATGACTCAAAAAGAAAAAGTACTAAAAATAGAAAGAAGTAATAATGATTCCTTCCATGCTTGCATAAGGTTATGGATGGAGGTTTGGATGAGTAATGATATTGATGCGATCAAGGATGAGGTTGAGTATGAATCGCATTTCTTCCCTAACTTCTATTGCAATTTCCCTAGTGGATTGGCAATGTTCACAATGTAAGTGATGTGGGTAATGAGTACGGAAATCTTTCGGGTTGTTTTGATTTGTGAGTTGCGAAAGTTGTGGTGGAAAAATAGGAAAATACGGATCAAAGTCCAGAATGATTGGAAGTGGTGGTGGAAAAGAACCTAGATGTTCTTGTAGTTTAATGGGAGCTAAAGGTGGTGATGTTTCAAGATCATTGAATATTGTGTTTAGAGAAGTTGGAGGTGTCAAAAAGGCTATTTCTTTTTGCTTTTGTTGTTGAAATCTTGTTGGATTCGTAAGGAGTTCCAAAAGAGTTATTTTAGGTGGTGAGTGATTTGGTGATGAAGTTGGTGTACTCGTTGGTGATGAAGGAGGTGCAATAATGGAAGCATCTTGTGGTGAGTTAGTTGATGGTGATGAGCCATATGATGATGGTTTTCCTAAGCAACAAGATCGGATGTTAATCCGTGCGGATATCCTAGAGTTTGATTTTGGTATTTTGGAAGGTGGAAGTACAAAGGTTTAGGTTTCATGAAGATGATTGTTTGTACTAGGTGATTCATCTAAAGAGTTTGTGGATGACATGGTGTAGTTTGTTTGTGAAGATGAGATAGATTATGCAAGCATTTTGGGAGTTCTATATATAGAAAAACAAAGCATTGTAATGAATGCTTGACCCAAAATGTGGATTAAAATCTAATGATTAGATATGAATTTAAGGCATGTGATCATGAGAACACAAGCATTAAAGAGCATACTCCAAAAAATAAAACAAATGTGGATTTTTCATCCAAAGTGAGAAAAATAGAAGGTAAAAACAGCTTCTGTCTCACGGATCCTTCCCTAGAGGGATCCGTCCAGCATGAAGGCTGGGATCCGTGGGTCTGGTGATTCAGGCAGCACAAAATTTTCTTTTTGGAAACATTTTTGCCTAGTGTGTGCCTATATGCAAACTATTTGGAGTTGCGGTTATCTCGACTCCTAAGAAGAAAAGGAAAATAAACTAGAAATGAAAAAGCATACTATTATGTGAGATAACCCGAAAAACACATACTTAGTACTTTGAGTACGTAATTTAGTGTTACCAATGCTCCTAATTCATTGTGGCTTAAATGAATGTACCCGAAAACACATATTAGTTATGTGTCCCCTTTAGCATTCAAAAGACATGAGATGCAATGAAAACGGGTTTTTACGTTGTATTAATAATGAAAAAGCGATTTGTCCTAGACGTGAGAAATTGCTTTTGTGAAATTGATACGGGAAGGAGTATCATTTTAGAAAGCATATTTGAAATGCAAACGTTTTATCCTTTTGAAAGAAGGATGTGTGTGTAACTCGTACTTATTTTAAAAGAAAATAAGGAAGTTATAAGTGGAAAACTTATCTTGGGTTTTGAAAATTCCCGTATTGTTTGTGATTTGTGCGTGAAATAGAGATCCTAGACTCAGAAAGAAGAAGGCTAGTCTTTACATACCTTGTAGAGTCAAAAAGTAAGTTACGACGTTTGTTCCATGAGACCAAGACCAAGACGAATTAGGTTGAATTGTTCCCACTTCAACGGTTTGGTGAGAACGTCGGCTACGTTGTCTTCGGATGCTACCTTCTCAATAGAGATGTTCCCCTTTGGAACATTATCTCTAAAGAAGTGATGACGAATCTCTATATGCTTTGTGCGAGAATTCAATAGCGGATTCTTGCTTAAGTCGATGGCACCTTTGTTGTCACATAGGATGGCTATGTCGCTTAGATGAATGTCGTAGTCAACTAACGCTTGTTTCATCCATAGTGCTTGTTGGCATGCTTTGTCGGCGGAGACGTATTCGGCTTCGGTTGTTGATATTGCTAGTGCCGTTTGTTTCTTAGAAAACCAAGATGTTAAACAACATCCCATGAAAGTACATACCCCACTTGTACTTTTTCTATCAACGTAATCACCTGCATGGTCAGAATCTGCATATACAATTGTTTCTACTCCCGTGACCTTAGGATACCATAATCCTAATTGTGTTGTACCCTTAATGTATCTAAATATCCTTTTTACGGCTTCTAGGTGTGATGTTTTAGGATCTTCTTGAAACCTAGCACATAAGCAAACACTAAACATGATATCCGGCCTACTTGCCGTGAGGTAGAGAAGACTACCTATCATGCCACGATATTTAGTATTATCGACGGATTCTCCGTCTTCATCTTTTGTGAGTTTGGTGTCGGATGACATTGGTGTCCTAATAGGTTTCGACTCTTCTAGATTGAATTTCTTTAACATCTCCTTTATGTATTTAGATTGATTAAAGAAGATACCATCTTCTACTTGTTTGATTTGTAGACCAAGAAAGAAATTAAGTTCTCCCATCATACTCATTTCGAACTCGTCATGCATGATTTTTGAGAAATCGTCACACATGTCTTGACAAGTGGATCCGAATATAATATCATCTACACATATTTGCACTATGATTATATGTGACTCTCTTTTCTTAGTAAAAAGTGTGTTGTCAACTAACCCCATGGTATAGTTGTGTTTAATTAAAAATGACTTGAGTCTATCATACCAAGCTTTTGGATCTTGTTTAAGACCATAAAGGGCTTTCTTTAATTTATACACATGTTTGGGTTTTTCAAAATCGATGAAGCCCGGAGGTTGAGCTACATATACTTCTTCATTAATGAAACCATTTAGAAAAGCGCTTTTGACATCCATTTTATAAAGCTTTAGATCATTAGCACAAGCATACGCAAAAAGTATTCTTATAGACTCTAATCTAGCCACGGGGGCGTAGGTCTCATCAAAGTTTATTCCTTCTTGTTGGTTATACCCTTGGGCAACGAGTCTAGCCTTGTTCCTAGACACTGCTCCATTTGCATCTAATTTGTTTTTATAAACCCATTTGGTTCCTATTATGGTTTGATTACTAGGTGGAGGGACAAGTGTCCAAACATCATTAGAAACAAATTGATTTAATTCTTCTTGCATAGCCATTACCCAACTTTCATCTTTTATGGCTTCTTGTGTATTCTTAGGTTCTATGGTTGAAACGAAACAAAACAAGCTACTTTGGTTTTGAACTTGAGACCTTAATGTTCTTTCGTTTAGCTTTCCTATGACCTTATCTACGGGGTGATCTTTGGACTCTTTAATGTTTTTGACTTCATCATTTAAAGGTTCTTCTTCTTCATTTATCTTTTTCTTTATTACTATAGCTTCACTTTCTACAATCTCGTCATCGACAAGAGGTGGAGAGGTTTGGGTAGACTTTCATCAAATTTTATATTTAATGACTCTTCTACCTTCATTGTTTCTTTGTTTAATATGACGTAAGCTTTGCTATTTGGAGAGTAACCTAGAAAGATACCTTCGGTTGATTTAGGATCAAATTTTGTAAGGTAATCTTTAGTGTTAAGAATAAAACATTTACTTCCAAAGACTCTAAAGTGATTTAACGTAGGCTTTTTGCCTCGGAGTAACTCATATGGAGTTTTACCTAAGATTGGTCTAATTAAGACTCGATTGAGTATGTACGTTGAAGTATCAACGGCATTACACCAAAACTTATGAGGTACGGATTGTTCATTAAGCATGGTTCGACTCATCTCTTGTAGGGTTCTATTCTTTCTTTCTACTACCCCATTCGATTGTGGAGTGCGTGGAGTCGAAAAGTTGTGAGTAATACCATTAGCGTCACAAAAGGCTCCAAATTGCACTTCATTATCGAATTCCCTACCATGATCCGTCCTAATAGACACTATAGGACTTCCTAGTTGTCTTTGGATCTTTTTGCTTAATATTTCAAAATAATTAAAGGTTTATGTTTTGTTCTTTAAGAATTTTGTCCATGTATACCTAGAATAATCATCCACTATGACCAAAGTGTAGTAGTTGCCTCCATAACTTTGGATAGAGGATGGACCAAATAAATACATATGTAGTAATTCTAGACACTTAGTTGTAGACACCATGTTTTTAGCTTTATGACTAGAATGAACTTGTTTTTCTACATTACAAGCATCACAAAAGTGATGTTCATATTTTAACTTAGGTAGATCTCTTACTAGATCTTTGGATGATAGCGATTGAAGAAGTCGCATATTGGCATGACCCAATCTTCGATGCCATAAGGTCGAAGTATCATCCATAGAGGTAAGACATAGTTTGTCTTTAGGTTCATTACCGATTTTAATGACATAGACTCCATGTTTTCTGATACCTCTTCCTATGGTTATGCCATTTTTTAATATCTTACTACCGGTTTCGGTAAAAAGTACATTGCACTTTTTATCACATATTTTTCCTATACTTAAGAGGTTAAAGTTTAGGTTTTCTACGTGACACACATCGTTAATGGTTAGAGATTTGTTAGAAATCGTACCTTTACCGATGATTCTACTTTTGCTATTTCCAAACACCACATTACCTCCATTGAAGGATTCATATTTGGAGAATAGATCTTTATTGCCGGTCATGTGCCTCGTGCACCCGCTATCCTTGACCCATTCATCCGGGTCTAGGTCGACCTTTAAGCATACCTAAGAAAATAATAAACTCAAAAGTTTGGTCCCCATTTGTTCATGGGTCCATTAGTGTTAAACATTCCATTCATGTTAGACATGTATGGATAAGATGAGTATGCATTCCATGGAGCAAAGTTTTGAAAGGGAAAACCATTTTGCATATTTGGGTTCCATCCCATTTGATGGTTACTTCTCGGGTAAACATTATTAGGTCTCCTAGATGGATTAGGTTTTGAGAAAGATGGAGCTTTGTTTCTTGCAAAAGTAGGATTATATTTTGGAGGTGGTTGTCTAGTGGTGACATGAGTTGGTTTCTTCCTATTAACGATAACAAACTCAGTTCTAGATGAAGAAGCTACGTTATTACCACTGTTTGCTACAGCAGACCCACGGATCCCGGGCTTAACACTAACCGATTCCCTTTTGATGGAATCCGTGGGATCCGCCACAACAGTGGCTGGTTTTTCTAGTGCCTTAACAAATTGTGTTTCTTTGTTTTCACTAGTTGATGGATCAAGTTGTTGAATACCTAAACCTTTTTGGTTGTTGTCGGTTTTAACACTATCTAATATCATATCTAAAGTGTTCGTACTCATTCTAGAAATTTTAGAATCTAGTTGATCAACTAGTGTTTGAAGTTGAACGCAAAGTTCACATTCACCACTTGCTATTTTACCCTTTTCTAAACGTTTTAGTTTTGATTTTAATTCTGTGACTTCTTTATCTAAACGTTGGTTTTGACTTTTTAAAAGCTTGTTTTTGTTAATTAGTTTTAAGCTAATATTGCATAGTTTGTCATATTCATTATGCAATGAGTCGTCATCAAGTGATGAGCTACTATAGTATTCGTGACATACCTCGTCATTTGCCATGAGACAAATTTCTTCGTCCTCCTCGTCGCTCATTCCCCACGTGCCGCTTACGAACGCCTTTTGATCATCCCGTTTGGGACACTTACTAATAAAGTGGTTTGGGTCCCCACACTTAAAGCAAGTACGATCATCTATTGGCTTCTCGTCCTCTTTGCTTTTCCGAAAGCCTTTCTTATCATCGTACGGTTGTTTGACGTATCTTCCCTTCCTTCTAAAGAACTTTTTAAAGTCCCTTACCGCCATAGCGTACTCCTCGTCGTCACTACTCGAAGAGGAGTTCTCTTCATCGCTTGAACCCTTTTTGGCTTTAAGGGCAAGAGATTTGTGTTTCTCTTTCACCTTTGAGGCTTCGGAGTCTTTAGCAAGGACAAGCTCGTAGACTTTTAAGTTGCCTATGAGTTCATCAAGGGTGAGGATTGTCAAATCTTTTGACTCTTCGATCGCCGTCACCTTAGATCTCCACTTCGATAGAAGTGCCCTTAGATATCTCCTAACATGGTTACGGCTAGAAAAAGATTCATCAAGTGCTTGTAAAGATGTAATAAAAGTATTAAAGTTAGCAAATGAATGATCTATAGTTTCCTCATCCGATATTGAAAATTGTTCATATTGTTGAACAAATAAATCAATTTTATTATTTTTAACTTGTTGATTACCTTGATGAGTTACAACTAAAGAATTCCAAATTTCTTTAGAGGTTTTAAGCATAGAAATTCTTTAGAATTCCTTTTTCGGTAAAGCATTATATAAAACCATTTTAGTTTCACTATTTTTAGAAAGCTTTTTCTTCATTTCATCATTTAGTTTATCATGAGGTATGTTAATTAAATTCCCTTTATCATCTTTTGAGGTAGCCTCAAAATCGCCTTCAACAATAATGTACCAAAGATCAATATCTTTAGACTTCACATATGTTTCGAATCTATTTTTCCAATATATAAAACCATTAGTTTCAAGTAGTGGCGGTCGTTGCATAGATTGCCCTTCCTTATAATTTTCAGAACTCATAGTGATCGAAAAGTTTTTAAATTACAATTTTACTTTAAAACTTTTATAAACTTAGCTCTTGATGCCAATTGTGGAAAACTAGAAGGAGGGGTTGAATAGTTTTTCCGATTTTAATTTAGCTTTAAAAACTTTAGATTCGTTAATATGTGAGATCTTATGGATGTAGAGAGGGTATAGATCTATTGATAAAGCAATTAAATAAAGTAAAGCAAAGGGATAGAAATGACACAACCGATGTATAGTGGTTGGGCTACAAGGACACCTTCCTTGCCCTACTCCACTCCCCGAGTCACCTACTCGAGAGTTCAAGCACTATGTCAACAAACTCCTTCACTTGGCGGAGAAGCCTTCACAACGTTGCTTAACCTTTTTCCGGTACAAAGCTAGATACCGAGTCCGTAACACGGTGGACCAAACCAACATGACTATTACACAATAAGTATGTGAAATATCAAATACAAGATCTTTGCTACAGAAATATTAAGGGGTGACAAATCAATCAAGGACCCCTTGCTTGGATGACTTGTAGAATGCTCGTGATCTCGCCTTAGAGAAGGACCTATATGATAATCACAATAGAAAGAAAGAAGAACAACTCTCTAGATCAAGTGATCTATATGTTAGAAGAGAATGAGAGTGTTTGAGAGATTTAGTAAGAAGAGGGGTGAGTTAGAATGAAGAAATGGCTCTCTATTTATAGCCAATTTCTTCCACTGTTCCCCGGATCCCACGGATCCCTCCCACTTGGGATCCGTCTAGTGTAATCCTAGGGATCCGTGGGACGCTCCTCTTTGCCCATGGGTTTTTTGGTTATGGGTCATGGGTTATGGGTTGGTCCATGGGTTTTCCTTAGATTCAATGTATCTAAAGTATACATTGTATCTAGCCAACTTGGGTATGGGTAATGGTCCATGGGTTGTGGTGTTTACCCATCCTAATAAACTATTACAACAAATAATTAATTACAACATTTTTGTATTAAAATGGCTATATGTAAATGCTTTACAAAAATGACATGTATCCTTATAATTGTACTTAAGATAACATTATATTTGTTATCAACAAAACACAAAGAGATCCCAAAATATTAATAAACGTTTTTACGGTTTATTTGTATTAACAGCAATTTCCGACACTAAGCTAAATGTGGAGTATTAATCTAGCTAGTACCAATCTCACTCATGATCTACCCGATCCTTGTTAATCACACAACCTACTATATCCCCACGATCTAGACTTGATCCTCTTGAACAACACACTAACGCACAAACTACAAGAGATCTCCAAGATCTCAACAAGATCATAATGATCCACACAAGTTATCTAAACAAGACTCAAGACTACTTGATGTATATCAAGATACAACAAGTATGTAACAAGTGTTACAAGTGCACACTACTATAACTACAACACTTAGTATCTTCTTGATACAATGTGTTCTTCTCTTGCATTAGGAGAGAAATAAAGGTGATCACTTGGTTGGAAGAAAGGATCACTCTTAAACAAAATAAAACTATCTAAATGATCAAAGGAGTGTAAGTGTGTAAAGGGAATTAAACTAAGAATGTTTTGTGTGAAAAAGGATGCCCAAAAACTGTGAAATGGGCTGGTAGTTATAGGGAGAAAAATTTCGACCGTGACAGTAGGACGGTACCGTTAAATACCCGACGGTACCACTAAATTTAGTGGTATCGTGGTACCGTCCCAGATAAAAACGCTCCAATTTTTGTTTTTAGTGGAGAAAGTTTATTTGGGGAAGTTTGGAGCTGTTTTCAGGGGGAAAATGCATGTTGGGATTTTTAAACTTATTTTTTCAATTAAAACATTTCTTTATTATTCAAAAATAATTTGTAAATGTATTTTTGAAAAACTGTTTTGTCACATTAGAAATGTGAAGTTTCAAAGACAAATTCACTTCTTTGATCATTTGTCAAGTTGTAAATTTGTTTGTTCATACCTAGAGTGATATATGGAGAAATGGGATATTTCGACTAAAAACTTGTTTACGTTATTTTTGACGTAACGTGTTTTTACATTTTGTTATCATCAAAACGTAGAGATATCGAAATATAGAAATAACGTTTTTAGACATTATTTGCATCAACACTTCTTTCTTGATTTCCTAACTCTTGGGACTGATCTTGGGTTGTTGGATTGGAAAATTTTGGGTGTGGTGAAGTGTGGTGGAGGAATGATATGTAAAACTCCCGTATGGGTTTTGTATTTATAGTGTTCTGTCAGGGCTGGAATACGGCGTATCCAAGAGTGAATACGGTGTATTTCATATCTCTTAATTGCTGATGAAGAAAGCATATTTCAATCATATTCTGCGTATATTTTAAATACGTCGTATTGCTAAAGAAGAATATGCCGTATACCTTTAAATCTTCGATATACGTAGATCGGGGATAAGATCTTCAATACGGCGTATGGACAGAGTTTCATACACCGTATACCTCCAATTGTTGACTTGGGCTTTGACTGCAAAGCTTCTAATATGGCGTATTGCTAGAGTTAAGTACGCCGTATGTCTTCATATTCACAAGTGCTTACTGAATTCTTCTAGATATCAATACGGCGTATAGCCAGAGTTTTATACGTTGTATGCTCTTTGCAGGTTGCATACAAAATCACCAAATAAGCTCCAAATCATGTCTTTTTACGTGTCTTTTTCAATATTGCTCCATAAACACTAAAAATAGTAAACTTAAGCAATTAAGTATCAATCCAGTTATAAACATATAATAAATGAGCAATAATCGCGAGATAAATGATATAGAAATGTAACATACATTTGATGTTATCACGCAACAAAAAAAATAAACAACTGAAGTACACTTCATAATTACTCTATCCAAGTCACGTCAACATCAAGCAAACCAAACACAAACACTATACCAACCAAACTCTCGTATGTTTCATGAACTCGATCAAGCATTTTTCGTCCTACACCTCAGAATGCAATTATATGAAAGTAAGTTTCCCAATGTGATGAGAAACTAAAAGTTGCAAGAAACAGAATATCAAACACTTAAAATAAACCACATCAATATCATAGAAACACAAAACAAACTCTTTACCATCCAACTTACTGCTATATGCTTCACGAACTCAACCAAGCACTTTTGATGTTGAAACTCAAAATGTTTGATTTGATGAGGCTCAGGTCTGCAAAGAATCTAAAAAAAGGATCAATACGTCACGACTGCAAACTTACTAAGTTGCCTTACCAAGATACGAACAATCTCAATTTTGATAGATTTTATCCAAACATATCCAAATTAATCATCATAGCCTCAGCACGGGTCTTATGCCAATCATGATATCCCGTTTGCATGAATCCTCGGAAAACACATACGTCGACATTTCAGTTTTCACAATCTAACCATGAGATTCCCGACTACTCGCTTTCCCTTCAACACTCAGGGCTGTAGATAACTTAAAAAAGCAAATTGACTCGTCATGGCTGCAAACCAAGTAAATTGCCATGCCAACATCCGGATCATCACATTTTTTAACGGTTCTAGATAAAAGAAACGCTTTATGGTACCCGTTGTCTTTTAGTATGTTTTACACCAAGGGTTAACTGCATGTTGTACACCTTGTTAATCATTTTTGCCAAAAAGAAAGCAGAACACGCTGTCTGCACGCCGAGCCAAGCACAAACTGTCAACTTCTAAACATAATTCAAAAAAACACAACAATGTTGCATTTGCATACATTATATTATACCATATAACATTTATTGAAGTGGAACTTGGGAGGCATCACTCCTATTTAGACTAAAAATCTTTATATGTTTGCTCAGATACCATATTAGCTACAAAACACGGTTGCATTTTCTGCCATCCGATGTTTGGCACGACAGAATTCATCATAGCCAAACAACACATATTACTATTAAAAATCATCATTGCAACAGTCAGAAGCGACATTTATTTGCATACAGTATTTACACAAATTTCTTAGGCTCAGATATTGAATCGGTTGCTAAAGACCGTTGCATTTTATGTCATCCGGTGTTAGCCATGCCTAAATCAAACTGAGCAGGTCACCAAGGTCGACCTAAAAAGTAGTATTTCTGCCATGCCTATTATCCAGTGCTAGAAGCTTCGCCAGAAGGAAGCAAGACGAGGTCTATCATAGCCACGCAAGTACTGTGAAGCAAACATCGTCACGTAAAAAAAAACGTTACCTATTAGAAAATCCACAAAGCGACAGTCCATACGAAAGACACTTACATGCACACATAACTTTTTTTTACCTTTCCGTATCTAAAATCATGCACAAACGAACTATACCACAGGATCCCAACATTCTCAAGAATCGTTAAGGGTGAGAGATATAATCCTAAGGGAACACGCAACAAAGTCTAAGATAGTACCAAGCACTCTCGCACTCCTCAAGAATTACTTGCACACAATAACAACAAATCAAAGTGCAAAATCTTAACATTCTCAAAAAGTGCTGAGAGTGCAAGATATAACCCTAAAGGAAAACACAACAAAACTCAAGACTACACCGAGCACACTTACACTCCTCAAGAATCAAATGCATTGGGTTTTAATCAAGCCACAAAACATTTTCAGTCAGTGGGAACTTCTACCTTGCGGAACCAAATTATAAAACAGATCAAATATGGGTTGAGATATCTTATTGGCTGCAAGACACTGTTGCAATTTATGCCTTCCAGTTTTTTCCACGCCAAAATCATTACTCAGAGAGAAAATGAATCAACATAGACAAGTAAATATCAAATCAGCCTAAAAAAACGGTTTATGCTATACAGTTTTTGCCATGCCAAAACCAAAGTTGGCTGCAAAAAATAGTTGCATATGCCTTCCGAATTTTGCGAAACAAAAATAGCCAAGCAAGTGTAGCCCATATCAACCATAAATCCTACAAAATAACAACATGAAAGTCAAATTTTAGACAACATGCCTTTAGAATAATATCTAACCTAAATACAATAACTCTTTTATCTAACTGCTGTGACATAACAAGCATAATCAAACTCCTTGCTCACCATTCCTACCAAAACCCCTAAAACAATTTAAGCTTAGCAAACCCTAAATTGTGACAATCCGTACTTTCAGGTCATTTCTCGACACGATTCATGTCTCATTATTTCAACATTTTTAGTAAACTTGGTTTACTTGTTTCAAATTCGCGTAACCTTGGAGGTTTAGCGGCGAATTCATGATCATGACATCACGTACATTTCATATGGACTATGATTAGTCTACATTTCATTGACATCATTTGCATCATATCAATTCATTCACGACATTTCATTTCATATTTTTACGCGTAATTTTTATGTTTAATAATCTTTATCGCGTGAGTTTTTATTTTGTATATTTAATCCATTACTTTCAAAAATGATCCCGAGGTATTTTTAAACTTACATTTAGTTCATAAAAACTACATTTTTAGTTTTCCTAGTGTTTCAAATTTATTTGGTACTTAAATCGTTAAAATTAAATTATTACGTCGTTTTTCTTAAAAATTGTACGATAATTATTTTATCACCCAAATTTCACAAGGAAAGTATTTTTACAATTTTTATCATCTCAATACACTCTATTTTGACTTAATAAAAACTTACTTGTACCAAAATTATACCTTTTACCTTATAAGTCACAATTTACTTACCTTTTCTTTACAAATTCTACAAATTAAACACAAGTCTATACAAGTAATAGTTTTAAAAAAAAAAAAATAATACAAATATCTACATTCCCTCCCCCTTGGCCGACAAGGGGAGGGTGTAGTTATTGATTGAGCATGGTTGCCTTGATTGAAATAAATGTTGCTTGAATATAAGTCTTTCATCTATTAATAATTTCTCATACATTTCATTCTCTTCAAAGTGTTAATAAAACTTTCTCTCTTCTTTCTTTGGGTCTTCAAAACCGGCCACACTCATCAAGAAACAAGGGATCAAGATTTTTGCAAAATCAAGTCATTTACAATCTAGTTATATCCTTTATATGGTTTTGAAATAAAAACCAAGGATATTTAAGTTAATCCTTGTTACTTTCACCTCATCACTATCACTTGTAAGCATGTTTTATTCATTTTCATGTTTCCTTGTCATTTTCATATGTTTCTTTTCATTTTTGGAGATAGTATGCATGTTATGTGATTTATACCATTTATTTCATGATTTTAGAGTATATATATATATATGGTCATCCTATAAATATCCCCTTGGTATTGGTTGGTCTTGATGGTGATTAGGAACCCATGACACCCTAAGAAGGTGTATGGTAGGATTAGATTAGTTTTGGAGTTGATTTGAAGGGATTAGAATAGGTTATGTCCGAGAAAAACTATTTTCGATATCTATATTTTTATGTTCTGTCCTTAATTCGAATTTCTGGAAAAACCAACAGATTGTACGACTTTTTGGCCTTGATTTTTAGAAAATATACTTTAAAACGAATCCGTGGCCGCTTGAACGGAATAAAACGGACTTATAACGAAGAAGTTATGGATTTTACAAGTTTGACGACGAAAATTATATTTTTCAGAAATTTCAGCAACATGTTTTTATCTTGTACGGGTCAAAAATGAGCCTTAAGCTTCACAAATTATTTCGACTTGTCAAAAATATATTAGTATACTTTGATACGAAGCTAAGGACATATTAAACGTAGAAAACGGATTTGAAACGACAAAGATATGCACTTTTTCATAAACTTGCCGTAACTAATTTTCTGCACACAATTAGCCAAAAACCACCATCTTTAACCCTTATTATCTTTATGTTCGAGACCTTTTGGACGAAAACTCCTGAACTGAAACTTTTAGATATCGATACAAACTTTCCAAAACAGTCGAGTTCGTTCTCTAACGATCGACGTACACTGTTTTACGACTAGTTTTCCAAGGCCATTTTTGTTAATTTCATGATTTTTCCGACGACATTGTTTTACGACGAAAAGTGGTAATTTCTCTAAAAATCATTATAAAACCATTGTAGGATGACATTTTGACGTAAAAACGTGTAAAGTAATTTTTGATTGGTCAAGACGTCAAAAGAGTATTTTTCGACGTCGAGTAATATTTTCAAAACTCGTAAATGGTATAAATAACATATCAAGTGCATGCATAACATTACATTGCAACTCATGACATATCATATCATTGATAATAGGTCCCGGTTGACGCATCACATTAAACCTCGGTGTACTCACTTTTGCCATTATTCCAGTTTACCAAGTGAGTTTTCATAGCCCCTTTTTACATGCTTTCGATTATTTTCAAACCCACGGGGGAGAATACATTGCACTACATTTTTCTTTATACGATACCAAGTATGTTAAATTCATTACATTGCTTAAGTTACCGCATTTGCCAATTTGAAAGTCCCCATTACTTGAACATGAACCGTTAATCTTTGGAGCGAGGATGAGTGGATAGATCTATCGAGGGTGACGCCTCCATCCGGGTTGGTGAATCCCAACCAGGAAACGGATGCATTTCATTTGATAACATTCGGAGTTGTCAGCAAACACTCTGCAGGGGCATACATGATTGAACAGTCTAGTTTTGGGGTCATGGGCTTAGAGCAATTGTAACATTATTTTTACGTGACTTGATGGTCATGCATGATAGATACTTGTGTAGTCGTATAAAACATTTACATAAACCTATGATTTCTCACCAATATTATTGTTGACCGTTTTTAGCAATGTATTTTCAGTGGCAGAGGCATTCATCATGACATGGTTTAGGGACCTACATTTTAGAGTCGCGGCGTCGACTTACATATGTTGTTATGGCACTTTATTTCAAATCATCGTTTGGATTTGTAATATATTTGTATTTCCGCAAACTTTGTAAACCTTTTGGGACCGATGTTGTACTCTGAATGTTTTTATGAAATATCCAACGATGTTTTTTTAAAACGACACTTTAGGTCGTTCAATATAACTGTGATGTGGTGCTATGACAGTCAATCCCCCAGGAATTCCATTCCGCTGCAAAACAGGTAAATTGGGGGTGTGACAGATTGGTACGAGAGCTACAGTTATAGAGAACTAGGTTGCATCATTGACCCTAGACTATAGATACATTATCATAGCATCTCATCATTTCATCATAGTACATATTCACTTTTCATGCGAATTCACTTACACTTTATTCGAGATTATTTACTTTTATTTCACATCGGTTGTCACAGACATGTCTTAGATTCACATCCATCACCATATCATCGGACTCTAGCTCGGATGATGTTCCAGATAACCCCATCATGGATGATGTTGCATCACATTCCACTGAGATCGTATCTTCCATTGGATCTACTCCATCTTCCACCTATCATGATGCGACACTGAGCCGAACCCTTCGAGGAGGGCGAGGTTGCACCCTCCTCACGTTAGCCCAGCTCGATCCACCAGCACACTGCAGCACCATCACCACCATCATCACCATCTTCATCATATTTTCTTAGAGATCCTTTGCCTACGACGGACTTGCCGCCCAAAAAGCGTGCTCGTTTTGATATCCCTACACCACCATCAGAGCCCGAGCCACCCGTTAGGTTCGAGTTAGGAGAGTTCTAAGGCTGCTGCGCGACCGAGGCATTAGGAGCTCGTATTGATAGTCAGCAGATCCAGATAGATAGGTTGTCACGACAGTTGGAGGAACTGTCGGTAGATAGGATTGAGCCCATTGCGGAGGAGGTCGAGGGCCTAGTGTTAGGCAGGGTTTCTATTGACTTATCTCATCAGAGTATTCAGCATAGGCAGTTAGAGGACAGGGAGAGTATTGTTGCTTTGCAGGGTCAGATTGATGAGTTGAGGAGTTTGGTGGATAGTTTGACTACTCAGGTTCGTGATCTTCAGGATCGAGCCGGCGGAGCACCATGAGGTGCCTTATGTAGACTTTTGTCATTGTATAGTTTTGACCATTATTATCCTAGTCACAAGGTGTGTGACGTAGTTTAAAGAACTTGTTGTATTTTGGTTGTTGTACAAACAAATGTATCAAGTATTGACTCTACTATGTAGGAATGGTTATTATTATCTATGATATCGGTCCATGTAGGCCGAAATTTTCATGTATATTATCCACGTGTGTTGTGATTATATTTGTGATATTTCGTTATTGTTCCGTTGTGATTCCATTTATCTTTATGCATGATGTGGTTGTGGATATATTTGTATGATGGTTGTTTCTACTTACGAGTTCTCATGATTGTTTCATCTTGTGATTTTGAAGAGTTATGGCCTAAAAGCCACACCGGAAATGACCCAAGCGAAATTCAAAGTTGGTGAATGATAGCATTGCTAATGCACTAAGAGTCGAAAGGGAAAGATGGGCTGCTGCTTTGAAGCCGCTAGGCTAGCCTCTGGTAATCCGGAGGATCTGGGGTTACGAAATGTTCGTACAAAGATTTCAAGAGTGGTGAACCCACTAAGTTTAGGGTACCGAGGAGCTCTTAATGGTACGATGGTTTGAGAAATTGGAATCGGTGTTTTTGCGTTGTAACTGTCCGGATGACAGTAAGGTCAAATTCTACGCAAGCACATTACTCGCTGGAGCGTTGTCATGGTGGAATTCATACGCTCAACCGATTGGGATGGAGAATGCTTTTAAGCTTACTTGGGAGGAATCGGGCTTGGTGACTAAGAATTTTTGTCCTCGAACGGAAATCAAAAAGTTGGAGACGGAGTTTTATGAATTGGTCACTATTGGTTATGATATTGAAACTTACATTCGGAGATTCCAGGAATTAGCCGCGTTATGCCCGTCAATGGTATCGGATAATGAAAAGTTGCTAGAGGCTTTTATTGGAGGACTTCCCGAGGTTATACAAGGAGATGTGACATCGTTTGATCCACAGACAATTGAGGAAGCTATTCGAGTGACTCAGAAGTTGATGGCACAAGTGGTGAAGCGAGTAGAAGTACACCACCACCAATCGAAACAACAACAACCCCAACAACCGTTTCAACAACAATAATCGAGGCAATTACAACAACAATAGCAACAATAACAAGCGCAAGTGGGACAACACTAGGGGTAGGAATGCTACTCAACACCACCCAAAGGCAAGAGGTTGCTAAGGCTTATGTTGCGGTCCGAAGGAAGGAAAAGGATATCGGGGGTTTTGCCGAAGTGTAATAAGTGTTTGAGTCATCACAATCCGGGTCGATGTCCAGATCCGTGTGAAAATTGCAAGAAAGTTGGTCACCGTACTAGGGATTGCAAGTGGCCACAAGTTACATGTTTTGGTTGTGGGGAACCTGGACACTACAAGAGGGATTGTAAGAAAGGAAAGAATCAAGCAAATCCGAATCAAGGAGGTTTGGCACACGGAAGGGTTTACGTCATGGGGCGGAGAAGATAGGGAGGACCCGATGTCATACGGGTGCACGTTTCTTCTCAATAATCGTTATGCTTCAGTTTTATTTGATTCGAGTGCCGATAAAAGTTTTGTGTCAATGCATTTGCACCACCTCAACATTAAACCAACAACCTTAGATACATCATACATTGTCGAATTAGCTAATGGTAGCGTAGTTAACACCAACACCATTGTCAGCGGTTGCACATTCAATTTTCTTAATCATCCCTTCAACATAGACCTCATGCCCGTAGAGCTTGGTAGTTTTGGCGTCGTCATAAATGGACTGGTTATCTAAGCATCGTGCGAAGATCATTTGTGATGATAAAGTTGTTCATCTTCCCTATAACGGCGAAACTTTGATTATTCGGTGGGAATGAAGTGGAACTAAATTAGTATCATATCGTGCATCAAAGCGGAGAAGTACATTAAGAAAGGTTGTCTTGCTTTCTTAGCTCATGTAACCGAGAAAAGTCGGGAAGCGACTTGAAGATGTTCCTATTGTTCGTGAATTTTCTGAAGTATTTCCGAGGATTTACCGGACTTCCACCGCGTCAAGTAGAATTTCATATTGACTTAGTGCCGGAGCTGCACCGATTCGCGCGACACCGTACCGTTTAGCACCATCCGAAATGCAAGAGTTGTCTAATCAATTGCAAGAACTTCTAGACAAAGGATTCATTAGGCCGAGTTCCTCGCCTTGGGGAGCACCGGTCTTGTTTGTGAAGAAGAAGGATGGATCCTTCGAATGTGCATAGATTATAGAGAATTGAACAAGTTAACGGTGAAGAATCGTTACCCACTCCCAAGAATTGATGACTTGTTCGATCGGTTACAAGGTTCTAGTATTTATTCCAAGATTGATCTTGATCGGGTTATCATCGGCGAGTTCGGGAAGAGGATATTCCAGCGTTTAGAACACGTTACGGTCATTACGAGTTTCAAGTGATGCCGTTTGGATTGACTAATGCGCCGGCGGTATTCATGGATCTCATGAATAGAGTTTGTAAGCCGTATTTGGACAAGTTTGTTATAGTGTTCATCGGCGACATCTTGATCTACTCAAGAGCAAAAAGAAGAGCACAAAGAGCATTTAAGGATGATTTTAAGGCTACTCAAGAATGAGAAGTTGTATGCCAAATTTTTGAAGTGTGATTTTTGGAATCACAAAGTGCAATTTCTTGGTCATGTCATTGATAGTCATGGACTACAAGTTGATCCAGCAAAGATTGAAGCCGTGAAAGATTGGGCTACTAAGCGAATCCTACAGAAATCCGACAATTTCTAGGACTAGCAGGATATTACCGAAGGTTCATCGAAGGTTTTTCAAAGATAGCGAGACCTTTGACCAAGTTGACACAGAAAAACAAGAAGTACGAATGGGGAAAGAAACAAAAAGCTGCTTTTCAGTTGTTGAAGCAAAAGCTTTGCAGTGCGCCAATTTTGGCACTACCGAAGGCATTGAGACTTTGTTGTATATTGCGACGCTTCAAATAAAGGACTTGGGGCTGTTTTAATGCAAAACGAGAAGGTGATAGCGTATGCTTCCGACAACTTAAGACTCATGAGAAGAACTACACAACTCATGATCTCGAGTTAGGAGCTGTAGTTTTCGCGCTCAAGATTTGGAGACACTACCTCTATGGTACAAAGTGCCTGATGTTTACCGACCACAAGAGTTTGCAATATATTCTTGATCAGAAGGAGCTTAATATGAGGCAGCGTCGTTGGTTGGAGTTACTCAGCGACTATGATTGTGAAATCAAGTATCACCAGGGAAAAGCCAATGTTGTGGTGATGCTCTTAGTGGGAAAGAGAGCCTAAACCT
>OU343217.1:53977305-54114565 GCA_910596185.1 Chrysanthemum makinoi | reverse complement strand
TTGTAGGATGACATTTTGGCGTAAAAACATGTAAAGTAATTTTGATTTGTTCAAGGCGTCAAAGAGTATTTTCGACGTCGAGTAATATTTTCCAAACTCGTAAATGGTATAAATAACATATCAAGTGCATGCATAACATTACATTGCAACTCATGACATATCATGTCATTGATAATAGGTCGGTTAGCATCACATTAAACCTCGGTGTACTCACTTTTGCCATTATTCCAGTTTACCAAGTGAGTTTTCATAGCCCCGGTTTACATGCTTTCGATTATTTTCAAACCCACGGGGGAGAATACATTGCACTACATTTTTCTTTGTGCGATACCAAGTATGTTAAATTCATTACATTGCTTAAGTTACCGCATTTGCCAATTTGAAAGTCCCCATTACTTGAACATGAACCGTTAATCTTTGGAGCGGGGATGAGTGGATAGATCTATCGAGGTGGCGCCTCCATCGGGTTGGTGAATCCCAACGAGGTAACGGATGCATTTCATTTGATAACATTACGAGTTGTCACGCAAACACTAAGGGGCATACATGATTGAACATCTAGTTTGGTCATGGGCTTAGAGCAATTGTAACATTATTTTTACATGACTTGATGGTCATGCATGATAGATACTTGTGTAGTAGTATAAAACATTTACATAAACCTATGATTTCTCACCAACATTATTGTTGACCGTTATTAGCAATGTATTTTCGAGTAACGAGGCATTATCATCATGACATGGTTTAGGGACCTACATTTTGAGTCGCCGCGTCGACTTACATTATGTACATTATGGCACTTTATTTCAAAACATCGTTTGGATTGTATCATATTTGTATTTCCTAAACTTTGTAAACCTTTTGGGACCGATGTTGTACTCTGAATGTTTTTATAAAATATCCAACGATGTGTTTTTAAAACGACACTTTAGGTCGTTCAATATACCTGTGATGTGGTGCTATGACAGTCAATCCCCAGAATTCCATTCATTTGCCAAACAGGTAAATTGGGGTGTGGCAGTTGGTACGAGCTACGATTATAGAGAACTAGGTTGCATCATTGAACCTAGACTATAGCTACATTATCATAGCATCTCATCATTTCATCATAGTACATATTCACTTTTCATGCGGATTCACTTACACTTTATTCGAGATTATTTACTTTTATTTCACATTGGTTGTCACAGACATGTCTTGATTCACATCCCATCACCATATCATCGGACTCTAGCTCGGATGATGTTCCAGCTAACCCCATCATGGATGATGTTGCATCACATTCCGCTGAGATCGTATCTTCCATTGGATCTACTCGATCTTTCCACCTATCATGATCGACGAGACCGAACCCCGAGGAGGCGAGGTTGCACCACCTCGTGCTTGCCTCGATCCACCAGCCAGCTTACTAGCACCATCACCACCATCATCACCATCTTCATCATATTTTCTTAGAGATCCTTTGCCTCGACGGACTTGCAGCCCAAAAGCGTGCTCGTTTTGATATCCCTACACCACCATCTACTGAGCCCGAGCCACCCGCTAGATTCGAGTTAGGAGAGTTCTAAGAGGCTGCTGGCGCACGGCCTTCTACGAGGCATTGGAGCCCGTATTGATAGTCAGAGATCCGATAGATAGGTTGTCACGGCAGGTTGGAGGCTGTCGGTAGATAGGATTGAGCCCATTCGGAGGAGGTCGAGGGCCTAGTGTTGGCGGGGTTTCTATTGACTTATCTCATCGAGTATTGACATAGGCGATTAGAGGACAGGGAGAGTATTGTTGCTTTGCAGGGTCAGATTGATGAGTTGAGGAGGTTGGTGGATAGTTTGACTTCGGGTTCGTGATCTTGAGGATCGAGGCGGTGAGCACCATGAGGTGCCTTATGTAGACTTTTGTCATTGTATAGTTTTGACCATTATTATCCTAGTCACAAGGTGTGTGGCGTAGTTTAAAGAACTTGTTGTATTTTGGTTGTTGTACAAACAAATGTATCAAGTATTGACTCTACTATGTAGGAATGGTTATTATTATCTATGATATCGGTCCATGTAGGCGAAATTTTCATGTATATTATCCACGTGTGTTGTGATTATATTTGTGATATTTCGTTATTGTTCCGTTGTGATTCCATTTATCTTTATGCATGATGTGGTTGTGGATATATTTGTATGATGGTTGTTTCTACTTACGAGTTCTCATGATTGTTTCATCTTGTAATTTTGAAGAATTATTATAGCCTAAGAAAGCTACAGGAAATGACCCCGAAATTCAAAAGTTGGTGAATGATAGCATTGCTAATGCACTAAGAGTCGAAAGGGGAAGCAGTGGTCAGCTGCTTTGAAGCTAGGCTAGCTCTTATACTGGGTAATGCGGAGGATCTGGGGTTAAGAAATGTTCGTACAAGGATTTCAAGAGTGGTGAACCCACTAAGTTTCGAGGTACCGAGGGAGCTACTGCAATGGTACGATGGTTTGAGAAATTGGAATCGGTGTTGTTGCTTTGTAACTGTCGGATGACGATGGAGTCAAATTTGCAAGCACATTACTCGATGGAGCGTTGTCATGGTGGAATTCATACGCTCAACCGATTGGGATGGAGAATGCTTTTAAGCTTACTTGGGAGGAATTCAAGGGCTTGGTGACTAAGAAGTTTTGTCCTCGAACGGAAATCAAAAAGTTGGAGACGAGTTCTATGAATTGGTCCTTTGGTTATGATATTGAAACTTACATTGAATTCCAGGAATTAGCCGCGTTATGCCCGTCAATGGTATCGGATAATGAAAAGTTGCTAGAGGCTTTTATTGGAGGACTTCAGGGTTATTCAAGGAGATGTGACATCGTTTGATCCACAAACAATGAGGAAGCTATTCGAGTGACTCCAGTTGATGGCACAAGTGGTGAAGCGCGGTAAGTACACCACCACCAACCGAAACAACAACAACCCCAACAACCGTTTCAACAACAACAATCGAGGCAATTACAACAACAATAGCAACAATAACAAGCGCAAGTGGGACAACACTAGGGGTAGGAATGCTTCTCAACCACCACCCAAGGCAAAGGTTGCTAAGGCTTATGTTCTTGGTCCGAAGGAAGGAAAAGGATATACGGGGTTTTGCGAAGTGTAATAAGTGTTTGAGTCATCACAATCCGGTCGATGTCCCGATCCGTGAAAATTAAGAAAGTTGGTCACGTACTAGGGATTGCAAGTGGCCACAAGTTACATGTTTTGGTTCGGGGAACCGGACACTACAAGAGGATTGTAAGAAGGAAAGAATCAAGCAAATCCGAATCAAGAGGTTTGGCACGGAAGGGTTTACGTCATCGGAGGAGAAGATAGGGAGGACGAATGTCATAACAGTACGTTTCTTCTCAATAATCGTTATGCTTCGGTTTTATTTGATTCGGTGCCGATAAAAGTTTTGTGTCCAATGCATTTGCACCTTTGCTCAACATTAAGCCAACCACCTTAGATACATCATACATTGTCGAATTAGCTAATGGTAGCGTAGTTAACACCAACACCATTGTCCGCGGTTGCACATTCAATTTTCTTAATCATCCCTTCAACATAGACCTCATGCCCGTAGAGCTTGGTAGTTTTGACGTCGTCATCGGCATGGGCTGGTTATCTAAGCATCGTGCGAAGATCATTTGTGATGAGAAAGTTGTTCATCTTCCTATAACGTGAAACTTTGATTATTATTGGGGGAATGAAGTGGAACTAAATTAGTATCATATCGTGCATCAAAACGGAGAAGTACATTAAGAAAGGTTGTCTTGCTTTCTTAGCTCATGTACCAGAAAAGTCGGAGGAAAGCGACTTGAAGATGTTCCTATTGTTCGTGAATTTTCAAGTATTTCAGAGGATTTACCGGGACTTCACCCGGCGCGTCAAGTAGAATTTCATATTGACTTAGTGCCGGGCTGCACCGATTCTTGCGAGCACCGTACCGTTTAGCACCATCCGAAATGCAAGAGTTGTCTAATCAATTGCAAGAGCTTCTAGACAAAGGATTCATTAGGCCGAGTTCCTCGCCTTGGGAGCACCGGTCTTGTTTGTGAAGAAGAAGGATGGATCCTTCCGAATGTGCATAGATTATCGAGAGTTGAACAAGTTAACGGTGAAGAATCGTTACCCACTCCCAAGAATTGATGACTTGTTCGATCAGTTGCAAGGTTCTAGTATTTCTTCCAAGATTGATCTTCGTCGGGTTATCATCACTTCGAGTTCGGGAAGAGGATATTTCGAAAACAGCGTTTAGAACACGTTACGGTCATTACGAGTTTCAAGTGATGCCGTTTGGATTGACTAATGCACCGGCGGTATTCATGGATCTCATGAATAGAGTTTGTAAGCCGTATTTGGACAAGTTTGTTATAGTGTTCATCGACGACATCTTGATCTACTCCAAGAGCAAAGAAGAGCACAAAGAGCATTTAAGGATGATTTTAAGGCTACTCAAGAATGAGAAGTTGTATGCCAAATTTTCGAAGTGTGATTTTTGGAATCACAAAGTGCAATTTCTTGGTCATGTCATTGATAGTCAAGGACTACAAGTTGATCCCAAAGATTGAAGCGTGAAAGATTGGGCTACTCCAAGCGAATCCTCGAGAAATTCGACAATTTCTAGGACTAGCAGGATATTACCGAAGGTTGAAGGTTTTTGAAGATAGCGAGACCTTTGACCAAGTTGACCGAGAAAACAAGAAGTACGAATGGGGAAAGAAACAAGAAGCTGCTTTTCAGTTGTTGAAGCAAAAGCTTTGCAGTCGTAATTTTGGCACTACCGAAGGCATTGAGAACTTTGTTGTATATTGCGACGCTTCGCATAAAGGACTTGGGGCTTTTTTAATGCAAAACGAGAAGGTGATAGCGTATGCTTCTCGACAACTTAAGGGTCATGAGAAGAACTACACAACTCATGATCTCGAGTTAGGAGCCGTAGTTTTCGCGCTCAAGATTTGGAAACACTACCTCTATGGTACAAAGTGCACAGTGTTTACCGACCACAAGAGTTTGCAATATATTCTTGATCAGAAGGAGCTTAATATGAGGCAACGTCGTTGGTTGGAGTTACTCAGCGACTATGATTGTGAAATCAAGTATCACCCGGGAAAAGCCAATGTTGTGGCTGATGCTCTTAGTCGGAAATAGAGGCCTAAACCTTTAAGAGTTCGATCATTGGGAATGACGATTATTTCTCCTTTACCATCGAAAATCCACGAAGCACAAATCGAAGCACTTAAGGAGGAGAACCGACCAAGTGAAAAGCTTTATGGTATGCCGCGCAAATGGTTTTGTAAAGAGAGCGGATGGAGTACTATGTTTCAAGGATAGAATGTGGGTTCCATTGTATGGCGGAATACGAGAATTGATTATGCATGAGTCGCATAAGTCAAAGTATTCTATTCATCCAGGATCGGATAAGATGTATCAAGATCTTAAGAAGCTTTATTGGTGGCTGAACATGAAAGCGGAGATTGCCACGTCGTTAGCAAATGCCTTACGCTAAGGTAAAAGTCGAATATCGAGAAGCCTTGAGTTTACTCCAACAACCGGAAATTCCTCAATGGAAATGGGAGCGCATTACAATGGACTTTGTTACGAAACTTCCTAAGACATCGGGAGGTT
Source organism: Chrysanthemum makinoi (assembly GCA_910596185.1). Lineage (NCBI taxonomy): Eukaryota > Viridiplantae > Streptophyta > Magnoliopsida > Asterales > Asteraceae > Chrysanthemum > Chrysanthemum makinoi. The sequence goes on along the minus strand of OU343217.1, from coordinate 54,108,931 downwards.
ACGATGCTATTTGGGTAATTGTTGATCGTCTTACCAAATCAGCCCATTTCATACCGATTATAGAGACTTATTCCATGGAGCAACTCACTAGACTTTATGTCAAGGAAATAGTCTCGAGGCACGGAGCACCAATTTCTATCATTTCCGCCAGAGATAGTCGATTCACTTCAAACTTTTGGAATTCATTGCAAGATTCATTGAACAGATTAGAGATGAGCCTGACATATCACCCACAAACCGGCGGTCAAAGTGAAAGGACAATTCAAACGTTAGAAGATATCTTGAGGCATGTGTTATTGATTTTGGAAATGGTTGGGCTAACCATTTGCCATTGATAGAATTCTCGTACAACAATAGTTATCACACCCGTATCAAGATGGCACCATTCGAGGCACTCTATGGTCGTAAGTGCCGATCACTGTTTGTTGGGCGAGGTAGGAGGCGCACAACTTCTGGTCGAAATGGTGCGAAACCACGGAAAAGATTGTTCAAATTCGTGATAGACTCGAGCGCAAGAGATTGAAGAAAAGTTATGCGGATGTTAGGCCAAGGATTTGGAATTTCAAGTAGGTGACAAAGTTATGTTGAAAGTATCGTCTTGGAAGGGCGTGGTGCGTTTGGAAGCGTGGGAAATTGAACCGAGATACATTGGACCATTCAAGATTTTGGCGAGAGTTGGTCCGGTAGCTTATCGACTTGATCTTCCATCGACACTTAGCCATGTGCACAACCCGTTTCACGTTTCAAACTTGAAGAAGTGTCTTTCGGACGAATCGCTCGTTATTCCATTGGATGAAGTTCAGCTTGACGACAAACTCAATTTTGTGGAAGAACACAGGAAATCATGGACCGCGAGGTCAAGCGGTTGAAACAGTCGTATCCCTATTGTGAAAGTTCGTTGGAATTCTCGGCGAGGTCTGAGTTTACTTGGGAGCGGGAAGACCAGATCGGCCTAAGTATCCTCATCTTTTCACCGACCCGTTAGACCTAACAATGATTGAATTCAGGGGTGAATTCCTTTTGGATGGGCGAATGTGACAATCCGTACTTTCAGGTCATTTCTCGACACGATTCATGTCTCATTATTTCAACATTTTTAGTAAACTTGGTTTACTTGTTTCAAATTTGCGTAACCTTGGAGGTTTAGCGGCGAATTCATGATCATGACATCACGTACATTTCATATGGACTATGATTAGTCTACATTTCATTGACCTCATTTGCATCTATTAATTCATTCGACATTTCATTTCATATTTTTACGCGTAATTTTTATATTTAATAATCTTTATCGCGTGAGTTTTTATTTTGTATATTTAATCCATTACTTTCAAAAATGATTCCGAGGTATTTTTAAACTTACATTTAGTTCATAAAAACTATATTTTTAGTTTTCCTAGTGTTTCAAATTTATTTGGTACTTAAATCGTTAAAATTAAATTATTACGTCGTTTTTCTTAAAATTATACGATAATTATTTTATCACTCAAATTTCACAAGGAAAGTATTTTTACAATTTTTATCATCTCAATACATTCTATTTTGACCTAATAAAAACTTACTTGTACCAAAAATTATACCATTTACCTTATAAGTCACAATTTACTTACCTTTTCTTTACAAATTCTACAAATTAAACACAAGTCTATACAAGTAATAGTTTTAAAAAAAAAATATATATAATACAAATATCTACATTCCCTCCCCCTTGGCCGACAAGGGGAGGGTGTAGTTAATGAATTGAGTATGGTTGCCTTGATTGAAATAAATGTTGCTTGAATATAAGTCTTTCATCTATTAATAATTTCTCATACATTTCATTCTCTTCAAAGTGTTAATAAAACTTTCTCTCTTCTTTCTTTGGGTCTTCAAAACCGGCCACACTCATCAAGAAACAAGGGATCAAGATTTTTGCAAAATCAAGTCATTTACAATCTAGTTATATCCTTTATATGGTTTTGAAATAAAAACCAAGGATATTTAAGTTAATCCTTGTTACTTTCACCTCATCACTATCACTTGTAAGCATGTTTTATCATTTTCATGTTTCCTTTTCATTTTCATATGTTTCTTTTCATTTTGGAGATAGTATGCATGTTATGTGATTTATACCATTTATTTCATGATTTTAGAGTATATATATATATATGGTCATCCTATAATTATCCCCTTGGTATTGGTTGGTCTTGATGGTGATTAGGAACCCATGACACCCTAAGAAGGTGTATGGTAGGATTAGATTAGTTTTGGAGTTGATTTGAAGGGATTAGAATAGGTTTTGTCTGAGAAAAACTATTTTCGATAACTATATATTTATGTTCTGTCCTTGTTTCAATTTCTGGAAAATCCGACAGTTGTACGACTTTTGGCCTTGATTTTTAGAAAATATACTTTAAAAGCGAATCCGTGGCAGCTTGAGCGGAATAAAGCGGACTTATAACGAAGAAGTTATGGATTTTACAAGTTTGTGGCGAAAATTATATTTTTGAAATTTCAGCAACATGTTTTTTATTTTGCGGGTCAAAAATGAGCCTTAAGCTTCACAAATTATTTCGACTTGTCAAAAATATATTAGTATACTTTGATACTAAGCTAAGGACATATTAAGCGTGAAAGCGGATTTGAAGCGACAAAGATATGCACTTTTTCATAAACTTGGCGTAACTAATTTTCTGCACACAATTAGCCAAAACCACCATCTTTAACCCTTATTATCTTTATGTTCGAGACCTTTTGGGCGAAAACTCCTGGCCGAAACTTTTAGATATCGATACAAACTTTCCAAAACCGTCGAGTTCGTTCTCTAACGATCGGCGTTACACCTTCGACTAGTTTTCCAAAGCCATTTTGTAATTTCATGATTTTTCCGGCGACATTGTTTTCTGACGAAAAGTGGTAATTTCTCTAAAATCATTATAAAACCATTGTAGGATGACATTTTGACGTAAAAACATGTAAAGTGATTTTGATTGGTCAAGACGTCAAAAGAGTATTTTTCGGCGTCGAGTAATATTTTCAAAACTCTCGTAAATGGTATAAATAACATATCAAGTGCATGCATAACATTACATTGCAACTCATGACATATCATGTCATTGATAATAGGTCGGTTGGCGCATCACATTAAACCTCGGTGTACTCACTTTTGCCATTATTCGAGTTTACCAAGTGAGTTTTCATAGCCCGTTTTACATGCTTTCGATTATTTTCAAACCCACGGGGGAGAATACATTGCACTACATTTTTCTTTGTGCGATACCAAGTATGTTAAATTCATTACATTGCTTAAGTTACCGCATTTGCCAATTTGAAAGTCCCCATTACTTGAACATGAACCGTTAATCTTTGGAGCGAGGATGAGTGGATAGATCTATCGAGGGTGGCGCCTCCATCCGGGTTGGTGAATCCCAACCGAGTAAGCGGATGCATTTCATTTGATAACATTACGAGGTTGTGCGGCAAACACTCTGCGAGGGGCATACATGATTGAACAGTCTAGTTTCGGGGTCATGGGCTTAGAGTAATTGTAACATTATTTTTCATTGACTTGATGGTCATGCATGATAGATACTTGTGTAGTCGTATAAAACATTTACATAAACCTATGATTTCTCACCAACATTATTGTTGACCGTTTTAAGCAATGTATTTTCAGATGGCAGGGCATTCATCATGACATGGTTTAGGGACCTACATTTTGAGTCGCGGCGTCGACTTACATTATGTACATTATGGCACTTTATTTCAAAACATCGTTTGGATTTGTAATATATTTGTATTTCCGAAAACTTTGTAAACCTTTTGGGACCGATGTTGTACTCAAGATGTTTTATGAAATATCCAACGATGTGTTTTTAAAAGCGACACTTTAGGTCGTTCAATATAACTGTGATGTGGTGCTATGACAGTCAATGCCCCCGGGAATTCCATTCATTGCAAAGCAATGAGTAAATTGGGGTGTGACATAAATGATAACATTTTTTGCATAAAATAAATTTCTTGTCTAATTCTATTACCTGCACCCCTTTGGTGTGTCAGAATTTAGAAAATAACATGTACGAACAGAAAATAAAAACCCTAACACCTCGGTTAACTCTACTAACTAATTGTAATGACATAGCAAACATAATCAAGCGTTATACTCATTATTCCGACCAAAACCCTAAAACTATTTATGCTTTTACCAGATAATCAACAAACCCTAAATAATAACATTTCTTGCAAAAATTAAATTCATAATCTAATTTTCTTACCGACATCGCTCGTGTGTGCCTGATTTTCGAACAAAAAACCAAACCAATAAATGAAAATTTTGATCTAGTTTTTGTATAAAAACATCGACAACTGATAACGAAAAACAGGTGTACAACATGCAGCCAACCCCGAGATTAAGTGACAAATAAGTGGAGAACCCACTAAGAAACCCACTAACCCAATATTTTAATCCATCTAAGCTATCGACTCGGCTCGGCGTGTGAATATTGTCCGCTCAAGCCACGACTCTATAAGCCGCCTCACTCCCTCAAACCGATCTTCAAGTCGGGGGCTTCGGAACAGTGACAACTCCCCAAACCGCTTCAATGAATATTATATAGTGTAATTGCACTACTATCAAATAACCGATTGAAGCTATTTATAATATTCTGACCCAAACTAAACTCACCCCCTAATAAATATTTACCCAACTAGATTTATGTTTAATTAATAAGCCTCAAATTGTAACTCTACTAGTTATAAGTGACCTATGGTTTAATAGTGTGCTTTTATTCGTTAAAGATATAAAGTATGTTTCATTAAAGCAACGTAATTTTTAAGTAAACTAATGGATTTATTTGCAATTATAAAGTAAAAAGTTGCAGCTGTTTTAGGACGCAAAAAAAAGTTGCACGGTTTTTGTAATCACATAAAGTGTAACGACCCCCTAACTTTAAGAATTATTTGAAGATATTTTTGTCGCTTTTTCACCAATTTCTCTTTAATGAGATCATTTTCGTTGATAATAACAACAATGAAGCACTTGTGCATGACTAATTATCGTTTTCATATTTTCTTCTAACAAAGTAGTAATTTAAATTTGTTTTAAAGGTATGTGATTTTCCCCGGCTAAGATGGAATATATACAGTAAAATATCTATAAATTAATGATGTTAAAATCAGAATATTTTATTAATTTAACAAAATATTATTATATCGATAAATTAATAATTTATTAATTTAAAGAGGTTTTACGTACGCGCTTTACTAGTTAGGGTGGTGGCAACCATGCTTAAGAGATTTTTTCATGCCTAATCACCCACCAATAATATCCCTCCATCTCACCTCATACCAATCTCATACCTAACAATAGATTTTTAGTGGCAACCATGCCTAACTCATTACTCATTTTTTTTTTAATAATTTTATTAAACAATTTAAACGAATTATAAAAAAATAATAATACCGAATTATATAAAATTTAAAATACGGAATTATATACAAATAATAATAACGAATTATATAAAATAAATAATACCGATTTATATAAAATTTAAAATACCGAATAATAAAAAATTTAAAATACCGAATTATATAAAAATAAAAATAACCTGATGTTCTTCGTGCCATGTTTAAGTAATCATTATATCTATCCGGAGGTCCACCCGTACCGAGTTGACGAATAGCCGATGTACATTTTTGCAACGCCGTGAAACTTTTTTTCCCCTTAGTTTCTAGCGCTTTTTCACGATAACGGGTAACATGTCTTCGGGTAGAGCTACCCGTGTCTTCAATGCTATCGCACGCGGCTAAATAGGTTTCTATGGTAGAACCGGTAGAAAATATGTCGGAGGAAGAGTCGGTTAAAAAATCTAACTCTTCATCGGATGAAGAAGATGAAGATGAAGATGAAGATGAATACATTTTGTTTGTGAAATAGAAATGATATTGTTTGACAAAAAATTAGAGATGTTATTGAATTTAAATAGGGAGAAAAAAATAAGGATTTAATTTTTTTTTAAATGCCTCAAACGGCTCTTTTTTGTCCCATTAAATGGCATCTAACGTCTATATTTGTCCATGTAGAATCGGGGATGTTTGCCGATTTGGTTTGCCCTCCTTCCATGCCGCTTGATACCGAAGTCCATGCAATGATCACCCCGCTCGGCATGATGCAAACCGAAGGCCAAGCCGCATGGGTTGCCAGTACCCTTAGAGATGAAAAATAAATTAGAAAAATAAGTTTCAATTAACATTTCATGAATTCAAGGTATTGAAGAAATTAATGAATGTATACTAATGAATGTTACGTGATTCAAAGCTAACAAGACTACTCAAGACAAAAGAGATACAACTGCAAACAATGCAACAATGCAGAGTCTACACAGATACAGTCCACACAAGATGAAGACACTGCTGCAGCATAGTCTAGTTGATTGTAAAACTATGTGATGTATCTGATATATATTTATGTTTAGATTCAATGTAACACTAGTGTAGCTTAGTATAAATACTTTCTTTTCCTGTATTGTAAGTAACAATTTCATAATTCAACTTTACAATTTTACTTCCCTCTCAATTCTTATCAAAAGCATTGAAGAAATTGTGGATTTTTTAATAATTATTAATTTATAGTTTCGTTGGAACCAATAAATATACATTGTAGTTTGAGAAAAACTATTATCTTATTATTTTATCGATTGAGGTCCAAATTTCTACTGGTCTTTAGTTGGTACTAGACACAAATTATTAATTTTATCAATGTTATTAATTTATCGAGTATTAATTTATAGAATTTTTACTGTATAATATTGATACCTAACTAACGTTTATCAACAACTCAAACATCATAAAAAATGCTTTATGACAAAAAGTTTTTTTGAACTCCAAACTTTAGCTAACATGTGAGTATGTGACCAATAAAAGCTATAGCTAGCGAAACCTGTTTAAAAATCTATACACGTTCATTGTTATCATAGAGATTAAGCTATGAGACTAATATTTTTTGAACTAACGAACGTATCTTTAAGTTAAGGTACATATATATACGTACATTCTAAATTTGCATTTCCTTGAAATGTACCTATATTAAGAGGGTTATAATAGAGAGACCTAAACTTAGACCTAAAACCAAGTGGCATGATTCTGATGGCTACATACAAGGACCCATTTATATTACAACTTATCAAGATGATACCACTTGGTTTTAGGTTTAAGTTTAAGCCTAACTGTTAGAAATTGTGGTCATAATTTGTGGCAAACATGTCATTCTATCAATTGCTAATGGTTTTCAAGTTATGTTTATTGTAGGCTTATTACAGGGGTTATTCTTGGTCAAAGCATAAATGGTTTAAGTGTTCATTTCTGCTGATGATTGCCCATTTCTGCTGATGCTTATTTATGACCGTTGAGGGGGTTGTGTATCTTTTTCTTCTATTTAATCATTCCCCTAATCTAGGGTTACCACACAACTGTGTGTGCAGTCAATGTCTCATACTCTCTCTCTTCTGATCATAGTACTGATCTTGTTTCTTCTTTGTATTTGTCTGGTTATTGTCTCATTGACATTAACCTAACCTTGTAACACTTTGGATACTATTGTTGGCTTAATCTAAGCCGACTATTGAGGTTTTGGTTTGAATAAACACTACAAGAATTCTGTCAATTATCCACAGAAATTACCCACGTATATTGATTAATGGGTATTTACCCACTAAATTCCCATGAAATACCCACTAATACGGAATTAGAAATGGGCCAAACGTTACCCTCAAATTTCCCACAACTTTACCCATGAAAGTACCCATGTAGTTAAACTTAGTGTGTAATTTGTGGGTGAATTATTCCCGCTAAAATATTTCCCACATGCTACCCACGAACTGAATCATCACGGAATAATATGTGGGTAATGTCGTGGGTGTATTTATATTACCCACGAAGTACACAAATCTTTTTTGTATGTGGGTAATTTTTTTCAGGGTAATCTATGGGTAAAGATATGCAGACGGCTTACCCACAATATTTTTTTAGTGTATGGTTAACTTGAACATAGATTCACCCATATAAAGAAAAACATTTACAATTTAAGAATCACATCCCAAAAACAAATTATCTTTTCTATATATTGATTCAAAAGTCTCAATTTATTGTTTAGAACGTGCTTATAGTCAAATTGCACCCTTAATTGGGCGCGTAATATTAATAAGCTTGATGAGATAGTTTTTCGTTCGCAAAGTTGTTATTACAAAAAACATATAATAAAAAAGTACTACTCATCAAAAAATTTAATTACGTGATACCGCGTCAAATGCACGAGTAACATTCTAAGTGATTCTATAAATATTTTACATACAAACACATATTTGTTTTTTGGGTGAAAGCTAAAGATACGCAACATATTTTTTCAAATAAAAAGTTTTACGCAATGTACTTTGTAAATTGTCAAAGATACGCAATATATTTTTTAAATAATCTTCGATCTATCTAATATGACCGGTTAGCAGCAGTTACCAGTCACTTTGATTAAAGTTACACGTTGGTCCCCCAAACTGGATCAAATTCGCGCAGTTAGTCCTATTTTGTAACGCTCGTTAAATTTTAAAAAAAAATAATAATAAAAAATAAAAAATAAAAAAACTTTTACATTTTTTTTCTTAAAATCTACTTAAATTATATGTTTTTTTAATTTATAATTTTAAAAAAAATTGATAAATTCTTGTATACACATTTTTTACGTTTTTTTTAATCTAATTTTATACACTTATTTTTACGTTTTTTTAAATCTGATTTAATAAAAAAGTTCCGATTTAAAAAAATGGATAAATTTTTTATACACTTTTTTTTTATATATATCTGATTTATAAATCAGATTTATATAAAAAAAAAGTAAAAAAAAAAGTGTATAAAAAATTTATCCATTTTTTAAAATTATAAATTAAAAAAAATATATATATTAAGTAAATTTTAAGAAAAAAAATTAAAAGTTTAAAAAAAAAATTTAACGAGTGTTATCATAATAGGACTAACTACGCGAATTTGGTCAAGTTTGGGGGACCAACGGTGTAACTTTTAATCAATGGTGACCTGGTAACCTGCTGCTAACCGTCATATTAGCTAGATCGAAGATTATTTGAAAATATATTGTGTATCTTTGACAATTTACAAAGTACAATGTGTAGACCTGTTTATTTGAAAAAATATGTTGCGTATCTTTAGCTTACACCCTTGTTTTTTTCTTAAAACTGTTTCAAGTCTTATATTATTCTTTAGAGTAATTAACTTTAATTAAAAAAAACACTAAAATTATGGCGGGAGAATTTGGCTCCCATTTGGAAAATCCAAAATTTTGGTCTCACCTATGATCTCAATCTCATCCAACTGAAACCCACCCCTCCTCATTTTAAGGCCTTCACCAAAACCTCCTTCAACCCCCTTCTCCTCCCCCGTTACTCAACAATATCTTATTCAACCCAATTAAAAAATATATAAATCAATCTATGAAATCATGTCAAGTCCAGTCATCGCAGAACCAATACAAAATTCCGATCCAACTCATCACCGTCCATCACTGGTAACCAATTAGTTTACTTACATTTCCATTATCTATTTTTTTGTAAGAAATAATCAATCTGGTGTTTCTTTTGTGAAAAAAAAAAACAGAGTAAAAGGAAAAAAGCGAAGCCGATTAGATTCGAAATGTTTGATGTCAAACAAATATATATATTTCAACAACAAAATGCTCATCGGATTCATTTTGGTCTAGAAGTTTGACTGTTTTATGAGTCTACATTTGAACTTCAGGTTTGAAACCTTGAATATGATTCTCGTGAACTTTATATATCTTGTTATTTGTTCAACACCATTTTTAAATTTGTTTTTTCTATTGTTCTTGGGCATGAATTCTCATATTGTTTATTGTAATTTCCAGATCCCTTGTGTATCACTTACGCGTTCAGTGTGAATACCACATAAAGAAGAAAAGAGCATCATGTTTGAGCACACTACAACTCGGAAACCGCTTTGGTAGATTGAAGCATTTGGATTTATCTTCTCCCATATTATGTAAAATATAAAGAGATCCCAATATAAATTGTATTCATATAAATTTGTAGCCACAGATGCATTTTATATTTCAAGAACTTTTAAGTGGTAGCTATATGTAAATTTCTTGATTAAATGAACGCATTAATGGTTGATGAACAATTTTATAGATTGTACTTGGATATCAATATTAAGTGAATGCATCTACGTTTCGATTTTATTTTGATATGGATGTATGTGACTCCGTTTCTATTTGTATATTCGTCTATATGAGATGGATTATACAAAACTAAAAACTTTTGCATTTTTTTGGGATTTACTCATATGTTAATGTGTATTCATTTAGCTACCAGTTGACATTTACACACAGTTTGTGGGCAATGTTACCCACACAATATCCACGAGTATATCTATGGGTTTTTGTGGTGAGTTAGAAAATCCCACAAACAATTTACCCATGAATGCAAAACAATCACCCACCAAGAATGACGTGGGTAAACTTACCCACAGTATGAAAATGTCGTGGGCAAACAATTAGCCTCGGAGGTTTTACCCATCTATAGAGAGTCCTGGGTAATTTGTGGGTACTACCCAGTTACCCACAAAAATATGGCTTTTACCCACAAATTCTGTCCGTGGCTATTTGCCTGAATTCTTGTAGTGAAAGTATTGTTGTGGATTTGTTGATACTTTCGTACATGGTATCAGATCGTCAGGCTCATAATCACAGTTGATTTACCATCCTAGAGTTTCCTCGTAGAAACTTGGGGATATCTCTCCGTCAACAATCAAAAGCTATTCTGAGTTTCAAAAGGTGGGTTGGGATTATTACTATTGGCGTAATCGCTGGTTATCTCTTATTCACAATTAGCCCTAGACTAAGTGAATCTAGGGTAATTGTGATTTGTTCTTTCCGCTGCATATTACTCTGTAAGTCTACTCTCATCTTCAAACAACAGTACTTAAGTCTTTGTGGGTGCAAACGGGTAGACTAACATCTTGATCTGCCACCCCTGAGTGGTATGAATACCCTTTCTGGTTTACCCTAGTCCACAGGCTTGGTTCTTGTTGTTTCTTAATTTCAAGTTCTTATTCTTACTGTCTCTTATCTGTTTATCTACTTTAGTTGTTATTTTTCTGTGTTATTTGTCTTTCTTATTGTTTTCATTATGGCTATTGGTGATGATAATACTGGTGGTGGTGGTTCTTCCACTGAAAAAAAACTTATCCTTTGGTGATGCCTTATATTTACACCCTAACAACACTAATGGTACTCCTATTATTTCCATCAAACTCACTGGAACAGAAAATTATAAAATATGGAATATGGCCATGACCTTTGCCTTAAGGAATCATAATAAGTTAGGATTTATTGATGGTACTTGCTTAAGAGATGACTCAAATCCTACTCTTGCTAATCAATGGGATACCTGTAACTCTGTTGTTGTCACCTGGATTCTTAACTCTCTCATCTGAATTATTTGCTGGTGCTATCTATGCTAAAACTGCTTATGAAATGTGGAATGATCTTAAAGATACTTATGATAAGGTTGATGGTTCAGCTATTTTTAATTTTCATAAAAATATAAACTCTCTTAGTCAAAGTGGGTCATATCTTGCTGATTATTACAACAACCTTAACTCTTTGTGGAAACAATTTGATTGTATGATTAGCTTATCTTCCTGTACTTGTGAGGCTGCAAAACATTTTGAAAAACACAATCAGCTAATCAAATTAATGCAATTTCTTATGGGTCTTGATGACTCCTATGTTCCCATCAGAAGTAATGATTTAACCAGAGACCCTTTGCCTAATGTCAAAACTGCTTTCTCTGTTGTCTCTGGAGAAGAATCTCACAGAAATGTCTCATCTGGGAATAGCTCTGCTAAGCCCAATGCTACTGCTTTTGCAGCAAAAACTTTTGATGGTGGAAATTTTTTTGATAACAAAAAAGGATTTAACAACAACAACAACAATTGGAATAAAGGCTCTGGTTTTAATGCTGGTAACAGCTCAAACAACAGAGGACCAAACATGAATCTCAAATGTACTAACTGCAAAAAACCTGGTCACACTATTGATAGATGTTATGATCTTGTTGGTTATCCTGCTGGATATATCAAAAGGAACTTTAATGCTAAACCTGTCAGCAGTAACAATGTTTCCACTGATGCTAATCATGTCACTGATAATAGAGCTAGCAACTCTCCTGTCTCTTTTTCTAATGAACAGCTCTCCAGACTTATGAGTCTTTTTAATGACAACAATGTGTCTTCTGCTAATGCCAACATGGCAGGTAAAAATTTTTCAAGAACTTTATTTAATGGTAGTGTCAAGTTTAACATAAACTTCAACAAATTTTTTAATAACAACACAAAAAATTTATCTGGAAAACATCAGTCTTGGTTGGATTGTTGACTCTGGTGCAAATCAGCACATGACTGTATCTGCAAATTTTTTAATCAATGTTGTTGACATTTCAAATCTTGGTCTAACTGTTGGACATCCCAATGGTACTCAGGCCTTAATTACTAAAATTGGTGATTTAAAGGTTAATAATGACCTAACTCTTTTTGATGTTTTGGTTGTTCCTGAGTACAATGTCAGTCTACTGTCTGTTCATAAGATTGCTAGAGACAATAAGATGTTTGTTGGGTTTAATGAATCTAATTGCTATATACAGGATTTACATCAAAAAAGGATTGTGGGGATTGGTAAACAATGCAATGGGTTATATATGTTTGATATTGATTCTACATGTAAGGTCACTTCTAATAACTGCATACCTGTTTGTTATGTTTCTAGAAATCTCTGGCATCAAAGACTTGGTCATCCCTCTGACCAAGTCCTACATATACTTAAACACACTCTTAAACTTGATAGTACATCTGAATCTGATCATCTTTGTGATACTTGCAATAAAGCTAAACAAACCGGGGAACCATTTCCTCTAAGTGAACATAAATCAACTAAAATTGGTCAACTTGTTCATCTAGATGTATGGAGAGCATATAAAGTCACTAGCAGAGATGGCTACAAATATTTTTTAGCCATTGTTGATGACTATTCTAGGGCTGTCTGGGTTTATATGCTTAAGGGAAAGGATGATGTTTATGTTTCCATTGTCAACTTTACTCATATGCTATCAAATCAATTTGAACACAATGTTAAGATATTCAGAAGTGATAATGGGACAGAATTTGTCAATAACAAACTTCAACACTTCTTTCATGAAAAAGGAATTTTACATCAAACCTCTTGTGTTTATACACCACACTAAAATGGTATTGCAGAAAGGAAACATAGGCATCTCCTTAATGTGGCTAGATCCCTTATGTTTCAGGGGGAATTACCTCTATATCTTTGGCCTGAATGTGTTCTAACTGCTGCTTATGTCATAAACAGGTTACCCTCTTCAATGTTGTCTGGCAAGTCTCCCTTCTCCCAGTATGGGCATGACCCTTCACTCTCTCTCCTTAGAGTCTTTAGCTGCTTATGCTATGCCACCATTCTCAACATCTCTGATAAATTTAGTAGTAGGTCTGAAAAAAGTGTTTTTATTGGTTATTCAAATGAGAAAAAAGGTTATAAACTTTTAAGTTTAGAAACAAAAAATATCTTTTACTCCAGAGATGTCAAATTTTATGAAACTGTTTTTCCCTTCAAAATGAAAAATACTTTGTCAAAACCTTTTGTTGAAACTTATGTGCCTAAAGATTTAAATCACAAAAATTTCTTTGACTCACAAATAAGTCCTAATGATGAAGGGAGAGTGACATCTTATGATGATGGCACAGTGTTGGGTCACCCTACTAGGGTTGATGAACCTGTTGCAACTTTCATAGATGAAAATACACACCCTGAGGGCACTGTATCACATGAACCACATTCTGCTGATACACCTTCTAATTCTAATCAGAATTTTGAACAAGAAGAAGGCTTGCCAGCCATTACTGCTAGAAGGTCAACCAGAGTTTCTAAATTGCCCAGTAATCTTAATGACTTTATTGTTGAAGGGAAAGTTAAATATGGTGTTGAAAAGGTTGTTAATTACTCCAACCTTAACAAAGATAATTACTGCTTTGCTTCTAGTCTAAATAAAAGTATTGAACCTACCTGTTATGAAGAAGCTATTCTTGACAGTAATTGGGTTGATGCTACGAACTCTAAAATTGAGGCCTTAAATGAAAATCATGCTTGGGATATAACTGATCTACCACCTAATAGAACTCCCATTGGTTACAAATGGATCTTTAAAATCAAATATAAAGCCAATGGTGAAGTTGATAGATACAAGGCTAGACTAGTTGCTAAAGGTTATAACCAAAGGGAAGGAATAGAATATGATGAAACCTTTTCTCCTGTTGAGAAAATGTCTACTGTCAGATGTCTTATTGCCTTAGCTGTGAAAAACAAATGGCCTATTTTCCAACTTGATGTTAACAATGCTTTTCTGTATGGAGACCTTGATGAGGATGTCGATATGACCATCCCTAAGGGGTTCTGTAATGAGAACAATAAGAATCAAGTCTGTAAACTTGTCAAGTCTCTGTATGGCCTTAAACAAACTCCCAGGAAATGGAATGAAAAACTTGTTAGTGTATTAAAAGAAAATAACTTTGTTCAATATGTCAATGATCATTCTTTGTTCACCAAAACAGAGAATAACAAGTTTATTGCTTTGCTTGTCTATGTGGATGACATTGTCCTTACTGGAAACTGCATTGATGAGATAAACCTATTCAAAGAATTTCTAAAATCTAAATTTCATATAAAAGACTTGTGAAACTTAAAATATTTTCTTGGCATTGAGGTTTTAAAAACTGGTAATGACATATGTCTCACCCAAAGAAAATATTGCCTTGAACTTCTCAAAGAGTTTGGACTTCTTGGGTGCAAACCTGTGTCCACTCCCATGGAACCCAACTCTGTTCTTCCATACATACCTACTACTGATGATACCTTTCTTGTTAACATTACTGGTTATCAGAAGTTACTTGGGAAACTTATTTATCTCACCCATACCAGACCTGACATCTCATACTCAGTTCATTTTCTGGCACAATATATGCATTCTCCTTTGAAATCTCATCTAGAATGTGCCCTCAATGTTCTGAGATATCTGAAATGAGCTCTAGGAAAAGGTCTAAGGTATAATTTCAGTAACTCTGAAAATCATCTTGAATGGTATAGTGATGCAGACTGGGCTAAATGCAAGAAAACCAGGAAATCTATCACAGGTTATTGTGTTTTCTTTAATGATTGTTTGATCTCATGGAAAAGTAAAAAACAAAACACCCTTTCAAAATCTTCCACAGAAGCAGAGTATAGATCAATGTCTACTGCTGCTTGTGAAATTATTTGGATTCAAAAAATCTTAAAAGATCTAAAAGTTGATATCAATCTCCGTGTTAATCTCTTTTGTGATAACAAATCGCTGCAACTTGCTGTCAATCCTGTTTTTCATGAAAGATCAAAACACTTTGAAATTGATGTTCACTTCATCAGGGGAAAAATTGCAAGAGGTGTTATAAGTGCCAAAAAGATTGGCTCTTCAAACCAAACTGCATACATCCTTACAAAAAACCTTCCTGTTTATCAGCATAAATTCTTGTGTGAAAAATTGATATTGTTTGATATGTTTGCTCAACAGATTAAGGGGGAATGTTAGAAATTGTGGTCATAATCTGTGGCAAACATGTCATTCTATAAATTGCTAATGGTTTTCATGTTATATTTATTGCAGGCTTATTACAGGGGTTATTCTTGGTCAAAGCATAAATGGTTTAAGTGTTCATTTCTGCTGATGATTGCCCATTTCTGCTGATGCTTATTTATGACCGTTGAGGGGGTCATTGTGTATCTTTTTCTTCTATTTAATCCTTCCCCTAATCTAGGGTTACCACACAACTGTGTGTGCAGTCATTGTCTCATACTCTCTCTCTTCTGATCATAGTACTGATCTTGTTTCTTCTATGTATTTGTCTGGTTATTGTCTCATTGACATTAACCTAACCTTGTAACACTTTGGATACTATTGTTGACTTAATCTAAGCCGACTATTGAGGTTTTGGTTTGAATAAAGTATTGTTGTGGTTTTGCTGATACTTTCGTACACTAACTTTAAGTCCTTCTATCATTTCTCATATTAATAGCATGGGGTAAGTTGGGTTGCGTGTTGGCTATTTGGGTAAGCATCCAATCAAAGCATAAAATAATTAATCGGTACGTAGTTTGATTAGATGGCATAGGATTCATCTTGTCTCAAGTGTATTACCCTTGTCTTTGGTCAAAGATTTCTTCAATTACATATAAATATATTTTTTTCATTTTAGAATGCAGTACAACATTTTTTGTAATACATTTGTTTCTTCGCTGGTTATTAAGTATCCCGACTATAATCAACTTGAATTATATGGGCATTTCGGTCGATACAATGTGCAATATGTGATGATGATCTAGACACGGAGAGCATAAATCTTTCCGTAAATGTGACTATGTGAGGTTGCTAGAAAAACACATGGATTGGGATCCTTAATTGGTGTAATCTTCAAAAAATAGATAGTCTCAATGAGATGTTCACCATTCTCGGGTCGTGCCAATCTCCCCCAAACCTTGCTTCAATGTTAATATGATGTTGTAGCTCAAGCCACGCTTTGGATCTTCCGGTCTTTTCGGAATGAGGTCTCCTTCGCTCCCCCAAAACAAGCAAAAGACCTCATTTCAAAAGACATTAAGCATTATACTTTTTTTTTGGATTTCAAATACATTTGAAAAATATCGATCTTTCTATTTTAATTAGATTGAACGACTATATATGTAACCCTTGTAATGCTTTTTGCCCCGCTTTTTAATCTTATCTACCTTTTTTATAGGTTTATAATATGTTTGTCCCTTGAAAAAAATACTAATAGTTGCTATTCATGTCTAGTGGCTGCAAATCTGTATTTGCACTCGCTAGTTTTTTTTTTTTTTTTTTTTTTATAATTTTAACGGCAACTTTATTAGAACCACTAGCAAGAAGCTAGACAATTACAAGGAATCAAATACGGGTGTTGAAGCCAACTAACCCAATTCAAATAGAAATATCGATCTTTCTATTTTAATTAGATTGAACGACTATATATGTAACCCTTGTAATGCTTTTTGCCCCGCTTTTTAATTTTATCTACCTTTTTTATAGGTTTATAATATGTTTGTCCCTTGAAAAAAATACTAATAGTTGCTATTCATGTCTAGTGGCTGCAAATCTGTATTTGCACTCGCTAGTTTTTTTTTTTTTTTTTTTTTTTTTTTTTAACGGCAACTTTATTAGAACCACTAGCAAGAAGCTAGACAATTACAAGGAATCAAATACGGGTGTTGAAGCCAACTAACCCAATTCAAAGTTTTAATACCTCTGGCTAAACACCAGTTAAAAGAGCGTAAAGCAATATCATCAAAAGTAGCGTCTTTTCGAGGTTTATTGACCGCAAAAAGAAGTTGATTCCTGTAGGTCCATAAGCTCCACCAAGAGACGTAAAAAATGCCTTCCAGCACTTCTTTAGACTTAGCACCAAGACGTATCGATTTGAACCAAACGAGCCACTCTACATAAGAATTGAAAGAAAGCGTCCCCAAGTTCCACCAATGACAAACTAACCTCGTCACATATGTCGCCATAACACAACTGAAAAACAAATGAGACGTATCTTCAAGCGCATCATCACAAATCGGGCAAGATAAAGAAGTAGTCACAACATTTCTTCTGGCTAAATTCGAGCGAGTAGGAAGGCGATCAAGAAGGACCTTCCAAACAAAAATATTAACTTTAATCGGAATACATTTAATCCATCGCGTAGGCATTTCAGCTTACGTTATTCGTTTAGTATTAATATTAGTATGTTTGCTAAGGTTTTGTAGTTAACAAATTAATTATAACAACTTTTTATATATATAAATTTGTGTTTCCGTATAAGAACAATATTATGCTGATATCTCATTGGGGTTATCTTAATTTTGTTTTATTAATATTGGGAAGCTCATGGTGTTACCGACAACAATGGAAGCATTAGATTCAAGAAGAAACAAAGCACACATTGGAGCATGTTTTTTGGGCCAAATGCAACTCTGACAATTTTGATTTGTGTGACAATTTGACTTCGATGCTCTAATCATCTATTACTCCATTTTAAATAATAAGTTGCTTATTGTACTAGCCAGCTTGCTCTTATCTTTCATATTCTAAGCACATAAAATATTACTTTCTACCACTTCATGACAAATGCGTGATTTTTGTTTGTAAACAATAATTTTGAGACGAAAATGTACGTGTTAATACTATACGTATAATAGAAATAAGGCGGCTGGTCAATGTGTTGGCTCTACTTGTAATATGACGAATCCGGTTAGCATCATCCTCAAGGTTAGTTGTGATGATCTCAATAAAAATGAATCACGGTCATAGTGAAACGACTCAGACATCACTTTTTGTTATTGGAACTCAAGAAAGAAGCTTGAGGCACTAGGGGTCTTCAAAAAACCCGGAAAACCGACAAACCGAACCGAACCGTTCAATCCGATACCCAAAAAACCTGAAACCAAAGAAACCAGATCCGAAACCGAAAAAATCTATTAATCATGGTTTGTTTTGGTTTTTATTTTAAATATCTATTAATCATGGTTTGTTTTGGTTTTTATTTTAAATATTTGTAGTTAACCAAACCGAACCGTTTATAATATACATGAAGTTTTTTAACTAATCATTCAAATATTTATACAAGTATTGATTATATTATTACACTACTTTTATAGTTTAACGACTTTTATCTCCTAATGTAAACATTTACTAAAAATCCATGTTTGAAAATTGATTGTGAAAATTGATTAGTGTGATTGTAACATATAAACGTCAAGTAAATATTTTTTGTTACCGTGTTATGTATATTTATTTGAATTTAGTTATTGTGACAAAATAATTTTAACATAATCTATTTAATGTTATTTTCTCCAATGCATCCTAAGGATTAACTTCCCTCCCAAGGACCCGAATGAACACTGTCAGTATCTTATCAGAGGTGGGCTTTGAACCTATTTTCTCCAATAGGCCCCTCGCTAACCATCAATATGAGCATTACGGTGGGGATGATACCAAATGATCTTTAGTGTCATGGAAGAGATTTGAACCCGGGTCTATTGACCCAAACCCAAAGCTCTTACCAATGGACTAAAGCATCATTGGTATTTAATGTTATTTAATAATGAAATTTTACGTTTTAGATCATGCTATTGTCATACGATTAAACTCGTTTAAACGTCTAGAATGGTTAATCATGACCCGAACTGCTGGTAACCGTTCATTTCAGGTATCACATGTTATCCGTCTAGTACGGTTTGGTTTCGGATAGTAACATAAATTACCCGTCTCGTGATGAATAATTTAAATCTTTAAACCACCTGAATCGAACCCTTACGAGGCACTGTTCATTTCTCGCGTTTGAACACATTGTTTTATATTCTTCGATCTTCCTATATGCTTCCTCGGATCCTTTGATGCTTTTTACATCATAGAACTAAGAAAAAAAAATGCAATATATTATTTTCTTATTTACCTGTAAAATATTATTTACAGCCACAAATGTCAAGAAGTACGTCCTAGAGCGGCGAGAAAACTACATCTTTGACTTCAATTTATTGTAAAATAATATTTATCCCTCCTCTTGCGAGGTTAAAGATAAAAAGCTAGATCTTTGACTTCAATTTCTAGCTAATAAATCTAGAAAACTATCAAATTGAAAAAGATTGAATGTGTCAAGAGAAAATTAGCATGTTTGATAATAATGTATGACTAATAACTTGATTAGTTGAGGTTAAAAAGACTCAAGGTCTTTGGTCTAGTACTCTAGTGGTATGTGAGTTCCTCATCAACTTAGAGGTTGTGGGTTCAATCTTTGCTGGATTCGGCATTTGTAAAAAATGTGATATAAGTGTGAAAAAAATTGTTGTTCTTAGAAAAAAGAAAAAAAAAAGAAAAAAAAAGTGAGGTTAAAAAGATTAATAACTTGTTTTATTTGTAGTTTAAGATATCTATGGGTATGCAAGCTAATTAAATAAAAAAGTATATATAACGCATAGATTTGTGGGTTTGAGGAAGCCAACGATCATAATAAGGAAGAATCTTACATTATAAAAATATGTTTTCATGAAAACACCAAGAATTTCTTGATTCCATTCGAGATAAAAGGATTATTTTTATAAAGAAAATTCTTTCAACAAAGATATGAATTGGGAGTAGGGCTGAGCACCGAAGGTTCAAAATGAACCGGACCGACGAAACCGACCGAACCGACAAAAACCGAATCGGACCAACAGCCCGTCGGTTCGGTTTCGGTTTCAGGTCCTACGCTTTCGGTTTCGGGTCGGTTTGGTTCGGTCCGATTCGGCCCAAAACCGACAAAAACATGCCAAAATACACCTAGACCGACAAAACCGAACCGAACCGACGAAAAACAGAACCGAACCGACAACATTCGGTTCGGTTTCGGTTCGCGTTTTTCACGGTTTTCGGTCCTCGGTTTTGTCGGTTCGGGTCGGTTTATGATCGACGCTCAGCCCTAATTGGGAGGGATTGGTCGACGAAATATTAATAAGAGATTGAACGTTGATATACCTCCGAACAATACATTTTTGTCACCACGAGATATATTGGCAGCCGCGGATCGTTTGATTCAAATAAAATTTGGAATGGGTACACTTTACGACATGAATCATTTGCAACTTGTTATAGATACATGTAAATACTTCACTTAACTACATATTTGTACTAATACAAACAAAACTAGTTGCTTTTGACCTTTTGTTGTATTTTCATATCAAGATTTGTTAAAACTTAAAACGCTGAGTTTCGTACTATCAAAATTGGTACAATACTTGGTTTCTTACTCATTATATCGATACATCGCTTTTGGTTATGATATATATAGAAGTTGATTTAAAAATTATAAGTTAAGTACATTGGTTTCGGCTTAAATTATTACAAATGGTACTAAAGCTATGATTTTCCGGTTAAGATGTATGGGTCGCACTCATGAATCAGGTAAGATTTAAAAAAAAAAAAAATGTAGATTGACGGGAACACTTTGATTTTGGGTGTCTTTTGGCACTAGCCATTGTCCATCTCATAAAGAATAGCTCTGACAACTCTTCTGGACTAGTGGGGCACCAACTGGAGTAAGCACGAGTCAATACTCGGACCCCTGAGCTCTTATTTCACAAAGTCTTTCTAGTGTGCCCATATATTTTGCAAAAGTGGGTACCTATCTGAAACAAATACCAAGAATGAGACTTAAATCTGGATCAATTGACTCAAGTACAAATACTCCAATCATTGCAATAATGCTCCATTGGTTCATGAATCACGTAAGATATCGAGCGACAATAGCATACATTGTCAAAAAGCTAGATTTGAAAGTTATTCAGCTTATCATTTACTTAGAAAATTGTGTAAAGCTTTTCTTTCATCAATTGTAAGCACGAACGGTGAGTACCTTCTTTTTATATAAGTTGGTAGCAAATTACTACTAACTATTATTATTATATCATAACCGCTTATCTTAGATTTAGCAAGTCAATTTGTCACTTTATGCTTTAAAAATAAGAATAAAGGATGAAGACAATTTTCTTTTTCTTTACTTTAAAAAGTGGTAAGACTTAACTACCGCATAAAGGGACTCTTAACAAGAGATATCACAATCAATGTATATATAAATTGTTCAAAAAATAAATGTGTATATAAATTATATTTATTTGTATAATTCCAACAATATTTGACTAAGAATGTCAAGTACTTTTTATTCTTTTTATTTGAGTGACATTTGTATATGAACTTAATTAGCATGATAACAGAAAAACGAAATTACAAATGAGAGGGTGTTGTGAGAGTTTGAGAACTGCTCGACCCAATTTTGAAAAATGTTCGTGTGCATATGAGGTACACATAGATCAAATGGAGCTTTACATAGTTAAGAATTAGGCCGTTGTCGGGTTTTTGGGACTGAAATATGAATTCGTTTCCAAATCTCCAAAAGATCCACGTTGTTAATTGTATCGATCACAACGTCAAAAGGGGTGTCAAGGCTGTTGGGAGGCTTGTATGACCTGCGAGCTGAGAGTACGTGATTGTATCAAGTAGACTCGCAACTTGTAAGCTTTACGTACACCTGGTTCCACCATTTGAGAAATTTGTGCCAAATAGGACATATAACAAAAAAGTTTTTCCAATTCCACGTTTGAGAAATTTGTGCAATGGACAAAAATGTGATCTTCCGTTACCATATCATCATCAGAAATTGGACACATAACAAATGTTTTTCCAATTCCACATTTGTCAAGATTGATTCTCGTTGGGAGCCTTAAGTTGCAATCATCCAAGTAGCTAGCAATATTAACCTTGCCGGGAACAAGTTTGTTCTATCTTGCTCAATGTACAAACCCTTTTGTTACATATATATGGGTATATGATCTTGTCTCATCCGAATTCATGTTCTTATCATGTTTTATAAGAACGGGTTCAAATCTGGTTTCCCGTTCATCCTAAAACATAAATAAAATATAGAATCAATATAAGAGAGCTAGGTGCAGTTGCACCATATAAGTTTTATAGATACCACAATGTCAGCATGTACCATATAACACTCTAATAAGATAAACACTCTCCCGAATAAAATTCCTATAACACATTAGCAAAAGTACCCCACGCACTCATAAAGAAAACCATAACTCTCGCTAACACCATGGCTAAAAACCCTATAACACCAAATCCACGGTGCGGTTTAACATCTTATAGCGATGCCATAGGGCAAGAAAAACCCTATAACATGTGATTGGAACACTGCATCGAGCACTCTCAGAGATACATACGTACTTTTTGACAAAGAAATAGAGAGATGAGATTTAAACTTTGGGGTATCTATCACCACATGAAAAATGATCATATTGTTAAATCAAATAGTTGACGACAAGCTAGTCAAGATAGAATGTTGCAAAGCAAAGCTTTAAAATATGCCTCATGAATCTAATGCTAGATTTGTATTTTTTTAACATTCTTTCACTAGATGTAAAGAAGTATTATGTTAGATATCTTGTTCCTTATTTCATTATTGCTTACTTTCATCAAAATTTGACTATGAATATTTCTCTATAAAGTTATTAAATTAAAATATTATGAAATCTTGAAACATGATAGATTATATGCTTATGTATCGACATACTTTTTTTGTTGGATCAATCTTTCAATAAAGCATTTACACTACTATATATATATACTAAATTAAAGCATTGTACAAGGTTTATTTTAGGATAAACAATTATAAGATTTTTTTGGTTATTTGAAAACAACTTTTGATCAAGTTCCGTCAACAATTCAGTTGACCGGTCAATGGATGGCTTGTTTGAGAAAATGGCATGGGTTTGATCTCAACTCTTGGCTAATTAGGTGAATGAGAACACGTGAACATTGTCTGGAGTCGGGTCCTTGGGGAAGGGTCCGGTTAGCAATAAAAGATGCATGGTATCGGGGTGTTCCCATCGATTTACAACTTTTTGAGAAGTTCCAGCAACAATTATTTAGTACTGAAACTTGCTTAATCACATGCATATGTGAGCTCAACAGGGGCAACTTGCAAGTTATGATCCCTTTTGTCAATTCTTACTATTTGAATGATTGAATAACCTAGCATCTTTTTGGGCTTTTCGATAGGGGATTTTCTACAATGTGCCATTGTGATATATGTTTAAAACATTTAATGAACTAAAATAACCATAATTAAATGTAAGTTGATAATATTACTTTCCAAAAACTTTTTTACTTGCCAAATTTTAACATCATTTTACATGGAAATAAATTTAATTTAAGAAATAATTATGTTTAATTAATGCTTCTAAACCCATGCCCCATGGCATAAGTTAGAAAAACCGTTCATATAGTATCTCATGCAAATATTGATATGGATTTGTTTTGATTATATAGACTTGATAGGTTGATATGAATTCAAGTAGGAAGATATATTGTGAAATCATAGCTCAATTCATGTCAACTATTAGGTCAATATACTACTTCTAGGTTCAACTGTTACTTATAGATATGTACCTATTCTAGCTCAAAAATGGAAACTTCACATCCCAAAATACACACATGACTCGATGCATGAAACTTCACCAATGACCAATCACACATCCATATCATTATGAGCAAGTTAAGTGCCCCTAATTCTTACTATTTAAATGATTGATCAAGTAGAGCATATAGTATATATTTTAGAAACATAAAGTCGGGGAACATATTGAATCTTTTGCAATGACTTTGGGCAAGAGAATTGGTCATTTCTAGTACCCTACAAATCTTTGTGAACAAGTGAGTGAAAGCAACTCTGACAAGAACCCATTACCATAATTGCCCTTTTGTTTAATCATCATTCTTCATTCTAATATACTTTTGTTCCATTCCTTGATTAATAATTTTCTTGCTTTTCTGTTCATATGTTCCATTTTAATTATAAAACATTGATAATCGGCAACGCTGGCATATTTACACGCTACGTTCCAAAAACTCTCTCATATGTACTAAAAGCTCCAATGAAAATTGAGATGTCGACTTTGATACAATAGTTAGATCAAATGAGAAGAATAATTAAAACGAGAAGGATGAAAAGTAACCACGATCACACATTTTAGATGCACTTATAAAAGTTGAGAAAATACAAGAAGCATGTTGGGTGAAATGAAAACTAAAAGCCAGCTATAATCAAATCAATTTAGTTGAAAAGATGGTTGCTTAGTCAAGGTAAAAATTGGTAGTCTCATATAATTGTGGAATTATTGTTTCAATTTGGTCACTTTATTGTGCTGTAAAGAAATGTTGGTATGCCTCATAAACTTTACCATAACTTTTGACCATGCAACCATCATATAAAGGGATTTGATGTTTATATAATTTGCACGTACCCATTCTAAAGCAAATGTTATTTCTGAAAATATTTAGTTTACCTATAAAGTTTAAACATAAACATTCATCAAATCAACCTTACCTTTATCCGTTTTAGTTCACAATATAACAAGGTTAAGGTTTCCAGATTATAGTTGGCTGGGCCTGATTGCTTTTCGGGCTGGTACCTGCTGGGCTGCACAACACTTGAGATAGATTGGTGATGCATATGGTATGAGATAGTTAGTTGTCGTTTCAACAATAAATCAAGTAACCAATCGAAAGAGTAAAAAACTAAAAACACATTCAAATTTAAGCAGTTAGTATGCTATCAATGAAAAACTGAAAACAGATAGTCTTAGGAGATAAATAAATTTTAGAGATGTCAAACAATAAATCAAGAAGCCCATAGCAAAGATGTTAATGAGGCACAAAAGAACTGATGTATATGGGTTGATTTGGGTATGATTTATTAGCAATGATCAACGTGAAGCAAATAGAACGAAAAAATATTAGTAACTTGAAAAGAAATGGATCAAAAGTTTCTAAAAGTGTCACTACTAAGTACTACCTAACACAGTCATCATATGCTAAGGGCTTGAATGTGTCCTCTAATTTAAGACCATAGTTCTTCTTTGATTGATTAAAGGCACTTCTTGTCCTTTTGACCATCGTCAAAACCAGGTTTCTCGGTACTCAAATCAATTCGAGTCAGCTAAGCCGACTTCAAAGGTATTTCTAAAAGACTAAAACGCCATTCCACCTATCAAATAGTTCCTCCGCTTCCTCCAAATTCCTTAAAACATGTACGATACCATTTTTGGCATTGTAACATTTACTTATCAGTAAAGGTAATTAAGGTGTTAAGAGGCGATGAGAAAAATGTGGAGAATTCTTAATTGTAGATGCTGCAATATCAACCCATTTACTTATCAGCAATGTAAATGAATTATCTTATAATTACACATAGTGTGGTTCAATGCATAAACTTTGTGAATTAAGATATAAATTATTGGATTTAGATTTTGAATGAAATCAAATAAACCATTTAGTTACTAAAAGTAGTTACTAATTTTAACAGATATAAGAAATTTTCATAACGAAAAGTATTTCGGATCAACCAAAAACCACCCATTTTAAACGAGTACAAAAGAAGATATCCAAAACACATTTGCTTAAATGCACATTACAGCACACTTTCCATAGACGGGATTATCTCCAAATACAAGGTCTCTCTTTACTAATTTGTTTTCAGCTTCTAAGCAATTCTGTTACTATCTGTTATATGTGTAATACGTAGTATGTATTAGTTCCATGTTCTGGTTGCAGCATAGAGCATTTATATGTCGTTAGAATGAACAGAAATCCCACATTTACACAGTCAAGTTTATAGTCCTAAGTGTGTTATTGATCACATCAATGCTCATCTCGTATCCATTAAAAATATCAAGCAATAATAAGAAAAGGAACTTTTACTTACCGGTTAACAAGTACAGTAACTAATTTCCGTCTTTGCTATAGAATTTCATCTGAGAGCAAGATGCGTAATATCAATGATAGTATTCAGCAACTGCAGCTGTTATAAAGATAAGTTAATATAGTATCTTATTATTTAAAATTCGGGATACTACTATATATACGAAACCTGTAAGACGACAATCGACGTGGATACAGATTTTTTGTGAAGTTCCTTTAAGTATAAGGATTACTTGCATATGATACGAGTTCTGCATATCACGCACACTCTTTCTGCAACTAATCCTTACTCCTGATAGAAAAAAACTTTAGAAAAACCTATTTGCATGTTAAATATCGACATCCAATGATCATTACGAGAGTAACCATGTTTCACATCCAATCCATAAAGTATGTTCATTCCTCGTTTTGTCACCTTAACAGTATCACAAGTACTTTCTGTCATTACAGCGAAACAAGATTCATAGAAGTGGTTACTAGTTAGCAAATGGTCTTATATATACATTATTTTAGTGTACATTTCAATATCCGATCAGCACTAGATCAAATCAACAATTCTCAGACCACTTAATTATCAGTGATACTATAACCTGCAATACCTCAAATCTTTGATATGATACTTATCTTAAACAGCCTCGGTTAGGCAACTACTGATACTTGTTAATTAAATTTTGTAAGAACTTTATCACTCATGGAAGAAGATCAAACAGTATACCTCAAAACCATAGACTTTCAAAACTTATTCTAAGGGGTGCTTGGGATCGAAAAGCTTATTTAAACGACTCATACTTATTTACAAAATACAGCTAATCAGCTTTGCTTAAACACAATGCAGAGAATAGCGGGTGGATTTAGTTAACAAAAAGCCAAAAAAATAACTCCAAAACAGCTTAAATGTTATTTTAACAAGCTTAACCAAACACCCTGTCGAGAAATTTGTATAGTTAATTACAATATCGAGTCATTCAAACATCAAATAACTTGTAGCAAATCAATTAGGTCACAATACTAAACGTACAAACTAATTAACGCAACAACATATAATACATCATACTTTGTGTGTGCTTACCCTAAGTGCATACTTTAGATCGATTTCTGTATCCGCCACTGAAAGCAGTTGTGTCCAAACACTCAAAACCGATAATTAACGCCAATATTTGCCATTATCTCCAACAAACCCTAACCCTACTCGCGTATTATTATTGCCTTTCTTATACTCAAAATCCTTCTCATCTTTTTCCGCGTTCTTTCCAACTCCTTTCCCTTCGCTCCATCCATACCGTTTCATATAAGCATCCGCAAACTCATCAACCGAAACATCAAAATCTTCCACTCCTTCATCATCATGCAACTTTTCTAAACCATCGTCTTTTAGCTTCCTCAACTTTAAACGTTCAATCCATGACATGGGTTTTTCTTCTGCATGGTTGATGTTCTTGGCTTTGGTATTGTCAAGAATATCGATAGCATTGTTCGTAACACTAGGAACTTGTTTTTCGACGTTTGGCACGTGTGGTTTCCATTGGTTTGGTATTGGTGGAATAATGATGTGGTTTTTGGACTCATTCCACGTACAAAAAGGTGTAGATTGGCGGGAACACTTTGACCCCGATTGCCTTTTTGGACTCATGTGTTGGTAGGTTGTTTGGGACAAGTCGAACTCGGTGATGTATTCTTTGGTTTGATCTGGTGATGATAATGTGGTCTGGTCAGTGGTTAGCTTTGAGCGTTTTGAAGAGGATGAGGGAATAGAGAACGAAACTCTTTTCATGGTATTGGTGAAAGAAACTATGGAGTTTGGAGTTAGGTTTATATATGGATTGGGCTTTGGAAATATATAAACAGATTGCGGATAAATAGTGTCGGTTGTATTTTACTGGGCATAAATGTGCCATAATATCATTATTTTACTGGGTGAATGTATTTAAAATGTATTTTATTTGTCACAAAAAGCTTTTTTTTTTGCAAATTCATACACTAAATTTTCAAATTTCGTCACTCAGGTATATTTTCGGACCATTTTACCTCTCTCCGATAAAAAGAGTTTTAACAAATTTAAAGGTAAAATGGTCCGAAAATACTCCAGAGTGACGAAGTTTGAAAGTTTAGTACATAAATTTGCAAAATAAAAAGTTTTTTACACAGACTTGAAATTTATGACAAATAAGATACATTTTAAACACATTAGCCTTTGTGTTACTAGTAGACATGATGACGTATAGTCTGGAGTCGGGTCATAAACCCAACTACAGCCCAATACTCACAAGCCCGGCATGAACTGGGCCAACATCAATAAGCGTTTGGGCTCACGAAGCCCAAGCCTATATCTATTTACGGAATAGATATCCGATCTCTTCTAAAAGAAGGAGATAATCATTCCCAACCGATTTAGGGATACTTGAAGGTTGGGGAACACGGAACCAACAAGGATTCCGTGCGTATATAAAGGGAACCATATCACTCGTTTAAGGTACGATCGATAACCCTAAAACTCCTAAAACCCTAAATCGATTACTTACTCTCACGCCGGAGGATAATCGTGGAGACAATCCCACGATAAGCCTAACGGTGTTTCTTGTCTCTTAGTGCGCAAGTTTCAAGTAGCAATTCTCAATTGGTACGAGAATCGGAGCTCCAAATCAGGAACGTCCAACTTTTGTATCAACAAGTGGCGCCATCCGTGAGACCGACACTAAGAACCGACACTAGAATGACAAAAGCGATGTCAGCGTCGCAGTCGGACCTCATGGGAAGAAGTCGCAAGTGGACTAACCCCTAAAGCGGAGACCCCACCGGGGCTGCTAAAAATAAGGGATCAGGCCAAGACTTGATCTTCCCTTTGGTGGAACCTCACTTGGGAACAACCCAAGCCACCACAACCACCACGAGTGGAATAGACCCCTCGCGCACCGTCTTTACTACTCCCTTCCAACCGGTGCTGAAACCCGACGACAAAGGTACGGAGGCACCAAGTCGGGATAAGGGTATAGCGGCTGGCAACGCCACTCGCTCTCGAGGGGTAGCGCGGAATTAACACCTCAAGTTTTCGTATCCCAAAACTACGAAACATTAACTGCCCCTCATGCAAGAGGAAGAAGAATAGATCAGTCGGAACTTGAAAGCTCGACTCAATTTCGATTCGAATATGATACTTCTCCACTGCGCCACAGAAAGCGCGGAGAGGCGGTCATAAACCCCGGTATTCCAGAATCGGGAGGAGAATCGAGGGTGATGAGACATCTCACTCACAACACTTGAGTGATAGTGATGGAGAAGAACGGCGTCCGGTCTATGCCAGACTGAGTAGCCGTAAAGTACATGAGCCGGCGAAGTATTCCCCAAGTGAGAGCCCTTGAATCGGACTACAAGTCAGACTCGAGAATGGCGGCAAACGCCGTAGAAAGGAAAATTCATCTTCGATAACTCCTCGGACAACGAGGATAGTGATACGAGACATTGGAAGTCTAAGCGGAACCGATAGCCAAGAGGAAGACATGTCTCTCCCGTGGAGCCGTCAGAAAGTGGATGCGTTCACCAGACGATCGGTGATTTCTCCGAAACAAGAAAAAGCGCATGCCTACGAATGTCAAGACCTATGATGGAACAGTGATCCGGCGATCACCTAAAAATCTTTGAATCAGCCGCGACCATTGGCGTACAACCACCAATGGTGCCACATGTTTAATTCCACACTAGTGGGAAGTACGCGGAACTGGTTCAACAAACTCCCAAGAAGAAGCATCAATGGTTTTGAAGAGTTGAGAAAAGCGTTCCGCCTAAATTTTACTCAACGAAAAAAGTGCGCTAAAATCTGTTGAACTCTCGCCGGAAAGCGGCACCAAGGAGAATCTGGCGTATTCATGGAACGTTTTAAAGATGAGTGCATGCAAGTTAAAGCATGTCTGGCATCAAGATTTGGGCTTCATGAATGGGATTAATAACCCAGAACTCATCAAGCGGTTGAACGACAAGATCCCGGAGACCTTCGATGAACTCATGAAGCGCTTCGGTCTTTGTCGGGAGAAGCCGCCGGGCGGATAGCAAAAGAACCACTCGAGCTACCGACCCGCAGGGAACAACCGGTAGGCAATCGAACGACCGAGGTAGTAACCGCAATAGGAGCTATCGCAGCCCGGAGAGCGGCGAGATAATGACAGTATACTCCCGATCAAAACACCAAAGGAAATACTCGCAGGCCGGAAGGTGCGAATTTCCCAAGACCACCGCGATGCGTACACGAGAAGATAAGCGCCGGGAATGGATCATGTGACTACCACGCACGCAAGGGTCACACCACTTAGTTAAAAACATTAAAGAGGGAAGAGATAAACAAAAGAATGGAAGCAAGAAGGAGACACCCAAAGATAAGGCCTACACAATCTACATGATCTGAGACGCAACGAACCACTAGACAAAAGGTCACCAGAGTTTTCGAAGAAGCGAAATCTCTTTCCCTACTCTAACTGCGGAAACGGCGTGAGCCCTCACCATTGAAATTAGTGCGGGTGGTCACGACATACACCGCATGTACATTGATGGTGGGGCATCGACAAATATCATGTATGAGCATTGCTTTAAAAGACTACGACCGAAATGCCAGTCGGTTAAACCCGGTCAACACAGCACTCACCGGTTTCACGGGTGAAAAGATATGGCCCATGGGGCAATTGCGATTACTAGTCAGCGTTGGCAACGAGCACTCTCAAAAAACGGATGGATTTCATGGTGATCAAATCCCCTCGCCATACAATGGCATTATTGGGAGACGGGATATCACCATGCGTAGCGATGCCATCAACAGCGCACGGGATGCTTAAATTCCCGATGCGAGGGGGCATTGTTACTCTTTACAATGCCACGGTACCAAACAGAGAATGTAACACGGTTACATGCGAGATGGAACCAACGAAACAGTCGCAGCCAAAGTCCCCAACTTGAAGGTCGAATTCACCCGAATACCCGCAACGGAGATAACCATTGGAGGTCATTGTCGGACAACGGCAGTTGTGTGCGCTCCTACAAAGAACGTGGATATTTTCGTGGGAGCAAAACACATGACCGGAGTACCACGCCGATCACGAGCATAAACTAAGAATCCGACAAGGGTACTCACCGTCACGCCGGAAGAAGTGGCCAAGCCCCATAGAGGGCATATGCAATTCCGGCGAGAATTAAAGGTAAGCTGCGGGAATCATGCGTGAAGTCTACTACCACGACGGCTTTCTAATCCATAATGGTCAAAAAGCGGCGGTGGTGGCGAATGTGTGTGACTTCACCGACCTTAACAAAGCATGCCAGGATCAAGTTATCCATTACCGAGATAGACCGGAAAATAGAGTCCTTGTGCGGATACCCGTTGAAGTGTTTCCTTGACGCGTACAAGGGATATCACCGTCTAGATGGCTAAGGAAGGCGAGGAAAAGACTTTCCACACAAGCCAAGGCGTTTCTTGTTATACAAATGCCATTTGGCTTGAAGAATCGCGGGTGCCACCTATCGGCGGTTAGTAGACAATGCCTTTGAAAAACAGGTGGGCGTAACACGGAAGTCTATGTGGATGACCCGGTCATAAAAGCCATCTGAAGTTGAACTTGTGCGCGACATAGAAGAAACATTCAAGACTCTACGAGAAATCAACATGAAGCTAAATCCTAAGAAATGCACCTCCTTCGCCTCTTGAAGGCATGTTCTTAGGATACTGATAGAACTGATGGCATAAAACCTTGTCCAGAAAAGACAAAGCGGTGATTGAACTTCCCTCACCACGCAGCGTGAAGTCCAATCCTCAACGGAACTGGCGGCCTCAACAGGTTCCTGTCTAAATCACAGAAAAGTCATTGCCTCTGTTCAAAACACTCAAAGTGTATAAAAAGGGGTGACTTTCGGTGGACGACGGAGGCGGAAGAAGCCTTCACTACACTCAAACAGCATCTAGCGCTCCCCAACTCGTGGCACCCGGCGAGGAAGCGATCATGTATTTATCGGCAACTCATGGGCGGTCGGTAGCGATGCTACTAACAGATAGGGACTCGGTGCAAACCCCTATCTATTTTGTCGACAAAAGCGCTCAAAAAACGGAGATGAACTACAGTGCCATGGAAAAGTTGGTCTTGGCACTAGTGTTTGCGTCAGCGGCTGCGCCGATACTTCCAAGCGCACCCAATAGCGGTAATCACAGATCAAGCCATCAAGCAGATCATCTCCAAACCCGATGCGTCGGGCGACTCCGAGTGGAGTGTGTTGCTAGGCGAACATAACATCTCTTCACGGAACCCGTCGCAATAAAGGGCAGAGTTACGGCGGACTTCATCATCGAGCCGAATCTTTGACGAAGTACCTACACCAAGCGAGAAGGAACTACAAGCTCCATGGATTTTTGTTCTGACGGTCCTCATCGTGGAGGCGTCCGAGGCTGACCTTATTCTCACAAACCGGAGGAATGGAATTCACTTACGCTGGTTTGAATTTACGCGACAAACAACGAGGCGGGGAATGAAGCTTTCCCAATGGACTTCACGCGTGCGGCCGGTGGATGTTAATCCGATCAATCGTGAAACGGGCGAAGCTCGCGAAATACGGCGCGCAGCGCGAGGCCGAGTAGCGACAACGCATATTGTACCGGCGTTCTTTCCTTCAACCATGGCTCCGTTGCGTGGCCCTACAAACAAATTACGTCGCTGCGAAAATCCGCGAAGGCTCATGAAGCATGCATGCAGGACCACGTCGTTGTAGCATGCCATCACGTCCCGGATACCTGCGGCCAACCATGCGCCGAGATGCGGCGGGACCTAATAAGGAAATGCAATGATTTCCAAGTTCCGCGGGGCCCGTCAGCGCCCAGCCAGCCACGAGCTAACGCCAATCACGGCCCACAGCCATTCTACAAATGGGGCATTGATATTGCGAGTCCTTTTCAATAGCGTGGCGGTCTTAAGTTTCTCATAGTGGCTATAGACTACTTCACCAAGTGGATAGAGGCAAAAGCAGTGGCGACAATCACCGGCAACCAGGTGAAACGCTTTGTCGGGACAACATTGTATGCCGCCGTTACGGTGAAATCATCTCGGATAACGGGAAACAATTCTGCGACAACCCCTTCAAAGATTGGTGCGATAAGTTAAATATCACCCAACACTTCGCATCGGTTACACACCCGCAAACCAATGGCTTAGTAGAGCGCGCAAATCGAAGCTGGGCGAAGGAATCAGCAAGCGCACTGGACAGGCACAAAGCGGTGGGTCGAAGCTTTCGCATGTCTTATGGGCACACCGCACCTCAATAAAACCAGCCGCGGGGACACCCCCCTCTCTGAGTCTACGGGACGAAGCTGTTATACCAACTGAGATCGGCATGCCAACTATCCGCACTGCGGAGATCAATATAACAACAAACAATGACGAAGGCGTGTCGACTTGGACCTTTGGAAGAAAGCGAACGGCGCAGCCATACGGGAGGCAAGGTCAAAGTCAAAAATGAAAGGATACTATGATGCCAAAGTGCGCAGCGTTTCATTCAACCAGCGACTTTGTCTACCGTGCCAATGAGTAGTCATGCGAAGATACAGAAGCTCGGACCCAAGTGGGAAGGACCTTATGAGGTTCTGAGCAATAGGCACAGTGGCGTATAGGCTACGAGGCTTGGATGGTCGTGACCTACCACGCACATGGAACATCGGCAACCTCAAGAGGTGCTACCTATAAAGAATAGCTACGCGACTGACAGCACGGGCGCTCCGCACTTTTAGTGCTTAATAAACATTCATGTATTCTTTTTTTTTATTTACTGTTTCCTTTGTATTTCTCAAAAACCTTGCAAGTATCAATAAAGCGCCGCGGTGTCCTGCTAACTCAGCGACATTTTAAAGTTGTTATCTCCATATCTTTGTATGTCTTAACAATTTCTTATTTTTTCTTACTTACGATGGCGTGCATGCACCACGAATAAACCCACGATGGTAATAGGATAAGTTAACCTACTAACTAACTTGTTGAGTAAGAGGGTTGCAAACCCATCAATACTGGATCACGCATCCTTGTTAAACACCTTGTTCTCAAGACGTTGGAATAAGATATGTGCGTATCCCACGATGGATGCGCGAGCATATACGTGCACGTTTAACAAC
This sequence comes from Chrysanthemum makinoi, assembly GCA_910596185.1. NCBI lineage: Eukaryota > Viridiplantae > Streptophyta > Magnoliopsida > Asterales > Asteraceae > Chrysanthemum > Chrysanthemum makinoi. The sequence continues at coordinate 54,074,359 of OU343217.1, read as the reverse complement.
TTATGAACCGAGACACTTGATTCCTTAATGTGGTATTTACAGTACGCTGTTATCATGACACCACGATTGTGATAAAATACTTTGAATTATTTCTCGAGTATACTATGGCTTTCATACATGCTTATGGATTACCTATATTAGCACTGGCGTACACGTTTGTTTCTTCGGCAACGAAGGTATCTTTTACGCAAAACCAAACAGCTATGTATACATTACAAGTTTCAATAATACCCACATCAAAACCGCAACTTTTATTCATAACTACGAGTTATTACAAAAGATAGTAAACATGCCAGCTACCAGCTACTACAACAAATCAGAAGTGCCAACGTGACTCGTTGCTTCTTTGGCTCCGCTAACACCCTTCAACACATCTGCATCCTGACACGATACAGTGGCCACACTTACTGGCACTCCATCAGACCTGGGCAAATGAGCCGCACCAACCCCACACAAAATGGCCTTACCTGCAATACCTTCTTTCTTAGCAAGACGGGTCGCATGCGCTTCCAAGACTTCCTTTAAAGGTACCTCTTTCTCCAAAGCAAATGGATTCTGACTATCCCTAGGACGCGCAAAGACAGGTACTTGGAGCTGTGACTCCTGGGGCTTCAAATAAAAGTCCGGCTGTGTCTCGGCACCCTCGGTACGATGACGCGCCAAGGTCAACCCCGCCATAATCACATTTATCGGATAATCTTGATCGCGCTCAAGCTCCGAAATCATGGGGAGCTCTAAGTCCTTCATTCTCTGCATGGCAGCGACCAAGTGATCATATGACTCAGCATCATAATTTGGTACTTTATCAATAGGCGCCTTCAGCTCATTTCATGAAGCTTTTCAATTGCTTCTACACTACCACGCTCCAGGCGCTGCCGCGACCTCCCAAAAGCATTGACCACCTCTGGCGATTCCAGGGTACTGAGAGCAGCTAGGCGGAAACCGTGGCCTATGAGCCACCTGCGCTCCGCTATCATGGACATGAGTTGAGGATACAACTCCTCGTCATACTCGAGGCTAAGCTTACGCAGTTTTGCCTCCTGTACTTCCAATGACCAACTCACAGTAGCCCCAAGCTCCCCCAGCTGCGCGAACAAAGTTTCCTTACCCTGCTCCAAATGTTTAAGGGCCCAGCGGCACGCAGACTCATACCTGGCAGCCTCCGCACGATCTTGAGTTATTTGGCACATTAGTGCCATCTTGTCCTCGGCCTGTTTTTGAGCGTAAGTGCTCAGATCCCTAGCCTCTGCATGGGCGCTATCCAGTTGCGCTCGGGTGCTTGCCAGTTGCGCCTCCAACAAAGCTATTGTTTGGTCCTTTTGTGAACTTTGGTCAATCCCACCAGATACTCGGTCTTTCAGCTTCACAATTAGTGCAGCCTGTTGTGCGGAGACCTGCACCAATTCTTCAACCAAATGCTCAATGGGTGCATCCGCATCAGATTGGTCTTCATTATCCTGGCTCCGCGGCTCAGAATGCGCTGACTGTATCGGACTCGCCCTCGGGGGTGACTTTATAACCTGCTCCATCCTGTGAATAATTACCAGCGCAACGTCAGATTCACAACTAGCACATTCACCAACAAAATTATACATGGACGACTGTACTTACTGTGGCTCAGCGTCCTCAGCAGAAGGGTGCGACGACGCTTCATCCGTGGAGGATAATGCCACAGTCTGAACCACGGGGCGTTTCTTCCTTGATGGGCCTGCACCGTCATCACTTCGGGTCCTTTTACGAATAAGCCCGGATTCTTCTTCTTCCTCTTCCTCCATAGGGTGAGCCACAGCTACGGGCGGTGGCTGTGCTACAAGCGAAGTTACTTCAGGAGTAGGGTGGCTTTGCAGGGGTGTTACCTCCACTGCGACTGAGGAACTGGTTCCTGTCTCCCCCGCATTCAGCTCTATGACGTGCCCTGCGGTAGCAGCTAGGATTGGTTCCTCTCCTTCCTTTAACGGCCGCGCCCCTGTCACCACCTCAATCGGCTTCGCCAAGCGAACAACAGTAAAGAGGTCCATCTCTGCGCAATCGGAAACAAACAAACAGCATTGGTTACATAATGTGGGAACACAGGAAGATAATTCTTACTATAAAAGGAGGTGCGGAAGAACGAGTACCCACCCTGGCCATTAGCTTCTAAAAAGATTGGGATCTCATCTTCGGGACCAAAATAGTTCCGGCTGATGCCCATGTGTACCAAAAATTCCTCAGGATAGGAATTAATGGGGATGCGGTTAGCATTTATCAATTCCGCATCCTCGCGACATAGGATCGGCGGGGGCACTCATCCTTCACCAGCGAACCCTGGGTATGAAAGTCATAGGTCCACGGAAACACAGCGCTATCTACCCAGAAAAAGGACTCCCTCCAATTCCTAAGCGCGTCTAGCTTCTTTGTATAACATTGAAATCTACCAGAGCGCTTAGCAAAGGACACCCACCCATGTGACCAGGTTGTATGGTAGAACACGCGAAAAAGGTTGATGGTGGGATTCACCGCCAGTAAACGGCAGTTCACCTCAAAATTTGTAATTTTAGCGGCGCCTATACAATGCAATTGTGATATGTGCAGATTATAATATTTCAATATATCGCACAGGAATTGGGATAGAGGCACGCGTTGATTCGCGAATTCGAAAAAACGCGTGTATACCCCCACCTTCCCTTCGGGGAAGTCGGCAATAGACGCCCGCGCACCCGGAACAACTGGATGTACGCTAAGCGGTATGTAGTAATCCGAAGTGAACTCTAAGAGATCACTCGTGGATAGATTGGAGGTGAACTCATGCAGTTGTTTGACCATAGTGGTGGATTTACAGAACCGCAAGCGAGGGTACCTTGAGGTAGTTTAATTTCTAGATTGCAGCTGGAGTTCTCTTTCAACAATGGCGGATTGCTTTTTACGGTGGATCACTTTGTGAAAATGAAGGGTGGTTTTATACTTTTCTCTCATCCACACGATACGTGCCACGTGGACTCCACTAACTTCACTTGTGTGGTTGAGATCATTCTGATGGGACGCGGGACAGTCACTTTCCCCCGAATAACGAGGCGTTTACAATTCACTTTGATGTCTAGATACAACGCACCTATGGGTCTGTGTATGGCTTCTTTAATACGTTTATTAGTTTATTTTATTTTGGACTACGATCATTAGTCTAGCATCCGCAGTTACGCACTGCGCATACTAGACTGGGGGGACATGATGACGTATAGTCTGGAGTCGGGTCATAAACCCAACTACAGCCCAATACTCACAAGCCCGGCACGAACTGGGCCAACATCAATAAGCGTTTGGGCTCGGCCCAAGCCTATATCTATTTACGGAATAGATATCCGATCTCTTCTAAAAGAAGGAGATAATCATTCCCAACCGATTTAGGCGGGATACGCCGAAGGTTGGGGAACACGGAACCAACAAGGATTCCGTGCGTATATAAAGGGAACCATATCCCTCGTTTAAGGTACGATCTGATAACCCTAAAACTCCTAAAACCCTAAATCGATTACTTACTCTTACGCCGGAGGATAATCGTGGGAGACAATCCCACGATAAGCCTAACGGTGTTTCTTGTCTCTTAGTGCGCAGGTTTCAAGTAGCAATTCTCAATTGGTACGAGAACCGGAGCTCCAAATCAGGAACGTCCAACTTTTGTATCAACAAGACATTAAATTAAATTATCGGTTATGTTTGTTTTTGTATTTAAAAAAAAAAAAAAAAAAAATCATTGAGGTTGATTGATTCACTTGGTAATGATAAAGATAAAGTTGTTTATGATACGGTGACCAGCTCATTCCCACGTTATTTTGTGCTATCAAGAATTACGGTGACAAGCTCAAGGATATATGTGTGTTTGGGGCAGAACGTTTAGAAGCATTTATGAGCAGTGAATGATGAACATTGTAATTTTGAATGCTCGTTTGGTAAGCGATAAGTAGCTTTATCATTTTGTACTTTTTTTCAAAATGTTTTTTTTCCAACGTTACATGAAGTTCAGGAGTCAGTTTACACATCATAATTACAGTTAGAGCTACATTAACAAACACTTTTATAAAAAATTATTGTCTAAGTTTAACTTTAGAAGCTAGTGTTAACTAAAGACCTTAAAAACTGTCGTCAACACCCAAAAAAATTAAAAACATAAGACTAAGGATCAAATGAGAAGAATCTTTAAAATAAAAAAAATGAGAAATAGCTATAGCTAAACATTAAAGATCATCGATTTGATTTACATGCATCCCTAATCTTTTAGATGCGTCATAATATATTTTCTAGTTAAAAATTAGATGCATATACATATATTAGATGCATTTCATCAAGTTATACAAATCCTATATATTTTTCGTCTTTTGCGAGTCAAATTTGTTGCTAGTACTACTTTGCATCGTTTGCACTTCAAAATCACTTTCGAAACTAATTGTGATGCATCTAAATGAATAGAGATGCATCTCATTCAGGTCGATGCATCTCAAATATGCGGTTATAATTATTTTTCATTCTTCTCATTTTAAGTTTTTTTTCTCACTGGATCCATACCAAAAAACATAATCCCTTTTTTTCCACAGTAAAGGGGAGTCTTTTAGAGGGTGTTTTGGATTGCTTGTTTTTTTGCGCTAACTTTTACAAAACTAGAAAAACAGTTTTTGATGATAAGCAAGTTGTTTATTTTGTGTTCGTTAATAGGGTTAATTGCATATATATCCTTCTAAACACTCAAAGTTGCATATATATATATCCAATTTAAATTCATAATTTCATATATATCCTTGTTAAACCTTAAAATTGTCATATATATCAAAATAATTATTTTTTCTATATTTAAAACCCAAAGCAAATTATAATTATAGCTTATATTCAAAATGTTGATTATAGTTTGAACAAAACATAATTTAAGATGATTATGAATTACCTAAGTCAACGTTAAGGTTTATAGTTGTAGACGTTAATGCATGTTTAAAGGGAATAAGTCGCATAAATCTAAGATAATGATGAGTTCGTTTGAAAATACAAAGGTATAATCGACATTTTTGATATAACCTATAATTACAATGCGTTTTTCGGTTTTAAATTTACAAAAATAATTATTTGTATATATATGACAATTTTGAGTGTTTGGAAGGATACATATGCAATTATGAGTTTATGATGTATATATATGCAATTTTGAATGTTTTGAGGAATTTTGATAAATGAACTTGACTGAAAAATTATATTTTTGTATAAAATAAAAGAGAATTGATATTTGCACCACATTTTTTGATTAATACACCACGAGTTGTGCATTACGGTTTGTACCGTACAATACTGTAATGCATAAATTGTGATGTATTAATCAAAAAATGATATAGTATCACCCCTAAAATAAAAATAATGAAATAACTTATTTTAAACAGAAGCACAAAATAATTTTTTGATTTGTCGTTTCAGTACGTAGGTAGATATTTTCCGAAGAAATACAAGGTATGTATTTCGAGGTCGTTTTCAATGAGGGATGAATGGAGTTTAACAATTCCGTCGCGTGATTCGAGATTCGAATGGGTAAAAGGAATTGTTAAACTCCATTCATCCCTCATTTGGGAAACGACCGGGAATACATACCTTTGTATTTCTTCGGAAAATATCTACCTACGTACTGAAACGACAAATCAAAAAATGGCGCCGCTGCCGGGGACCTTCAGTGTGTCAAAAAATAATGAAATAACTTATTTTAAACAGAAGCACAAAATAATAATGGAATAATAAAGGAATCTCAATAAGATCAAGTGGTTAATACTTTTGCCTTTGAAGATAGAGGTCAAAAGTTTGATCCTCATCGGCCGGAGGTCTTTTTCTATCTTTGATAGAACCAGAAGCAGTCTATCTTAAGTAGGGGTAAGACTGTCTACATCTCAACCTCCCTCATATATGGTGAAAGAGGTATCGAGAATTACTTACCCAAACTCACTTTAAAGACTTCTCAACGTGTCTAAACAAACACAGTCAACAGTCGCTTAGTACATAGCGGCAGGGTCTTATAATTAGCAGAAAAGAAAAGAATGGCGAAAAATGGTGAGCTTTCGGATGATTCTGTTCTCGTTAAAGCCCTCGATGACGCTATCTCCAAATACAAGGTCTTCATTCATTCCTCTCTTTTATTCTTTTTATTCTTTTTAATTAACATTTGCATCAGTCTATACACAAAACACCTTATTAATGATAGAAATATAATCTAATTATGTTGTTGCTTGGGTCTGTTCAAGTTCCTTAATTTTATTTGAAACTTGCTGATTTTAAAATGATATTAAATAAGGTTTTCTTTTGTTTGATTATAAAAGTGATAACTTGTTGGTGGCTTATAAATTCTAGGGGTGCGTTTAGTTGGGGAAAACACCCTTGTTTTCTACAAGATGTTTTGTGAAAATTAAGGAAAACAGAGATCGCGTTTTCAACAAAATGTTTTGCAATACAACGTGGGGTACCATTGGGATACAAGCCCTTTGGTTTCTACCCTCCACAATTAGTTGCCAGTTCATTGTGTGGATATAATTTTGTAAACTTTTTGTGGATAACATGTTATGTTATATCGTTATTCGATACTATAGACCGAGCGAAAACGAATGGAAGTTATGAAATTGAGGCACTAGTATGTTGAAATGGTTATTGGAGCTTCTATGTTATACCACTATTTTGTTTAAAAGAAAATATTTTAAGTGCGATTAGTTGATTACTAATAGTAAACTACAAGCACAAGGGACATTAAGTAGCTTAATTACTTACGTGCAAATACTGCGAGAGGTGTTTTGATTTTTGGTTCTGGCTAAATTGGCTCGACATGAAACGCAGGTATGATAGAAAATCTTGTTTTTACATGTATTTTTTTTTTTTTTGAAGAATCAAACCAGCAATGTGACTTGTGATATCTCCAGGCACTTTTAACCATAAGGTCATATACCTTATATATCCTATTTTTATCAAATAGCATTAACAGTTCACTCACTTTTAGCAATAAAAAACGCTTTTATTTCAGACGATGCATGTCAAAGGAGATGACAATGGTTCTGTCAAGGACGAAATAATCAGAAAAGACACTGAAGAAACTGCGTCTAGCGTTCTTAATGAAAATAGTGAAGCCAAAAGGTATGCGTGTGTCTGCGTGTGTATGAACCCATTGTTGTATTTCTGTCCCGTAAAGCTTACCATTGTTCTTTGTGGACAGTGCACACGTGGATACAGATGATAACATCACAGATATACCGAAGGACACAACACATTTAGTATCTGAAAAAAGTACTTCAGAAGTCGTTGAGCAACATGTGAATCCGTCAAATGGTGATCAAGTTCAAGATGCAGATGGTACTGATACTAATGTAGAATATGCAGAACAGTATAACATCTTACTCAACCAATATAATGCTGTTGAGGAACAAAGACAAAAGATATTACAACAACTTTACCAATATGGCAACTGGGATTATCAAGGTTACAGTTACGGTACTGCTTATGATTCTCAATACCAGACTGTGCCTGCACCTCAAACTTCTGAACCGCCTGTATGCTCATGTCGTCCCTATGTATGTCCATACTCGACTGCTGCAGTTTCCTCTAGTGAAACTTGTGCTGGCAGTACTGCTTTAGCTCATAATGGGAACTCGGTTTCTTTAAAAGATGATGAATTTATAAAATCAGCAATGGAAGCTGTGGACAGAGCTATTCATTCATTCAACAAAGAAACTTCTGGTATACTTTTTACTAAATATTTAATGATGTTTTTGGTTTCTTACTTATCGTTGATGAACTGTTGTGTGAGAATAAAGTAGTGCTAAAACTACTTGTGTTTGAATTGCAGAGGGGAAGAAAGGGGAAAAAGCAGAGACGGGTTCAGGAGAGATTGTGCAGGACAAATCATCACAGACAGATCTTTCAGCTGTCTTAAATGCTTGGTTTTCTGCGGGCTTTTACACTGGCAAGTAAGTGATGTTTCATGTTCTTTTATAACACCATCTATAAGAGCTAATTATCTAATTTACTGTATGCAAAGCCCGGAACATAGTTTATTTGATAGCTTACAGACAAAATATATTTCCTCCATCAAGACTTTTATCTAAATTAGTTTGCAGAAAGCCAGAAATTGTAAATTGTCAATTTAACCACCAACGTCACATGGTTTTCTGTATACGAAGTCTGATAGATACAATACTCATTCGCTAATTAAAAATCTCATAATTTATAACTGGTGTGCCTTGTGTTCATATATATAGGTATCTCTCAGAGCAAGATTCTGCAAAGAAATGAAGCCTCTTGCGCATAAATCCAGTTCAAGATCTTGTTTGGCATTACACATGACACTCACTTGGTTATGAAGAAGATTGTTGTTAAAACTACTATCTATGCTCATGCTAATCCAGTTGCTTCACAGATTATATGGTGGTGCAGTTTTGTGGAAAATGGTGGCAGCACATAATCGACACGGTCTCTTTGCATAGATTATGTTCAAGGTTGTATAAGTTTTGTGAACTTCGATTTTGGTTGGAATGAGTCTTTGACTCTTTGGTATTGAAGTTATGAAGTGTTGTTTTGAGGAAGGAGATGTATATTGATTATGAAAATTTGGAGTTATGTTGTGACCAGTAATTTTGTACAAGGATAAATTACCCCTAAACCTTCATGATACGACTTTGTGGTTACTAGGGGAATGTTTATAATGGTTCAGACGTCACACATGAGAAGTCATTCAACGTCTATTTTTAGTACGTAAAACTTGAATCATTTTTAAGAATTAACACATCCTTTACTTGATCATTGCTAATATAGATTGGACAAAAAAACATTTGTTTTAACCCGACATGTGCTAACAGTGAGTTGCTTGAAACCCATTTTGACCCATTCCTCATTTGCATGCCTTTGGGTATCTTGCAAACCTTTAGAAACCATACACGATTTTTAAGAAGTCTGATATAAGAATATTATATCAGACTCAAATTTACTTGCTAAAAATAATAACCTAACATACGACAGAAGCTCATTTCATTGTTAATCAAGGGTTTTGATTCTCAATACACCAGGGCGCCAGACCTTCACAGTGCATCTTTGTATTGCCTATCTTAAGAGTAGTTAGTTACGACATCATGCAATACAATAAACACATACATATACACATATTATATATTCAGAAACTCTGATACATGCTCATACGCTCACACTTTCACCCCGGCTGCAGCTTGTTTAATCTGGTCAATTGTGAATACACCAAAGCAATCGTCATCCTTCACTGCATTTATTGCAGCTGATGCAACATCGTCAACGCTAACAGGGGGAGCCAAAATTAGATCGGATGCTGGTAAAGAACTCAAGGGTTTGGTGAAACTTGCGGTTGCATTTAAAAGTCTTTCAATAGGTTCGCCTATTAAATCAAGCGGGATCTCATATTGGCCCACCTTTCTTTTCCCATATATAAATCCAGGTCTTAGCACCACCCCTGCACAAGTAAAGATTTCATATATGCCCAGAAATTAACTTCTCAAGTAGAAAATCAAAAGAGCAAAACTCATTAAGTAGAAACATGTTATGCAAAAATTAATAGAATTTACCCTAAATCGTAAAAAAAAAAAAAAAAAAAAATATTGTATGAATTACCAGAACTCGGGTATTTGGAAAGAACCTCAGCTTCAGCCTTTCGTTTTCCTGTGAAGTATCCATTCGTAAGTAGGAACGACGGTATGTTATAGTCATGCACCGAGATCAAGACAAACTTGGGAATACCTGCATAGAATAAGAAGTTAAAACCATGTGTATATACTATCATTAATTTTCAGAGGGATAAAGCTCATGATTTATAAGTGTCTTACCATATTCCTTGGCAGCGTTTACTGAGATGATGTTTGCCTCACCGTTAATTCGCTGCATTTGTTCCTCGCTACCAAAGCCTCCTAGAGTTGAAATCACTGCGGTTGCACCAGGAAGTACTTCATCCCAATTTACATAGAAAACGTCTCCTGCAAAGTTAATATTTTAGTTGTCAACAAACTCAGCACAAAAAAAAAAAAAAAAAAAAAATGGATGAAGGAAGGGAGTAATTTTGAGGGGTATTGCTGATTTGCAGGTATATGATATATAGGCATATAGCTAAGAACTTTTATTATAAATTGGCGTCGAAATAATTGGAGGGAGTAGTGATCAAGGGTGTATTAGGTATTTGTTTGAAACATGTTAAGAGGACCTATGGAGTACTACTGAGAGGTATTTTAGCCTTTTAGGTATTTAATTAATATAAAATGGATATTAATCATCCCACGCAATTTTCTTTTCAAGTATTGTTTTAGATACCCGTAATCCAAGTTACTTGATCTTCCCATGAATCCAAGGATGTTGGCCGTCCTGACCTGGAAGGAAAAAAAAAAAAAAAGGGGTTCAACACTATAAGAAATTAACTTCGATAGTATATTTAATTATTTGCAATTGAACTTAAAAAACAATTTTCAGTTATTTAGACTATCTAAAGTACACGAAAAAAGATTGAGCTTTTTTATCACTTAACTATAAGGTTCTAATGAAGTAGCTATAGCGAATTGATTAGATAAAGAAATTGGTGCACCTGCTTAGACTAATGACTTCAATTCCCCTTGATGCTGCAGCCTTGCATATTGCCGAACCAACGAAGCCACTACCTCCCAACACTACAAGCTGATAAGAATAAAAAGAATCTTAATGATGTTAACCAACAATACTGCTTAATTTATATGCGTTGATGTTCTGAATAACTATAAAACCAGTTTAAAATAAAATAATCGTTGTGTGTATATCAGACCCTCTCAGCCTTGACATCCGCTTCAACGTCTATAGCGAAGGAGCCGGTGTCCTTCACCCCTGCATCGGCATAGCTGCATTTGACACCAAACTTCGAAAATCTGCATAAAAAAACTCATTAGATATAATGTCTGCAATCATATTTGAGAATTCAGGTTCAAATCACTTACAGATTAGCTAGAAAAGAAACAGATCAAATGGATCAAAGGACCGACCAAAGGGTATTTTGACTATTTTCAATGAATTAACACGTCTATCATGATTAGTGCACTAACGATTTACCAAAAAAAAAAGAAAAAAAAAAAGGACAAAAACTGTTTCAGGTCAACCCGATCCAACTGTTTCAGGCTTTCAGCCAGTACAAAAATTTTGATCACTATGTGTTTCTTATTTTATTAGGTGTACCATGAGTGTGGTTAAATTATAAAAGGTTAACTATTAAGAATTCTAAACAATGGTGCAACATTAGCATCAATCTCATCCAAAGTTTAACAGAATTCTGAGAGGGCATACAAATGGTGTGAGATAACTAAGATGACGCTTTTAACTCGTATGTTTCTCACATTTTTTACACGTAATTGCTTGTATTCACACCAAATAGACATGATAGATACATAAGAGTTAAAGACAATCAAAGGACACGCATGTTGCCACATGTGCGTCTAGTTAACAATATGCCAAAGCTTCAAGTTCAGCTGAATGATTACAATACCATCGGCACTGCAAATTAACTACTACGTAATATACAACATGGATTTGACATATGCCCTTTATGGACTTTAAACTATACATCACGGAATTAAAGATTTGTAATTTAATGGCTCCAACATTTACACCTAAATAACAGATATCACTACAATGAAAGACGCTTACAGATTATATCTAACAACCTGAAACAAGAAACATCATGAACTCCTCACTAATCAAGCAAATATACACACGTTTCACAATGATGATTACTTCGATAAAAACCATGAAAATCAAACAACAGTTTGTCAAAAAGAGCATCTAGATTTAAGTTAATTACAGAAATTTCTAGCTGAAATCAATCAGCACAAAAAACACATCTAACGGGATTATGAAAGCTACGATCTGACAGATCGATGTGAGAATTAAGACATGGTATATGCAAAAGGATAGCCGAATAAAAACCGGGAAAAAGCTTTACGATTCTAAAAAACACAACTGAAATGCTTTGGTTCATCAAATCTAGCCACAAAAGGAATCACCAATCAAATAAAAGAATTAAAATCAAAGGACACCATATTCACACCTAAAGATTTAGTTCAATAGCATCAACATAAACCTGAATTAGAAGATATTCACATAAACATCAAACTTTAGTTATTTAACACAATTACACCTAAATTATAACAAAATCAACATAAATACACACAACCCATAATTTAAATTGCTTAATAAGAACATTAGAAGAAAACCAACAATTATTTTCACATAAAGCATCAAACTTTAGTTTACCTGCACCAAATTACACTCAAAATTTAAATAAAAAAGTACCCACAATCCCAATTCACTCCTAGAAGAAAACCCTTTTTGGTTTTTATATAAAGCATCAAACTTTATCTCATTTGCACCAAATTGAACCTACAAAAAAAGAATAAAAAGTTTACCGATTGGTTAAGGGGATAGAGATATGAGAACGAGTAGCAGAAGTGAATAGAGGTGTTGAAGGAGATGAAGAAGATGGTCTTGAAATCGAAGCAGTGTATGATAAAGAAGATGAACAAGAAGACATTGTTGGTTCTTGTGTTCACTACCACAACTCTGAACTAGAGTTATAAAGTTTAAAGATTCATACAAGTGTTAAGTTGTTGTACTTTTTTTAGGTGGTAGTAAATGTTTTCTCCTATTTTTCAGAAAAGAATAAAAGGGAGTTAAGATGATATGTACTTGTGAAAATAATGCCTACACAACTCATAAATTCATAAACCTTTTTTTTTCTTTTATAAATCTTTTTTCATTATTGATAAACTACTTAAAGTTTTATGCTGCCCCCGTAATATACAACGATCGACTATGTCAATCGATTGTATGTCGATCCCCCTTCCGTGCCAACTCGATCGCACCAACTTTTAAACCCAACCTAGTCGTGTACACGGTCGAATGAAACAAGCCAATTACTTCTTTAAATCGTTGCGTAACGGTTAGGAAAAAAAAAATGAACGTTTATAAATACACAACATATACACACTTCAATCCACAAATCTCATTTCACACAATTCAATCTCAAACTACTTCTCAACACAAAATTATTATGGCTTGTCGTCTCCCCCATTCCGTTGAAGATATGCAAATATACGTTAAAAAATAATGCGAAGAAGACGATGTGGCTCCAAAAAACGCTATTATAGACGTTATCAATTTGTTTGAGCAGGCAAGGGGAGAGAAGCAACGTATGAGAGAAGACTACACGATTTGCAACAACATTACGCCTGAACGAAAAGTTGTGATCGACAATTTTTTTATGGATGAAGCCCGCAAAGACGACGACATTGCTGACACGTTGTGAGGGTGTGTCAACAAATCTGAACAACATCAGCACAAAATAAGTTGGGCTATCCGAGAACAAAACCGATGGTGTAGGTGCATCAAGTTCGTCTGCTAGATTTGTTGGGCAACCTCTGCTAGACGAGGAACGTTTGGCTCGCATCGAGGAATTTGCCGGTTATCGGTCTCCTTCGTATGATTCTGCATGCAAGGAGCATTCAGATTAAGTAAGATTTATGTATTTCGTATCGTTTTATTTAGTATTGTAATGTTTTTATTTTTAGTGAATTTTAAATTAATTGTTCAAAATGTTTGAATTAAAAAAAAATAAATAAATAAAATGAACATGGTCGGCCCTTACTAGGGCACCTAATCGCCTAAAGGTCGCTGGAGAGAGAAAGTTAACGTGGCAGAGAAAATGGGATGGATTGAGCCTCCTTACTGGGGCAGCCTTATAAAACCTCAATAAACACAAAAGCATTAAATATAGAAGAGGTTCAAGAATTTAGACCTTTTCATTTTATATAAGCATGAAACAAATTTTCGCTATGGTTAATAAAATGATAGACCTCTTCATCTTTTCTTAGACCTTTTTATAAACAACTACAGTGGATGCTCTAAGAGCAAAGGGTACCATGGCATGCCGTTGTGCAAGCCGTTGTGTCACTTTAGTGCCACGTCAGCTTTTCACTTTTCACATTCACACACAAAAAACACCCTTCCCTCATAACTTGCCATTTCCAAACGTTTTTTATTTTTATTTTTTTTTATTTTTTATTTTTTTCCAAATAAACAAACAACATTTTCATTCATAAATTAAAATTACAAATTACAATACGACGAAGAAACAAATTACGAAAATTAAATAAAGCACGAAAATATGAAAATACAACACGAGACGTAACTTAATAAGTATTTTCATCTCGTTCATGTTGTGCCCAAAGATGTTCAATTAGATATCGTTTAAGATTTTTGTGAACGGTTTTATCACGCAATTCTTTTGCCTTTTTCCGACGCAATTCACATCTCTCGAACCATTCTTGTTGAATATGTGGTTGCGGATTAACATACAATTCGTTGTAATCGGTTATGTTAAACTTTTGGTCATTCAAAATTATGTTATGCAATATGATGCACGTGTACATGATTTTTCTTAGCTTGTTTATATGCCAAGCACGCGCGGGTTGTTGTATAATTCCCCAACGTCCTTGTAGGACACCAAATGCACGTTCAACATCTTTTCGTGCACCTTCTTGTTTCCTTTTAAACAATCCATGTTTGTCGTCGAGTGCAACCGTAAATGATTTCACAAAAGTGGACCATGTTGGGTAAATCCCGTCTGCTAGATAATAATCGTTTTGATTTTTGATACACATTACCATTTACTTCAAATGGAGCAACAGGAGCTCTGTCTTCAAGAAGGTCGCCGAACAACGGAGAATGATTTAAAACTGTGATATCATTATTTGCACCCGCTACCCCAAAAAAAATATGTCAAATCCACAAATCGTATGAAGCCACAACTTCAAGCATTATAGTTGGTGTTTTTTGTCACCCCTGTGAAACTGACCATGCCATCCTTTTGGACAGTTTTTCCACTCCCAGTGCATACAATCGATGCTACCAAGCATACCCGGAAACCCATGAACCCTCTCATGAAATGCGTATAATTTTTTAACATCATGGGCATTGGGTTTTCATAAGTACTTGGGCATGAACAAATCAATCACGCACATAGTAAAATGATCTAAACAGTCTTGTGCACAATGTGATCCCATTTGTAAATATTCATCTAATGCATCAGGCGTAGTACCGTACGCCAATTGGTGTGTGGTGGAAGTGCATTTCATAATTACACTAAAACTCGATAGACCCGTAGCATCGGGACTGACTAAAAAGAAATGAAAATGCGGAGGAAGTTCATCATGAGTGTCAATATAAGTTTTAATACCTTTTACTATTTTTAAAAATAGTTTTCTGCTCATACGATACCGACGTCTAAAATAGTAGTCTGGATATTTAGGAGGATCTGCAAAATAGTCTTTCCACAAACGTTCCTCAGCAATTTCTCGTTCCCGGTCTATGTGGGTATGGCTTGAGGTTGCGCCTTGCATTTGCATCGCCTACTGCAGCTGACATGCTTGCGTCATAAAGAAGAAATCGGTTTCATCATCGATGTCAGAGAACGTAGCATATTCTTCATCGGAATTCGTGTCTTTGTTTTTAAGAATTTGTGTTGTGGTAGAAAGAAAATAGGCTTTTATGTGCTTTTTGTAATGTATATTTATAGACTACATAGAAAAAATAAATAAATAATTCACTCACAAAACTAGCCGTTTGGTCCCAACGGTCGAAAAATCAAACACTTTTGTGTTTTAACGCCTCGCCAGTAGACTGGCTTGGCAAATGGCGAAAGCGGGTCGTGGTGTGGTGGTGGACCGATGGCGGCGCCATTGGAGCTGCCACATGGGAATGGCGAGGCTCTTGCGCTACGGTACCCTTTGCTCTAAGATCGGTTTGCAAGATCGTGATCGTAAGATTTGACCGAAATCCTAAGATCATACTCCCTCCGTCTCATATTAATTGTCCACTTTAACTTTTTTTTTTTGTATTTCTTTTACAATTTTGGCCTTAAATATATTTGCTTATGTTATATAATACTTGATGTAAAGTACATGAATGGATTGGATTTTAAATGTATTTTATATTGCTATAATTTTTATGAAATATTATATGACACAAACAAAAATATTTAAGGTCAAAGTTGTAAAAAAAGACTTCAAAAGTCAAAAGTGGACAATTAATATAGGACGGAGGTAGTACCACAACGTCATTTTTTAATAGTCTTTGTAATATTATTCAAATCTACAAATTACTATATATCATAAATAAAAATTATATGAATGTTTTATGTAAATATTGTTCTAAATTATTAATATTGAATGTTTAAGAAAAATCACATATTGTTTTCTTAATTTTATTAAAAGATAACCCATAACTTTGTGGTTTTTTAGTTTGTGGTTCGTGAAACGTAAGATCAGATCGAATTAGATCTTAAGATCCTACGGTCAAGATCGGGATCATGTAAGATCTTAAGCTTTTTAAGATCCTACATAGGATCCGAATCGTTTTTGCTTTGTAAAATCGTAAAATTGTAAGATCTTAAGATCAGGATCGGGATCCTGACAACTATGGAAAGTAGTCATGCGCTTTTTGACGGTCGAGTATTGGTTAGTGATTAATTGGTTAGACGGAAATTAATAATGGACTAATCGGATTAGAATTTTTACATATAACATCAACAAATGCTTTAAAATACTTTAAAGTTCAAATGGTTCAATTATTAGTTGAAATTAGAAAAATGAGCATACCTTCACATTTTGTGTTAAATGACTGCTCGAGCTGTGTTTAAATGGTTGTGTCGTCTGTTTTTGTGAAAAAGGCGAAGTATACTCAGAGAAAACATTAATTTTAATTTTTGGAAAAAATTGACCCCCGTTGACCGATTTAGCCGATTTGCCTGATTTATGCTTGATTTTAGCCGTTTTTTGTCTGATTAATCGGTATGTTAGACCGATTTTTTATCAGCCCAATTAATAAGACAAAGTAAGCAAAAATCGGACAGTTAACCCCCGTCTAGTGTTGTTTAATCGGCTGCCTATATCAATTTAGTTGATAGGTAAAAAACCAAAACTAGACATGAAAATGTGTTTGTTTAAGTTATTCTTCGTAGTATAAGCATATTTGTTTTTGGCTTATGTTTTATTGACATATTTCAAAATCTAGGAGGTTACATGTTCTTACTATGACATAGTATGTTTATTAGGATTCTAAGTTTTAATATAAATCATGAAAAAGATGAGCTTTTGAAAAATTGAATAAGCTCGTCAACTCAAAATAACATTAAACGAGCCTAAACGGAAAATAATTCTTGTCTGAAAATATGTTTAAATTAAGGTTTTGTTAATATGGGCATAATGTGCACATGTTACAGTAAATTCAAATAACACATGTTTTCTTATATTTCAAAATATGCATTTATTAATTAATAATTATATATATATATACTATTAGGTGTTGGGGTGGGTATAAGAATACATTGTACAAACGAGTATGTGTCAAAATGTCATTGGCTGTATACGCATGGTTGTACACACAATGTTTTTTTGGCAGCAGCCTATTGGTTGTTGTGTGTTCATCCAGTTACTGTTCACGTATAAATACAAAGAATGATCAAATACACATGTACACAAAGTACATTACAATAAATGCATTGTACTGTTTAACCTAATAAGAAAGTGTAAGCAATTTTTTTGTGGCTGAGAATTTTTTCTTTGCTAATATACCACACACATCCCTATATATTTTACTTCATCCGGTATATTCGAGATTCATCCACACTTCCAACACCGCCTTTGTCAATTGTTATGAAGACGATGGTTTTTTGGATTTTGCTAATTAATTTTGTTACTCAGCTTTCCTTATCCTACTCTTGCAATTCCAGAAAAGCCGATGGCTTTATTAAAAAAAGGAAGCACAGATCTGTTAAAGTTTATGGCTTTCCACCACACACACTTTCTTCTTCAGTACGTCTGATACCTGTTCTTCGCTTATTGTTGTTGGTGGGAGTTCTACAAATCATAGACGGTTGTTATTTAGCTCGACCACGAAATTGGTACTCAATTAAGGTTTACTGTCTAATTTAGGTATCAAGCTAGAGATTGAATTTATGTAAGGTTGTTTAGTTTTTATGTTTTGATTTATGTGCTTTTCAGTATCTTTTTATAATTTGTCGTATTTTTGCTTTTCAGTGTGTTTATGCTTGAACCTGCGATGATGAGCTTTTAGCGACTTAACGTGTAATGGGTGAAAGTATAGTTCTGTCTTGGCAGGGCAAACTTTGTCGGCTTAGTTAGTTTGCAGCCATAGCAGCTTACTTTCGATAATGGATTTTACATCACCTGTATCTTGGCGGGGTAGACCTTCCCGGTTAGGTGAGTTTGCAGCCATGGTAGGTGCCAATCCTTTTCACATGAGGGTCATACATTCTTCATAAAAATGTCCAAACGCATCTAAACGTTGTCGTTTAGACACGGAAATGCATATATAGGGTAATGCTCATAAGGGTTTGTCCTTTAAATTAAGTGGTTACAGATTTATCAGCCCTTGCTTATGCTTAAGAAACAGTGGTTTTATATGAAGGGTTTTTGGTAAAGCATAGGTAGGGTTGAAATATCGATGGTACTAGATTTTGTAGTAATGCTAGCAACGTTTTTAGAAAGGCCTCTGCTGATTGTTATAAGGTGGGCCAAATGAAATTGTTCATTGGGGATTTAAGAGCGTGATCTATATATATGATGATGGGCTGTGATGATTGTTAGAATTGACTGAAATTAATTGCTTCACTGAAGTTCTGACTGTAACGTGGCAAGGCAATGACCGGATGGTATAGTATTAATGATTGCTATGCAACTGAGTTTGTTTGCAGCCATGGTGAAATTTAGATGCTTTTGTGACCCGACTGTCACTTACATATCTAAGCCTCACTATTTACCACATCACCAATATGCATGTTTGGGATTATCGTTGCAAAATTGATCGGGCGTTTTATCGATACAACAAATTTAGGTAATATCAGGTTCTTAGACACATGCATTTGATATTTAGTATTTGCGCTTGGTTTGACATTTACGTGCTTTTCCTATATATTTTGGATTTGTATTTTGTGTCTTAGATAGGTGTCACTTGATGTATTACTTGATGCATTACTTCGTTAATGGAGGTTGCGCTAACAGACGAGATTATCTTTTTTGTTTGTTTGATCTCGATATCCATGAAACATGTTTTTTAATTTGACTATTTGGTTTTCCGAATCTAAACGTCACCGGTTTTGATATAAAGAGTTCCTGTAACATGGACTATTTAGATGCATGTGTTTGATATTTACTTTCTTGGTTTAGTTTAATGTTTATATGTAGGCCGTGATAATTTTTATAATTTGGGCGAAATGAAATAGGCCATTCCAAGACACTTTGAAACACTAGCCGCGTCTTAGATTGACACATGGTCGGATGCTTTTAGAGGTTCGCGCTATGCTTAAGTAGGACAAGGGGAAGGCTGTTGAGTTGTTACTTGAATAACTTGGTTAGTAAATCTCGGATATCATTTTGTCTTTACATCAAAAAAGTTTGTTTACACAATTACACATTATGTCTTCACATGATAATGGTTTTTGCAGCCTTATGTAATTGTGATAATGTACGACCCATATACGTAGGGGACGACAGAACCGATGAAGATGAATTCAAGGTAAAGATAACTATCATAATACAATGATATATATACTAAAGAGCATTCAAAACCGGCACCACCTGCTGTCCTTTTGATTACGGACCTTGGATTTGGTTGGTTTTAGCCTGGTCTAATACTTGATATTTTTTTTTCTTTTTTTCTTTCGTGTCTTTTGAATAAGGTAGATGTCTCTTGCATAACCGTGCCACCGAACTTCTCAGCAACCATCTCTCTAACCTTAACAAACATGACCTGTACCAGAAATACCCGCTTTAAGTGCAGCAAAAACACTTGCAAGGTAAGGAAATGAAAATGATTACTTTTTGGTGTTTTAAAAGTTACGCTTTTAAATTTGTGACTTTTTATTTTCCTGGATCTTTACACTACAAACGTTTCCTGCACTTTATTGTTGTCCAAACAGCCCCTCAAATGTTTCTGTCCAAACAACTCAAAAAACAGAATTATTGAACCTTTTTTTTTGCACCTCCTTTCATCTTTGCTGATGTCAGAATGCTCTATATCTAATCATTCGAGGCATGAAAAAGAAGAAGCTCCGTGTACAGCAGCAGAATTCACCACCAAGAGTAAGGCTCTTCATGTATTTTTTAATAAATGTTTTTAATGAATTGGGGTGTATTTATTTGATCATTAAGAATGACTTGGAATTCTCAAAATTTTTTGGCGATTACTTATGAAAAACTAAGGATATTGTTTGTGATTTTTTTAAGTTTGTTATCAGAATATAACATAAATTATGAGGGTAAGTAAGGGTTGGGGTTTGATAATTATTCGAATTGGGGGAGTTTTATTGGTAGTATTAGTATTAGGGATCATGATTTTGTTTTGAATGGTCGCAAGTCTGAAGTTGGTTTTGTTTTGTATTGGAGATCAACATAAAAGAAGTTTCACCACCTGAATGCATTTTTTTATTTAATAACGACATAGACAAAGTTGGGATCCTTTCCATTCAATTTAAAATGTGTTCTTAGTGTTTGGTTTGTTTTAGAAGCTAATATTCCTAATAAAAACTTGCAGATTGCTATTTTCAAATGAGGGCAAATCAATCACATCAAGGTTTGTCATTTTGGGCATTATATGTTTTAACACAATCAGTTGATGTGAAGATTTTTCTATTCAAAATGTTGATCATATATTTTGAAATTGACCAGTATCTTATATTTTGAAACTGATACATCAAAGGTTTTAATTATCTTATCTGAAGGAGCGAATGAGGATTTTCCTGGGTGTACTGATTTAGCATATAAGAAAGGTGTTTCAGATAGTGCTTATATCATTGACTGTCCAGTTCAAATGATAAGTGACGTAGTGCCATTTTGCGTAGGTTCTATAAACGGATAAACCTTATGGATAGGACAATGGCTGCTAACTCAGAATCAAGCAATCTTTCATCAAGCTTTCCCGAGCTTCATTCCGGCTATGGGATATATACCTTCAACCTCACATGGAGCCAGATTAAAACCTTGAGATGTAAGTGATCTATACTACGAGAATATGACACATTTATCCTTTCTTACTAATATTTGTTTATCAATCACATACTTATACAGCTATACTCTCACATTCAAATCACATACATCGTCTTTGTCCAATTCTTATTATTATTATTATTATTTTTTCATAAAATAGCCGTTCTAAAAGAAGACGGCATTCATCAAATTATTTTAAATGAAGAAAATGTTTATCATCTTGATTGTGGTTTAAATGGTATTTGCTATGTAATTGGAAATGAAGGATGTAATGGTTAGGAATATGAGGCTACAAGTATGCGTGAAGATATTTTAGTGTGTAAGCTTATAAGCATGTGGGAAAAAAAAAGCTTAGTTAGTTTGTTAATGGTTTCTTTGAGTTGCCATATAAAAGTAACAACTTGATTGAATATGTGTAATTTTAGGCGCCTACAATGTGATACTGAATTTTATGCTAAATATACAGGTGAAGCATGTTTATTATCCAGGCTTGAAAAGTCATCCCCGAGCATCATATTGCAAAGAAACACATGATTGGTTATGGTTGTGCGGTCAGTTTTGAGGTCAGCTCTACTCTTTGATTGTCTTTAACTTGAGAGTAATTGCTACTCTCATAAGTTAATGTTTTATGTTTATTATAGGTTGATGGAGACTTAGAGACCGCCATTGAGTTTGTTGATTCTTTGAAGATCCCATACATTGTGCCGTCTTTTGGTGGTATTGAAAGCATTGTAGATCAGCCAGCCATTATGTCTTATAGATTAGTTTCCACGTGTATTTGCTTACTCCAAAACGCGTTAACATAATTGTAATAAACACAAACATGGTCGCCCCGCAGCAACGCGCGGGCAAACATGCTTGTTTAAACTATAAGTTATTATAATTAAGGGAGAATTGCATATATATCCCTTCAAAGCTTCATAATTGCATATATATCCAACCAAAACTCATAATTGCATATATATCCTTTCAAAGCCTTAAAACTGTCATATTTATCCAACCAAAACTCATAATTGCTTATATATCCTTCCAAAACCTTAAAATTGTCATATATATCCAAATGATTATTTTAATAGAAAAAAGTTTAATAAGTATAATTGATATATAAAATGACGATTATAACATTTTTTTTACAATTACAAAATATATTTTTATTGGTTTGAATTTTATTATGGTTGGATTATATATATAGGAGTTTACATTTAGATGGAGCGATTGATATTTTATTCAAGATTCGTTGGATAGCTTAAACAATGCATTGAGTGCAGCCGAACATGGTTTAAAGAGCAACAATGTCCGACGACTCAACCGTGTTCGTTATCGACGAATCTTGAATAAGAATATCAACTGCACCATCCATCGTTCCATCTAAATGTAAACTCCTATATATATAGATCAAATGACATAATAAAATTCAAACCAATAAAAAAAAATTTGTAAAAAAAAAAAAAAAAAAAAAAAAAAAAGTTATAATCGTCATTTTATATATAAATTATAATTGTTAGACATTTTTTCTATTAAAATAATCATTTGGATACATATGACAATTTTAAGGCTTTTGAAGGATATATATGCAATTATGAGTTTTGGTTGGATATATATGACAATTTTAAGGCTTTTGAAGGATATATATGCAATTATGAGTTTTGGTTGGATATATATGTAATTAAGAGGCTTTGGAAGGATATATATGCAATTCTATACTATATTATAATGCATGTAAAAGCCAAACCTCATTCCAAGCCCAACTCCTAACAAAAAATTAAGATAAGGAGCTTCAATTATGAGATGACATGTGTTACTTCTTTATAAGCATAATTCTTAACCACTAAAGAGCTCCAATTATAAAGTGATACGTGTCACTTCTCAACTAAAAATTCATCTTTGTTTTAAAATTGAAATATCTTTTTATCTAATTTTTTTTTTATAATCTAATTTCGCCATATTTTCTAAAATTTTATACTCTTTAGTTCAACATCCATTTTGATATATATTTTTATAAGTTTTTAGTTTTTATATTTTTAGTGTGTTTATTTTATTTTAATTCAAATTTTTATAACTTTAACCTTTATTTCAAGCACTACAATCTTGATGCGTCAAAATCATATACTTTTGAGGGAGTGTTTGACGGGTAAAAGATTGCGAGAGTATTTCTATATGCGAGAATAATGATGTCACGGGAAAGTTACGGGTAACCCAAACAAACACATACAACTAACACATATACATTCGAAGTGTTGTGAAACGAATTCACTAAACGGGTAAGCAAACACATATAAACATACTTATCACCGCCGCTATGCGCGGGTATCCGACTAGCATTAATTAAACTACGTAGTATAAGTTATTATAGTCTAGTTATTTTTCTAAAATGTGTCTCTGGATGGCTTATTTTAGAACAAACATGGTACAAATGCTTTTTTTAGCTAACAAAGCTTATCAAAGCTTGTAAAATGTCAGCTTCTATAAGTTTTTAAAATAAAAAGCTACATCAAGTAGCTTATATATAAAAACTTTTAGCTTGTAGCTTTATCTCAAGCTTTCGTTTCACCTTTCAACTAATTTTACTATAAGCATAGTTTAAAAAAGAGATGATGCATATGGCATGTGTCATGTGTGGCGTCAAATGATTATAAATTTAAAACGATTAATAGGTTAGCAATGAGTTTAGAGATATAAATTAGTTGTTTTACATCATTGCAAGTGACTTTTTATACAGTTATGAATATTCATGTTAGACCGCAAAAGTCAAAGACGGATTTGCCCATGTTTACGTAAAAATTTACGAGTGATCAGAAAATCGTACCAAATATGTAATGTTGTTATCCACTGGCAGATTGTTGAAACACATTTATAAGCTAACGACGAATGTTTTCCATTCTTTGATAGGGGGCTTGTGCACTTTATAAATCTATATTTACTACCACCATATTATGTCAATGTGACCTAACTCACCTCAATTGAAAAACCGTAATTTTGTTTCTCAGCTGAACTTCTTAGAAAAACCGTATTTTTGTTTCTCAGTTGAACTTTATACGGCTTCTTACAAAAAACGCTAAAAAGATCGGTGGAAAACCCTCAAATAGATCGGTTATGAACCACTCTATGTAAGGGTGATCTATTTGAGCGAAACACAAATAGATCGGTTGAGAACCGATCTAACTAATACAACAAATAGAACACGTGATACATAAAAACTGATCTAAGTCAATTTTCAAATTAAAAAAAAAAATACTAATAAAAACAAAATTTATTTTGAAACCTATATCTTTTTCGAAATTTCTGTTCAATCACATAATATACGCTAATGTTCCCATACATACGTGTTCAACAAAATAATCATCTTACAATACGACACCAAATGGCTTCAAAAAATACAACACCATTTAACTATCTAAGAACAAATAACATAATTCCAACGATAATTGTTGTATAGCTTGTTACTAAGTGTATCCCCTGATTACCAATGAGAAATGAAAGATGCACCGGTGAATTGACGTTGCAAGTCCATTCAACTTCTGCCTTCCGCCATGAAGGCTTCGACTATATAAAGAGAACAAAAAATGATTTAATGATAGTTACCTTTAAGAAGTAATGAACAATATAAAGTGACATGTGTATTAGCACAAAGTAGTGCAGACAATAACAATAACAATAACAATAACAATAACAATAACAATAATAATAATAATAATAATAATAGTATAAATTAAGGATTGTTTAGGGTATTTCAACTTTACCTTACATTAAGCACTGTGAATTTGACATAAGCAATTTATCAAGCACGGCTTATTCCATTAACAAAAAATCCATAAACTAATTAAGAAATATAGAAACATAATCAAACCATTATATTAAAACCCTGTCTCACAAAGAGCAAAATGTTAGAAAGTAAATAGATATAAATTTAAAATAAACATATGGGAATAACCTGAATAAGAGAAATTAATTGAGAAAATGGTGTTGGTTAAACGATTTGGTCCGGTGAGACTCATGGTAAACGGCGGAGGTCGGTGATGAAGTGAAATAGAAGTCGGTTAGGGTTGGTAAAGGAGATGTGTGAAAAGTTGAAATGAATTTTTTTGGTAAAGTAGCGGGTAATGAAAGTGTTTGTTGGTAATGGGGCGGGTTAATGAAAAGTTGAAATGGAAAAGCCCGCTTGAGTAAAATCACAAACAAATGGATCGGGTTTTTTTATACCACCGATCTTTTTTAGTGAATACAAAAAAAATGGGTTTCTTTGGTAACAAACGATCTATTTGACACTCCCCACCCTTATTTTACTCAAACAAGGGTTAAAGATGCCGCTACCGTTAAGCTATGGGCGGGCATTTTATATTTATCGATATACTGCTCGGCTAAATTGTAGCGAAAGTCGCCGATGTATAGTTAATACACGTATCAAAACCGTGGCAAAGACTAATTCCACCTAGTTTGTCCAACCCAATTAGAAAAGAGACATAAGCCTAAAAAATCATATCCGATAAACATAAGCCTAATTCCAAAACTCCATATAGTACAAAACCAAACCAAAAAATACCTTGAACCGATGCCATCGCGTTGTCGACTTCCGCTTCAAATTCGTAAACAAAGCACTTTGAACTCGCCATCCTCCTCGCTACAAAAGATCATATTATACACGAAAAATACAAAAGAATTAATCCGTAACTCGAGAAACAATAATACCGATACAAAGAATCATAAGGTTCTCATACATGGTCAATGTCACCTGTCAATGGAGCAATAAGGTAACTGGTTGTCGACCAAATGTTTCCCACTTTCTAGGAATCATTATTATGCCAGAAGCTAGATTCAAAGTCGAAGTTTCACCTTAGCCATCTTGATTATACCATTATATTGTTGGTCAGTTGCAAAGTACTGGAAAGTAAAGCTCAAGGTTTCCAAATCGACATCTAACAATAACAATATTAACCATAAACCAAACTCGATACACAAATACTATGTATATACATAGTTCACAGATAGCGCATAGCACTATAATAAGTTATATAAACAACAGTATACGTGACAACAACCACCTCCGCCGGTAGATCAATATTAGGTGACGATTATATATATGTTATTCCCGAAAAAAGAGTAGCAACATCGCCACGTAAAGAGGTTTAAAAATAGTATGACCAAGTTTTAGTTGTTAACTAACGGCCACAGTTTATGTATTATGTACATCCTCATTGTATAAAACGTAAGGTATTAAGTAATGAACTTTAAAAGACGTTTCACCTTTAGTAAATGAGTTTTGAATTGTTGCAACACTTTTGGATGTTTCCACAATATGGCATACACTTTTGCTCGACCCATCGTTGCTACTTATCTTCTTTGCTCGACTCATCTTTCCACCCAAAATCCGAAGTTATTCACCTATCTTGGACTTTCTAAGAAGTTGAAGTTGAAAAAACGCTTTGACAACTCTCCAAAGATGTGTGTCACTATGGATTTATGCGTAAATGAAATATAATTTGATATATATAGTAGTAGTCTTACCGTAAGACATGAGGATGGACATGAACGGTTCGGTGTCTAGCTATCGCACGATCCGAGATGAGCATAGTATCTAGCAGTTATATTTGAGCCCTCTCAGAATCGCAGCTTTATTCGAAGTTCAAATCCGGTTTTATCAAATGAGACATAACGAATATTTTGAGCCTTCACTTATAAGAACTTACTTGAACACCGCATCTAAAAAAACAGACATTATTTCACCACATACGACGAAGCCTATAGATAGTTGATTTATGACATGTTATAAATGATCAAACTTGGTTGGTAGTCAGTAACATATCCATCACTATTAAAACACAATTCCAAACATCCTCTTAACAAAAGATTAAATGATACAACAGAGAAATAACACTCGTGTCAAAATAAGGTTAATTAAAGAAACCGTAACTAACCTCTGGAATTAAACTCGTTTGCAAATGTCAATGTCTTCTTCCTTCCACCCTCCACTCCTGTTGCTCGACTCATCTTTGCTACTTATCTTCTTCTTTTAACAAAGGTCACCCACTCGTGACATAGAGTCCATCATCAAATGTCGATATCATTGAAAATAATTCGAAGTTTACCCATTTCGTTAGAAACCCCTTTTACATACTACTTAAACCCAATTCATATTAATACGTCTAAAATGGCAAAATGATTCAAGTCGCTCTAATTTGAACCTAAGAAAAGAAACATTGTTTTCATTTATAAAAATCATCAAAGTTATTAGTAAAATAGTAGTTATATTTGTATATCGAAGGTGAACTTACGCACAACGCCTTCGATCCATACACTCGATTATGTTCGGATGAAGTGAGTTCCTAGCAACGTATGCCCGCAATACATTATACACATATCCACCGCCATATTCTGCTTCACGGTTCCTCTCAGCGGTTACCAATCTGCATCCACACGGAAAAACACATATTCAGTTTACAAACCAACCTAATAAGTCGTGATTCCTTTCTTACTTTTCTCGCTTCTACTTTCATTTAGTAATACATTGGAGCCGGTCTTTACTGCTTGCATTACCTAATTATTGAACCTTAATCTAGAAAAGTGAAATAAGATTAAGATTATCATGTTTTGTACAGCTTCTTCAAGCATCTTTTCAATTATAACAAAAGTGGGTCTGAAATACATAGTAAATCAACATATAGCTAAAACTAATACAACTATTGAACTAATTAAACAAACCGCAATCAGAACTTACTTGATACCAAGATCAATGTGCTCTGAATACGAAAACCAAAGCGGCAGCCATCATCACCGAAGTTAGCGTATGAAAAGCTCAATTCCTTACACTTCAAACTAACTTTCCAAAAGCTGCGTGGCCTTATCTCCCCTAACAGTGACGTTGCTCTAGGAGTAGTGCGCGGCACGCAAAAACACGGACAAAGAGGCAACGAAATCAAAGATAAGGGATCCGGCAAAGACAACATGAAAATAAAACACCAAGCATGACAAGAACAAAAGAATGTAAAGTCAATAAATGTGAAACGCGACGCGGCATACTGTGGCGGTCTGCACTCGCGACGGCCGGGCTGAATGACACGCTAACGCCAATATTCCGATCACCGCAAACACGCGACAACAAAAAAAAGAAAAACAAAAGAGCATTAGACGGACCGATAGCAAGTACGAATTACGGATAGAGAGAGGCGTGGAAACTCACCCACGTGCAAAACAACGACCTCAAAATTATGAGCATCCGGAGTAGTACACGCTTAAAAAGCAAGAACAGAAACAAATGAGCACATCCATCACGAACGGAAACAAAATAGATGATACTATAAATAAGAAAAAAGAATGGGAGCAAAGAAGTCGATATATACACGTAACCACCGACCTTCATTCTACCGAGAAATTATGCAAGGACCACCACGCGACGCCCCCACTCCAGCCTATAGTAATAACAAAAAAAAGCCATAAACACGCATGTAAAGCAAACACACTTACATGTAAAAAGAAGAACACATAGCGCACGAAACATACACCGACGCGAAGAAGCGAAAGACACGATCGAGATTCGCAGCAGGCATCAAAGATCCGTAAACGAAACACCCACATCACCAAAACGAAATAACAAATAAACGGAAAACAAATGTAAGATATAAAAAGCAAAAGAAAACAAAACAAAAAAAGAGAAAGAAGTTACCATGATAAGACTCGGCAATATATCATCCACTTTTCTTTCCCTTGTCAACATAATCCACAGATCCCGAGGCGTTGAGAGTGTGCGATCAACAGAGGCACGATAAGAATCGCTCATTGATGGTTATTCCTCTCGAAATTCTCACAGCGTATCAACGACACCGGAGGGACTACGATAACAGTCGAGGACCCGCCTATATCAACGGAACACCCAAATCCATCCCCTAATAATCCTATCACCGACACACTATCCTCCTATAACGAAAGCGAAACAACAACACGAAATCCTCTCTAACACCGGAGTAGGTGACCGCCATCATTGACAACTGCACCACCACTAACACTTACATCACCACCACTAACACTTACATCATCCTGCAACCCACACCCTCAACTATTCCTACGCATCTGACCCTACTTTTAGTT
The DNA here is from genome assembly GCA_910596185.1 of Chrysanthemum makinoi. NCBI lineage: Eukaryota > Viridiplantae > Streptophyta > Magnoliopsida > Asterales > Asteraceae > Chrysanthemum > Chrysanthemum makinoi. The sequence goes on along the minus strand of OU343217.1, from coordinate 54,045,212 downwards.
TTCATTTCCTATGACACAACCTATAATCATAAGACACCAATCTCCTAACAATCTTATAGCAATCAAATACCACAGTGCAAAGACAGAACCAAAAGAAACGAAATACTAACACAAACACATAGCACAAATACGCAACAACAAACATCCAAGACGAAAAAAGTGATTACCTAAGACGAAACCCGCAAACAAATTGTCGTCAATTGTTGAAGAAGACCAAACCAAAGCGATATCAACCGGTGATTGTTGAAAAGCGAGAAGCCAAAATGGCGCCATCGCATCAATGTGCTAGACACGTAGAAAAGAGGCGAGTAACGTCGGTTAAAATAGGGCCTAAAAAAACGGGCCTGGCATGTGGACTCCCAAAAATTAAGCAAAGCCCAAACGACATGTTTTGTCGCCGTTTTGTAAGCTCGCGTTAATATATATATAATAGATCAGTTTTTAACAAAAGTGATCTTTTTGAAGTGATCTGGATAAGCTTTTGTGTAGTATTGAAAGATGAATAATTTTATACGTTTAAAAGACCACGTATAGTTTTCTTGCATTTTTTCATTCATCACAACACATGGGTATCATGTGAGTCGGTTTTTGTGGCAAAGGAAGTTAGACGGCAATCAAGAGTGACATCCAAATAAGGAAACTTGTCTATAAACATTAACATGGAAAATGCCTTCATCATGCTACGATGATATGTTCTGTATGAAATTGTCAAACGACTCAAACCTTCAGCTAGTGCATTAAAAAAAACAAGACAATCAGACGCAACATTAAGATTTAAGATATATATTAATGAGTAAGGATCAAATAAGAAATATAAGTAAAATGAGAAGCATGAGTACGTACCAAAGTAAATAGAGATTTGAGTTGTACAAGAAACAAAAGAGAAAATGACGGCAACATGGCTTTGAATAAATACTACTTCGTCCGTCCCAAAATTATTATCCACTGACAAAAAATACACAGTTTAAGAAAAACATAATGATCACAACTTTATATTTCTTACTTTTTGCACAAAGACAATTTTACCTTTAATCAATTAATTTCTAACTTCTTTAAAAGTTTGTAATAATAATCTCAAATGAGAGTAATATGATAAACTTGATTTATATTTTCTATCTATTTATGAAAGCGGACAATTAATTTGGGACAATCCAAAAAGAAAATATGTACAATATATATGGGACAGAGAGAGTACTTTGCACGACTAAATAGTATTTCCCGGTTTCCATTAAAGTTTGTCCTTGAGCACAACACTTCAACCAATCACGGTATAGAAAGATGTTTTTGAATAATTGACTGAAGAACAATAAGGGCCTGTTTGGTTCAAAGATGTTTCATAGGTTTTTGTAGGTTTTGTATTTATAATCCAGTGGTAAAATGTGTTTGGTTGAGATTAAAAAGGAAGATATTGTATTTATAATGCTGAGAAATGATGGTTTATAAAACTAGTGGGTGGGTGATGTTTTTAAAAACCTGTAGGCCACGTGAGTTATGTTTCCTTGAAAACTACAAATATACCTTTTAGAACAAAAAACCTAATCCCACATTCCTACTTTTCTTTATAGTTGCCCTGCTCATATGAGCCTCAAATCTAAAAATAGTTTATGCATCTTAATTGCTTCAAGACGTTATCTCAAATCGATCTACATTATTTGATACATTTTTATTTGATTCAATTATACCAACTCTTCATTCGAATTTTCTATTTTGGTTTATGATATAATTGCATATTTCATGTTTGGTTTTGTATTATATGATATAATATTGTTGTGTTTGTGCAATAGAATCAGTCTCAATTGCAATCTTTGATTTTTCAATTTGGCCATATATTTCATTTGACTATAGATGATGTTGTTCATAAGAAATCCACGTTTGGAAGTGTATGTATGTTGATGTGCATATACCATCATATAAGCGATTACAAAGTTTGAGAAACAAAAGAAGTGTTGATTGTATGCATCAGTGACATTGTTGTAGTGGAATTTGGATGTTTTGGGTTTGTTGATGAGGTAACCAAGATTGTATCATGTGTTGTTTATTTTTTTATAAGGGTAGTGAAGTCTTTTGCTACTAATTCCAAATGTATAAAATCACGCCAACCAAACATATAGTTGGAGTTTAAATTTATGTATTTCACTCCTATATGATTTTTAAAACCACAGAAAATTAAATCCCATGATTTCAAATTTGACGAACCAAACGCCCCTAAGTCTTGTTGATTTTGGGGGAGCGTTACAAAAAACAAAATTACTAAAATCTACTCCTATTAAATCAAATAACCAAAATCGACAACATTTTTCCTCATTATCAAAATCTACTCTGCGCGCAAACTTATTAGCTCTTCGTATGCATTTGCGTGCCCTGTAACACGTGTCACCCTTATATTCGATAATTAATTAAAAAATTATTAAAGTATGGGTCCAAATAGGCTTGCTCGCCTTCCTATTTTCCTCGCTTAAATGACGTGGTTGGGGATAAACCATAAAAAACCACCGGTCGTAGGTACTTGAATTCATTTATTTCAAAACACTCCCAATACTTCACTCATTTACTTTAGAATTTTCTCTTCACTTACTTCACCCTCTCAATACCTCTGAAATCTTATCTCTACAACCTTTCAGCCGATCGAAAATATCATCTTCAACCTTTCAACTTCTCTCATTTTAAAGCAGTAAGTGCACAAATAGGAGAGTGAGCAAACATGTTTGCTTGCACTTCAACACCGAAGGCCATCAATATCTTCCTAATTTAATATAGCGCGCAAATGAGAGGGTGAGCAAAGTAGTTTTGCTTGCACTTTCATGTGTCACAATCTTATTCAATCTAGACAACAAAAAATGGGTATGTGTATGGTTTATAAATACCGCTACAAGAATTACAAGACGCGCAAACAAATTTTACGCGCTGAGTAGTTTTTTGTAACATTTTTAAGGTCGTTGTTGAAGCAAAATCCTGCGTCCCGGCTTTTGTCCGGATGTCCAATCCTTTGCTCTTTTGTCCGGAGGAAAGAAATAAGTCCTTCCTGCACAATAAGCAACACGCGTTAACCTCGCCTCGGGTGTTGTTCCGAGACCAAGCTCCGGCGTGAGAATAAGAGGAGGCTAAGGAATAAATGCAGTAATAAATATGAGAGAGTAAGTGTGTCTTGAATGCAAACATTAAATGTGTTGGGGTATTTATACTACCCCAACCCTTGAAACCTGAGTCTAGGCGCGGCAGGCCTATGGCCACCCTACTCAAGAGAGGTGTCAGGCCACATGGTAGTGGAATCCCGTAAAATTTGGGAGGCAGGGCTGACAAGGTTATAAGCTTTTCGATGGATAATAGCCAATCCGGTAAAGGATGTACCGGCCGGACGTTGGGTCATCCGGAACAAAGATCGTCTGGACACATACGTCAACAGTCGTAAACGGTGACCCAACTTTCAAACTGTCCATACTAGAAATTTTCACATTACAAAATGTAAAACGCAACATGAAAATACATGGGAGGGGCACATGATTCTTCTCTTAAGCGCAGGTGTAGCTTCCCATGGTGTTCATTTAAGTTCTCATACATCCCGCTACGGTTTATCTTGGTAAACAACTATTTCTCTTTTGCCTAAAGGAACGCGACAATCAGAGAAGAGATAAGGGTTAGCAATAGAAGTAGAAAAAATGTATTAGTGTTTCGCATGACTAATATGCAAAGAAGAAAACAACGTTTTTTTTTTCAAATGTTTTGCTTCAAGTAAAATAACAACTAAAAAGCCCAAAAAACTTTTTAAAAATAAGTGGCCCATGCAGGTATCGAACCTGCGACCTTCGCGTTATTAGCACGACGCTCTAACCAGCTGAGCTAATAGGCCTATATGTTCCTAATCCCCCAATTCCCCTTTATAAACAATCCCACCTTCATCAACCAAAAGCAACCATTATTACTTGACTTCATCGTCACTAGTAAACGCACACAATCACACTCACTGTGTGTAAATCCAAAATGGTGAAACCATCATCATCAACAGCAACAAAAGATGACGCACGTGCGTTAATTCAATCACTCAGATCTGCTTATTCCGCTACTCCTACTAATCTCAAGGTTAATTTTTTTATAAAATTTAAATTTTAAGCCCTAATTTTTATAAAATTATTTTTTAATTTGTTTTTTGTGTTACAGATTATAGATCTGTACGTTGTGTTTGCTGTATCTACTGCTCTCATTCAGGTACTATCAATTTAGTTTAATTAATATCAGTTTATACGAATTAGTTAGGGTTTAGCTATCAGTTGACTTTGACTTTTTATATGTTTGTTTGTTTATATTTACGCGTAACGGAGATATTAAACTTTTGAGTTTTGTTTAGCTAATTGTCTGAAATGTATGTTACTTGTCACTTTTTTGAGCCGTATGTACCATCGATAGGATCGGACTATTTAAAAACTTTCTGTGTATCAATTGACGTATTTTTGGGAATTGATACATTTTATTTCTTTGAGACAATAAGCTCTTCTTTTTTTGTGTTTGGTTAATGGTTTTATTTCTTTGAGGCATAGTTGTGTGCCATTGGTTTTAGAAACAAGGAACAATGTATTGTCCATAACTTACACTTGTCGGAGGTCTTCCTAAAGGTAGTCTCTCTCCCTACTCTCGGGTTTATTCTGGGGTAGGGGTAGGATCTGTCAACATTCTACCTCCCCTATACCCCGCCCCGGCGGGATTGGGTATTTGGGTATGTTGTTGTTGTTGAACAATGTATTGTCCATACGTACTTTGAAACATAAGGTAATGAAATGCAGCATTGAATACGTTATTGACGCAGGAGGTTAAGCCCATCATAAATGGTTTGAGATTTTCCACTTTTTTAACTAATGATTTGAAGTAGTATGCAAAGGGATTTTATTATGAGGAACTTTTGTGTAGAAAGCTAAATGTCAATGTCCTTCCACTATCCCATGAAACTGGCAGCAATTTCCTTGTTTGTAAATTATTACACCAGTTACGACTACTGCCCGTTATTATCATTATAAAAAAAAGATGTAAGGATGTTGCTCACCAAGGTCCTTGTCATTAAGGTTATTTCAGACATTGGGATTTGGGAAAGAGACGGTGAAACTCTTCCTTAACGCTATGAGCCTAGGAACCATTGCACTCTTTTTAGGGATAAGAAAGTATGAGTTTTAGAGCTAGTTGGGTCATGATGTGCCGTGCATAGAATTTTTTCTGTTCATCAACTTGGTTACCTGTTAATGATGATCACGTCAATCATGTGCCCCTTTTGCTGCTGTACTTGTATAGATAATGATAATATTCATATATGGTCAAAACAATGATATCCTTATCAGTTTAACATGAAAAGTCCTAGGGTGCATTTAGCTGGAGGAGAAGACCCTAATTTTCTACAAGTTTGTGTACAAAACAAGTAAAATGGAAATCGCGTGCAAATTTGTTTTTTCCAAAACATTCTCCGCAAAACTAAAACTTTCTATTTCTTAACTTATCAAAGAAAAAACACATTTTTTACGTCTTTTATTGTTTGCAAAAATGCTCGCCAAATCCGACATGGCACGCCAAACTGCAGCGCCATTTCCTCGCCACTACACTGGACCGGCCTTGCGCCATTTCCCAAGTGAGTAAACTCACATTCGCCAAATGCACAGGCATTTGATTTTCTTCCTTTCCTTTTTTTTTTTTTTTTTTTGGGTGTGAAGTGTGTGTGTTTTGTGTATGTGTTTTTGTGTATTTGCAGTGAAGTGTGTCTGTGTTTTGTGTGCGTGTGCAACGAATTGAGGAAGAAGAAACACAAATGGGTCTCGGTCAAAAGTCAAACTAAACTAAACATAAATCTATTTGGTTTGTATGTTGTATTTGAAATTGTTGCAACATAAATGGGTATTTGGTTTGTATGTTGTAACATAAATGTATTTTACATGCAAAAAAGTATTTTCATTTTTTTTTTAATTTCGTAATTTTTTCTTTAATTTCGTCTTGTAAGTTGTATTTTTATTTAATGAATGAAAATTTAGTCCATTTGAAAAATGGAAATAAAATAAAATGGTGGGGCTAAAAAACTATCAAACGGCTTGAGCCACTAAAGAGGGAGTATTTCTGGTATGTGAATGTGAAATGTGAAATGCTGTGGTGGCGTTGATTTGGCGAAACGCCATGCTGTCACACCGGACGCTCTAAGAGCATGGGGTATCATCACATGCCAAAATTAACTTTTCAGTGACACCTCAACGCCACCTCAACATTCTCACTTTTAACACTCACACACCAAAATACCCCTTCACTCATAACATGTCATTTGGGTCCCACTCACACACCATTTTATTTTCTTTTTTATTTTTTTAAACAAACTAAATTAGAAACTCAATTACAACTATAATCTAAATACTATCAATATTTAGTTCAAATTATTACTGTAATAATTAGTGAACTAAATTCATCCCTTTACTTGACAAAATTTGGATCCCACACCCAGTGGATGCAATAAGAAAAGCCTACACAAATTGAAAGGCCTAATTAATTCTTTATTCCTGGTCCACACTCAACCCTAAATAAATGTAGGTTATATAAAATACCACGCCCCCTTTTCTCATTTCTTTCTCATTTGCAGTTACCAGAACACAAAATCGAATCTCAAAACATAAATCAGCTTCCCTTCTTTCCAGCTCAAACTGAATAACACAAGATTTTTATCTTCTCCTCCCTTTCACACACGCCACTCAATTAACGCGTGACAAGTTTTTGAAGAGTGGGGGTGTCATAACTTGAAAGTAGCGGCGCTATTTTCTTGGCCACGTCGGAATTGGCATTGGGTGACGCCATGGTACCCCATGGTCTAACCCAAAACCCCCTTACTTTTCTTCTTCAATATGGAAAATACCAAATCGTCCAACCAAATGCATTGGATGTGTTGGCACGGAGCATTTAAGAACGGTGAGCGTTGAGTATTGTGATCTTTAATGCTCGTTTGGCAAGCACCAAATAACTTGATCTATGTTTTCAACGCTCCATGAAGTAACATTTAGGAGCATTGAGCATTTAAGTGCTGTTCTACACATTTTGATTACACCTACAACAAGTACTGATTGCTATTTTTAACATACACACTTTTTATATGACCTCTAAAAGTATAAATCACCGCTAATGCTACTTCATTCATGGAGCATTGGAAAATGAGCATTTCGAAAAAAGAGATAACGCTACTTGCTTCTTGCAAAAAACGAGCAATAAAAATCACAATGCTCAATGCTAAGGCTCACCGCTCTTAAATGCTCCTAAACGCTATGCACCAAACACACCCTTCGTATTTGAGTACTTGATATGATGCCAAATAATAACTGCTATGTGATATTGGCATAGATAGCAAGGTTTTTGAGATTGGGATCCTCTTAGGATCGTTTTCGTTTTTGCAAGATCGAAATCGTAAGATCATCCTAAGATCCTAATGTAATGTTATTTTATTAACAGTCTTTGTAATATTATTCAAATCTATAAATTATTGTATATCATAAACACAAACTTATATGGATGTTTCATGGAAATGTTGTCCTAAATTATGAATTGTAATTTTTAATAAGATTAACATGTTTTTTAAATTCTATAAAACATAATCCATAAATTTGTAGTGTTTTAGTTTGCGGTTCGAGAAAAGTAAGATCGGATCGGATTAGATCTTAAGATCCTATTGTCAAGATCGAGATATTATAAGATCTTAAGCTTGCTAAGATCCTACGTAGGATTCGGATTGTTTTTGTTGTGTAGTATCGTAAAATCGTAAGATTCTAACATCAGGAAAGGTATTAACAACCATGATAGATAGAACTAATAAAATCATTTACTTTGAAAAAGTAGAAAACAGTAACAAATGTGGAAATATCTTCATCTGCCTTCTGTCTTAGTGTTTCATCCCAATAAAATAAACTTCTTTATATTTTCGTTAATCACCAGGTGGCTTACATGGCGATAGTTGGGTCGTTTCCATTCAACTCTTTTCTCTCTGGTGTGCTTTCTTGTGTAGGGACAGCTGTCCTAGCTGGTAAGCTTTATCTGACTTCATTCTTCATGGATGGATTCATGCTATTTGCAGTTCAACATATTGTCCTTGCAACTCATTAGTTTATTATTTTGGCTACAGTTTGTCTTCGTATTCAAGTCAACAAAGAAAACAAGGAATTTAAGGTATGTTGCCCGTTTCTACAATTCTGCACAAAAAGTAAAGATGGATTTGTCTTGTAAGCTTATTGTGGTTAGAAATGCACCTTGAAATCTGGAGATGCAAAATTGACTGGTCGGGTGGGTTGTTGTGAGGGGCCATACAGGTAGTTTTTGTGTGTATGTCGTGCCCGTCTATCTGCCAACATATTTCTGATTTTTTATAAAAAGTTTATATATAGTAAATGTTTAAAATATGATAATAAAAGCTTAATTATTACAAGGATGAATTAAATTTCAAAATAAAGGGTTTAAGGGGTTTTATGCCTTTCAAATACACTTGTAGGCGACTTTTGACCCATTCAACCTGTTTCGTTTTAGCTCATTTTTAAAAGCTGATCCATATTTCCTGTTAGAGGTCAAGTATAATCTAACTTGACCTATTTTAATGGGTTGAAATTGCCACCTCAATAGGATCTACTTTTTGTGTGTGAGTGTGTAACGTCCAGCTTCCATCTCCTTACATGCAATGTCATTATTTGAACTTGTTGCAGGATTTACCTCCAGAACGTGCATTTGCGGATTTCGTTTTATGCAATTTGGTCCTGCATTTGGTGATTATGAATTTCCTTGGATAAGTAAGTTGTCTTTGGACATGCTATACCAGCTGCACTTTGAATATGAGAGAGTAGCAATAGATCTGTTGGGCATTGGTTTGTAATGTTGAATCTTGAATCATGTACCGGCTATAGGATAACTGTTTTGAACTTTTGAAAACTTTGAAAATGCCAGTGTGGTTACTTATATTACAATGAGGCCCATGCCTTTTGTAGTTTTGTGTTTACTTAATGTGATGATACATGGATATAGAGAAACGAGAAAAACAGGCTTGTGGAACTTGTATATTGGGATTAAGCGTTTCTTTTTATAGCACGGGTCCGGAACTAGAACCGACGGATCCGAGAACTGAAATTTGAGATAAGTGGGAAGCGAGAATCGACCTGAAGGTGATTTGTGATTCTGGTTCAGTTTGCGGTTCCGGTTTCGGTTCTCTGGGTAAACCCACGTAGGAACCACCATTTGAAAAATTCTTCATGTAGCTGTTGTAACAACACCAAAAACGGCTAAATACTTCAATTCTTTTTGTTGCTTTTGCCGTTTATGCTCAAACCAACAAGTGTTCATAACTAAAGCGTATACACTAACAAACGGTCATTTAATGGTTCGAAACTGATCAAATTCGAAGCAAAAAAGGAATGCAAAACAATCCGAAAAACTAGGGTTTAGTGTTTTTGGATAGAGAATTTCGACTGAACATAGATTACTGGGGAGGGGACATTTTTCTAGGATTTAAGCCAAAGAAAGTTTCAAAGTTTTTAATAAAATTCCCTATTTTCAAATTTCATGGGTATTCGGCTCCAGAACCAGTGGATCCGAACTGACAGATCTGAGATCATAAATTTCACCAAAATCTTGAACCGGAACTGGAACCACTGAGTCTGGATCGGTTTGATTCTTCACGGTTTTGGTTCGGTTCTTGGTTCGAGTTGAGTTCTTACATATCAATGATAAACCAAGTTTATCTGTGATCTTAATCATTATTCTTGTAGAATATTAGCACCAACCATTATAAGTGTGGTGAGATTCAAACTAATGTCTGGACCTTTGGTGAATGAAAGACAAACAAACATGATCATGCAAAGTGTATTGCGAGGTAAAAAAATATCAGAAACTAATCTTGTTTGTTTAGACATTTCAAGAAAATTTGGTACGGTACGATGCAGTGTATAAGGCATCGTGTTAGAGTGCTCGATGCAACACTTTATACGCACATTATAGAGTCAAAACGGTACCTATAACACTGGTATACTGCACCATGAGGTGCATTATAGATACCGTGTTGTCGGTATAACGCGCTTTTTGGGTGTTTGTTTTATTCAAAAACTTTGAATCTAACGGCTTTAAAAAAAAGGGCCAAAACGTAGTTTAGTAAGTATCTTGAATTTGGCTAAGTGAAACTTATAGTACCCTGGACTTTTAAACGTGCATAATGGTACTCTGAATTTGGATAAGTGGAATTTCTACTACCCAATAACAACTTAATAGTTAAGCATGTTAGAAATATAACAAGTGTTATCCTCAAAATGTAAATGTCCATAGTGTAACAACCAAAGAAGGGTAAAAACGAGGCTAAGCTTGCCAAATCGATCTCAGCTCAAATCGTTTATGATCATAAGTCCCTGTGCTCATGATCATTTAGAACCTTACGCTTTTAGCTTGAGTTCGGCTTAAAACGAGCCAAACGTATAAAATCTCAAAACGATCCAAGCTTGAACGAGCTGAGCTCCAGCTCGAGCCCAAGCTCAAGCCTTATTTGGGCTCATTTAATTTAATAAACAATTTCAAGCCCGAGCTTCATACTCAAAGCTAAATTAGACTTGTGTTTCTAAACAAGCCTGAGAAATAAATGTGTTTAAATATGTATAAGGGTATATATACATATTCATATTTATACATAAACGAGCATAATAAACGAGCTCGAGTCTAATGTATTTAATAAACCAAGATCAAGTCGTGTTTTATTTCGTTTGTGACTATCATAAAAACGAACCGATCTCGAGCATAATGTAATTTACAAACCAATATCAATTGGTATGTTTCTACACTTATTTATAGTTATACTATGAGTATTTTAATTTTGAGAATAACATCGGTTAAATTCTTAACGGGATTAACTATCAAGTGAGTTTAGGGTAGTAGAAATTTTACTTAGCCAAGTTTGGGGTACCATCCTACATCTTTAAAAGTTCCGGTACTAAACTACATCTTGGCCTACAAAATATAAATACCTTGTCTTACCATTCAAATAATCAAAAATACTTCAGTTTTCCCCAATTCTTATACTTTCGTATACACACTTTCAATATGAGTTATTCCGACGAAGAACGTCTCGAGAAATTTTTAAGGTTGTACGATTACCATGAACATTATCTATCTTTAATGACAATGATGCGACTAGTTCAAACACTCAGAAGAGCATGCCTCTAGATTACGAAGATGTCGAACAACGTCTTTCGAAGATTGTTTGGCGATAAACCTAAATACTTAGAGAGGAATTTTAAGCTACGGTTTCAAATGAGCTCAAAACCACTTTTGAAAATAGTTGAAGATATCTTGAGCACAACATAATGTAGTTTGTTTTTATGTATTGTAATTTTGTTATTCACGAAGTGTAGTTTCTTTTTATGAATTGCAATTTTACTTTCAGGTTAATGAAATGTGTTTGTTTTAAGAGAAAATAAAATAATAAAATAAATTCGAGACCCACGTGTACCTATAATATATATATAGCTCAAGAGAGTGTTTTTATGGGTTTGCGTAATACAAATATTACAAGGAAAAAGCTGACGTGACGTGCGAATAACTCGCGGATAACCTGCAGTGCGCGCACCTAGCACTCTTATACACACCAACAATACCTATAACATCGTTGTATGGACTTATATTGCATCAGGGTTGGGCGTTGTCCACCAAGCGTTATGCTTATTTTTGTTAGTGTAAAAGTGGAGTGAGTGGGGTTTTTCTGTGACATGTTCTAAAAATGTTATTCGGAAAGATTTTTTTTCTTTTTTTTTTTTGAGTTGTAAAAAAAATATAGAAAGATAAAAGTTGACGTTCCACGCGTAAATAACCCACACTGCATCTGACGAAAAGAATAGAAGTTTAAAGCAAGATAGGAAATATGTAAATTCCTTTCTTCTTCTTGCTGTTAACAAAAGCATAAAAAACAATGAAATATTAAGACAGGGGATAAGTGTTTCCTTTGTGCTTAAGAAACTAAGTGCCAATAAAGCTCAACATATTTTAAGAGCACACATATTTTATGTAAATAATTACATACAAGCAAGCATATTTACGTATTCTTTTCTCACATATGTCTCCTTACTTTGTTAACTTTGATGGGACATGTCGGTATAACGCGCTTTTTGGTGTTTGTTTTTTTATGCATACAAAATTTTTCTTACATGTCAAGGGACTCATCTTCACAATTTATTTAAAAATAAATCAATTGCTGAGATTAAAAGCATTTTATTATTTCGCATATTTTTTATAATTCAAATATCTCTTAAACCATTAATCGTTAAGCAAAAATAATTACACCAACGCGACGAGTATTTAATCATCTTTCTATAAACGGGCACTTTGATATACTTTTCGTTCGAAAAAGAAAAAATCGCTATTTTCACGTTGCCCTTTTTTTTTTCTTCAAACCAAATTTGCATGAAATATCATATATGATTTAACACTAATTTGAATATCACATGTGATATTAGTGTTAAATCACATATGATATGTAATATCATATGTGATACTATTGTTAAATCATATATGATAAATCACATATGATATACATCTCATATATGATATAACACTAATATCATATATGATATAACACTAATAGTGTTATATCATATATGATTTTTTAATGTAAATTTCAGTAACGTAAAAAAACGAAAAAACTTCAAAAACGTAAAAATAATTTTAATTTTTTTGTCGAAAGTATATCAAAGTGCATATCTATAGAAAGATAATTAAATGCTTGTCGCAATGATATTTTTTTTTCACTTAACGATTAACGATTTGAAAGTTATTAATATTTGAAAAAAAATGATGAAAGTGGGTTTTTTAAATTGTTGGATTAATCTCATCCATTAGATCAAATAAAAATGGATGGTGGAGATTGATCCCTTGATATGTAAATAATCTTTCGTACTCGAATGATCTTAAATCTTTGTTTTATTCAAAAACTTTGAATCTAACGGTTTAAAAAAAGGGTCAATACGTAGTTTACTATCTTGAATTTGGCTAAGTAGAACTTATAGTACCCTAGAGTTTTAAACGTGCATAATGGTACTATGGATTTGGATAAGTGAAATTTCTACTACCCAATAACAACTTAATAGTTAAGCCTGTTAGAAATATAACAAATGTTATCCTCAAACTTTAGATATCCATAGTATAACTACCAAAGAAGGGTAAAAACGAGGCGAGTCGAGCCTAAGCTTGCCAAATCGGTCTCAGCTCAAATCGTTTATGATCATAAGTCCCCGTGCTCATGATCGTTTCGAACCTTATGCTTTTAGCTTGAGTTCGGCCTAAAATGAGCCAAACGTATAAAATCTCAAAACAATCCAAGCTTGAACGAGCTGAGCTCCAGCTCGAGCCCAAGCTCAAGCCTTGTTTGGGCTCATTTAATTTAATCAACTATTTCAAGCCCGAGCTTCATACTCAAAGCTAATTTAGGCTTGTTTAGAAAACAAGTCTGAGAAATAAATGTGTTTAAATATGTACAAGGGAATATATACATATTCATATTTATACACAAACGAGCATAATAAACGAGCTCGAGCCTAATGTACTTAATAAACCAAGATCAAGTCGTGTTTTATTTCGTTTGTGACTATCATAAAAACGAACCGATCTCGAGCGTAATGTAGTTTACAAAACAAGATCAATTGGTATGTTTCTACACTTATTTATAGTTATACTACGAGTATTTTAGTTTTGAGAATAATATATGTTAAATTCTTAATTAACGGGATTAACTATCAAGTGCGTTTAGGGTAGTAGAAATTTTACTTAGCCAAGTTCAAGGTACCATCCTACATCTTTAAAAGTTCAGAGTACTAAAAGTTCCACTTAACCAAGTTCAGGGTACTAAACTACATTTTGGCCTAAAAAAATATAAATACCTTATCTTACCATTCAAATAACCAAAAACACTTTTCTTTTCCCCAATTCTTATACTTTCGTATACACACTTTCAATATGAGTTATTTTGACGAAGAACGTCTCGAGAAATTTTTGCGGTTGTACGATGTTGATACAAAAGTTGGGCGTTCCTTGTTTGGGGCTCACCTCGCACTCAATTTCGATTGTTACTTGAGACCGCAAGCACTAAGAGATAAAAACACCGTTAGGCTTATCGTGGGATTGTCTCCCACGATTATCCTCCCGCGTGAGAGTAAGTAATCGGTTTAGGGTTAAAGGAGAGTTAGGGTTTGTATGGCGTACCTTTAACGAGGGATGTGATTCCCTTTATATACACACGGAATCCTTGTTGGTTCCGTGTTCCTCAACCTTCGGCGTATCCCACCTAAGTCGGTTGGGGAATGATTATCTCCTTGATTAAGAGATATCCCATATCTATTCCAGTAAATAGATTTGTATTTGGGCCTTCGTGGGCCTAAGCGCTTATCAGAGCCAGCCGTCCGGGCTTATCAAGATTGGCTTTGGTCCGTCCGTGACCGATATAGACTATACGCCATCATGTTCCCCGCCTAGTATGCTAAGATGAATAGTCGCGGATGCTGACTAATAACCGTAGTCAATGAAAAAAAGGTCAAAGCGTAGCCAAGAAGTCATAAAAATATACCCACCAGTACAATGTATCTAGACATGGGATTAAAAATTGGCCTCGTAAGTCGGGGAAAGTAACTGCAGAACGCCCCATCAAACAATCTCAGCCACACAGCTTAGTGTTAGTGGGTCCACGTGTCACTCATCGTGTGGATGAGAAAAATTATATAACCCATCGCTTCATTTCCACCGTGTTTCTCACAAGAAAAGAAAACTTAATCCGCCATTGTCAAGAATCCTTGCATTTTCAATCCGTAAAACCACCTATATCAAGGTAGTCGCTGCGCGCTTGTTAAGTAGAATACCATGGTCAAACAGCTTGTCCGATGATTTCACCCGACCTCACCGAGAGCGATCTTCTAGAATTTACCTCGGATTATTATATACTTCTTGACGTGCATCCGGTTGTTCCTGCGCGCTGGCATCTATTGCGGATTTCGGCGGGAAAAAATAAGGGTATACACTCGTTTTTGAATTCGCAAATCAACGCGTGTGCCCCTATCCCGATTTTTGTGCGATGTTTTAAATTATTACGAGCTGCACCTATCCCAACAGATCAGACGGCAAAAAAATTACCAATTTGAGGTGAATCGCCAAGCATCGGGCGGTTAACCCAACTATTCATCTATTCCGCGCCTTCTATCACACGACTTGGTCGCATGGGTGGGTATCCTTTTCTAAGCGCGCCGGTAGATTTCGGTGTTATACCGAGAAACTAGATGCGCTTAGAAATTGGAGGAGTCATTTTTCCGGGTAGACGACACATGCTTTCCGTGGCACTATGACTTTTATACCCAGGGAACGTTGCCGAGGGATGAGTGCCGCGCCGGATCATATGTCGCCGAGGATGCGGGAATCGATAAATGCTAACCGCATCCCCATTAGTTCCAATCCGAAATTTTTGTGCATATGGGCATCAACCGTAATTATTTTGGTATGCCGGATGAGATGTCAATCTTCTTGGGTGCCAATGGCGGGTGGGTACTGCTCTTCCGCACCCCTTTATAATTAATGTAAGAGCTTTCGTTTTTCATTTATTATTATGTAACTTGTGTATTGTGTTGTCTTCTATTGCGCAGAGATGGATCTTTACACCGTTGTGCACTTAGCGAAGCCAATTGAGGTGAAGGTAGGGACGCCGCCCTCGGCGAAGCGAGAGGAGGCCATACTAGTGGCCACCGCAGTCATACCCGAGATGAACATGGGGAATAGGTACTAGCTCCTCCTGCGGTGGAAGCAACGCCACGCAAAGCGCCAAGCCCCCGGGTGCCCTCTCCGTAGCGCAGCCCACCACCTGTAGTCGCGTGGCGCAGTATGGAAGAAGAAGAGGAAGAGCCGAATCCGGGTTAAAGCGCAAAAGATCCCACGAGAGGATGGCGCGAGCTCCTCGCGAGAAAACGCCTGCGATCCTCACCGTGGAATCATCCACCGCTGATGTTAAGGCCATCTCACCCATCGGCCGATGTTGCCGCCCACGAAGTAACACCGTGAATGCTTTTTTTGCGACTAACCGATAATGCTCGTCCGTATGCGTGTTTGAACAGATGCGGAGTCTCCCCAAGGATATTCTGTCGGCTCCGAGCCATACAACCAAAAGATGAAGACTTATCTGCCGGGATGCATCGCTTGGTCAATTGGTTGAAGAGTTGGTATGTGTGTCCGCACCAAGGCTGCAATAGTTGAGAAGCTAGGGGTGTGTATTGTGCCGGTGAAAGCGCCCAAGGCGCCAAAAGATGAGAAAATTGCTTCGCCGAAGCGCCAGCTTGGCTAGTGCCGGTGAGGTAGAGAGTTTGAGCGCGGTATGCTGTAGAAGTGCCGAGGAGAAAATGGCTACCGATGGGCCAAATAAGCCAAGAGCGCGCAGAGTCATCGTGGTACAAGGCTTCGTGCCTCGGGCACTAAAATATCCGGAGAAGAGTAAGGACACATTGACCACGCCCAGCTTGAAGAATTTGGTGCCAGCGAGCGCGTGCCCGAGACACAAGAGATGAAGGCTGCGTGAAGCTTAGTTTGGAGTATGATGAGGAATTATATCCTCATCTAATGTATGTCATCTCGAAGCCAGTGGCTTATCACCATGGTCTCAAGGCTCTTATCAGCCTGAGTACTCTTGAGTCCAAGGAGGTAGTAGAAAAATTTGGTGGGGTAGTCCAATGTGCTTTGGCGAGAGGAAAATCGAGGAGGCTATAGAGGCCGCAGAAGCTAACTTCTTGAAGGTACCACCGAAAAGGTTCCTCGGGTATGATGCGCAATCCTATGATAACCTAGTTGCCGCTATGAATAGGATGAAGACCTTAGAGCTTCCCATGATTGCGAGATGGAGCGCACCGTGATTATCCTATAACCGCTATTATGGAAGGATTGACCTTAGCGCCATCGCATCGATGATGCATAAGCACAACCGGACTATTTTTGAAGCCCGATGTCTCTCACCGGCAGCTGCTTTTTGCTCGCCCTAGGGACATTCTGAATCCCTTTGATTTAGAGAAATAAATGTCCTTGAAGGAAGTATTGGAAG
Source organism: Chrysanthemum makinoi (assembly GCA_910596185.1). Classification (NCBI taxonomy): domain Eukaryota; kingdom Viridiplantae; phylum Streptophyta; class Magnoliopsida; order Asterales; family Asteraceae; genus Chrysanthemum; species Chrysanthemum makinoi. Next base: position 54,028,138 of record OU343217.1, on the reverse strand, counting down.
CGCATGCTACCAGACTTGCTAAGAAGGAAGGTATTAAGGGTAAATCAATTTTGTGCGGGGTTGGTGCAGCTTATCTTCCAAGGTCTGATGGGGTGTTAGTGAGTGTTGCCACCGTGTCTCGCCAAGACTCGGACTTGTTGAAGAGGCTTAGCGAGAGTGTAGATACTACAAGCCGCGTAGGGACATCATCACTGGAGCGATCTAATAGTATATAGGATCTGATGTTTATGAATATCCTTTGTAATAACATAGTCCTTAATAAAGATCTCCTTTTGCTAATTGCAGCTTGTGACGTGCGTACTTATCTGTCTATCTTTGCGTAAAAGATATATTTGTCAGAGTACCCAAGTTGTACACACGAAATAGCAAATAATATGAGAAATTCATAGTCATGTATGAAGAACATAGTATACTTAAACATAGTTTCTAAGTATTAGTGTCATAATCGTGTATGATGTGATGTGCAGCGTACTATAAATATCATCTTAAAGGACCAAGCGTGTTGATTCCTTATGTTGTTAAACGCGCACCATATGCATAGTTGCGCATCCGTCGTGGGAGGCGCACAAACTTATTCCAACGTCTTGAGAACAAGGTGTTTAACAAGGATACGTGATCCAATGTTGATGGGTTTGCAACATTCTTACTCAACAAGTTGTTTAGTAGGTTAACTTATCCTTTTACCATCGTGGGTTGATTTAGTGCATGCACGCCATGTAGGCCAGAAATAAAAAATTGTTAAGATATACGGTATATGAAAATAACAAATGAAAATATGTCGCGAAGTTAGCTAGAAACCGCGGCGTTTTTATTGATACTTGCAAGTTTTTATGAGACATTATACTAAGGAAACAAAAGTAAATACATAGATAGTTATTGGGCACTTCAATAAAGTGCCGGAGCGCTTGTGCGCTAGGCCGTAGCCGTTCCTATAGGTAGCACCTCTTAAGGTTGCAGATGTTCCATGTGCGTGGCGGTTCCACGCACCATCCAAGCCTCAGTAGCTTGTACGCCGTTCCCAATGCTTCAAGAACCTCATATGGTCCTTCCCACTTTGGTCCAAGCTTACATGTGTCTTCTGCGTGGCTCGCATCATTGGCGAGTTAAACGAAGTCTCCTGGTCTAAATGAAACACCCGCATCTTTAGCGCCGTAGTATCCCTTCATCTTTGACTTTGATTTTGCTTCACGTTATAGCCGCTGCTCGCGCTTCTTTCTTCTAGCAGGTCTAAGTCGATACGCCGCCGCATTCGCCATTGGTTGCCACATTGATTTCGCAAGGCTTGGATAGTAGGCATTCCAATTTCTGGCTGGTATGACGGCTTCGTCCCGTGAGACTAGAGAAAGGGAGTGTCTCCGTCTGGTTTTGATTGAGGTGCGATGTGCCCACAAAACATGTGATAGTTCTTCCACCCACCGTCCTTTGTGCTTGTCCGTGACGTGCCTTAATACCCTCGCGATAGGCTTCGACGGCGCGCTTCTACTAAGCCGCTGGTTTGTGGGTGTTTAACCGACGCTGGCGTCTGTGTGATTTTCGCTCGCACCGCCTTTAAAAGGGTTGTCGCAGAACCTCGCTTCCCCGTTGTCCGAGATGATTTCACCGTGTAGCCCGGCGCATACAATATTTTCCCGCACAAAGCGTTTTAATTCGTTGCCGTGATTGTTACCACCGCTTTTGCTTCTATCAACTTGGTGAAGTAGTCTATGGCTACTATGAGGAACTTTAATCCTCCTGGCGCAACGGGAAAGGGCCCGCGATATCGATACCCCACTTATAGAATGGCCATGGTGTCAGAATTGGTGTTAGCTCGTACGTGGTTGGCGCGGACGGGTCTATGGACTTGGCAATCGTTGCATTTGCGTATTAGGTCCCGCGCATCGCAGTGCATGGTTGGCCAGAGTATCCCGACCTCGCGCGTGCCACCACGGATCGTGGTCCCAATGCATGCCGCATGAACCTTCGTGGATTTCTCGCAGCAGCACGTAATTTGCTTGTAAGGGACCAACGCAATGGAGCCATGGTTGCGAGAAGGAGCGCCGATACGGATGTTGTCTCGTTCGAACCTCGGCGATGTGACAATGATCATTAATGACAATGCAAAGATTAAAAGTATATGCCGCGAATCGCAAAGATAGAAAACCTAATAAAGATAAGCAATATATAGCACATAACATATAAGAAAATTGGCAGCGCGCCGTGGGATGCGCATCTAAATAAATAATTAATTGTTTTTTTTTTGTTATAAAAAACTTGGATAGATGTACCTTGACCGCGACTAATAGACACAGATAGATTTATCGTAACCGCATAGACTCGAACGTTTGTGGATGATCGCAGATGTTTATACCACGGCCTTTGGTCCGGTGCGCATCATGGCGATTGACTAGCATCGTGGTGTTCGCGTGCACGCTTCTCGCGAAGATGTCCGAACGCACGCCTAATGCGGGTAGATTTATCGCGATCAAGCGTTGTTCGAGCCAAAGCGTACCAACCGTAAAACAGATTCGCGAATTAATTCGCGGCTAAAAAATAAAATAACTCCGATCGTGCGGATATTTTCTTAGGTCCGATCGTGCAGACTAAAAGATAAAATAGGTCCGATCGTGCGGACTTTTCTTTTCTTGGATCTTATGTAAAGAAATATCATGTTTTAGCAAAACAATAACCATATAAGGGTTAGCGTCATTCGTAATATAATATCATCTAATAATCCCAATTGTTGGCCATTATCAATTGCCTAAAATAGCCATGCCAAAAGGTTGAATTTATTATGTAATTAATGCATACTGTAACTATTATGTAGGACTGCGCTAAGAGGATTGGACCATGCGCAGGTACCAAGATGGCATAACTTAAACATAAAAAAGAAAGGACCACGTGGGCCCGGCCAAGACCAAAAGTTTTTACCGACTTTAGAAATTGATTCGCGGTCCCAAAGAACCTTGAATAAAGCAAGTTGTACGCAATGCTTTTTAATATGAGGACACGAAACATAGTTTATTCGTGGTCCTACTGGATGGCGCCAACTTGTTGATGCATAATCCGGCGGGCAGATTCACGACTCTCCTGGCCGCTAGTCGCCTTCTCGAGCCCTAGTAGACTGTCAACAAAGAGAACCGTTAGGAGTGGACCAGGCGGGTCGTAGCCCCGGTCCACCTCCGACGGTCAAGTTAGTATCGTGTGATGTGATGAGTTAGGGTTAGAGTAACTCATCATTCGCTCCTTGAGAAGGAGATCCAACCTTATATTTATAGGGCATGGATTAGGGTTTAGGAAGGAGCGTTGGTACAAAGATGTTGTCTCGAAGTTCGAACCTCTGTGCGGTGACAATGATCATTAATGACAACATACGATTACCATGAACATTATCTATCTTTAATGACAATGATGCGACTAGTTCAAACACTCGGAAGAGCATGCCTCTAGATTACGAAGATGTCGAACAACGTCTTTCAAAGATTGTTTGGCGATAAACCTAAATACTTCGAGAGAAATTTTAAGCTACGGTTTCGAATGAGGTCAAAACCATTTTTGAAAATAGTTGAAGATATCTTGAGCATAACATAATGTAGTTTGTTTTTATGTATTGTAATTTTATTATTCACGAACTGTAGTTTCTTTTTATGATTTGTAATTTTACTTTTAGTTTAATAAAATGTGGTTGTTTTAAGAGAAATTAAAATGATAAAATAAATTTGAGACCCACGTGTTCCTATAATATATATAGCTCAAGACAGTGTTTTTATGGGTTTGTGTTATACGAATGTTATAAGGTAACAGGTGACGTGACATGCGAATAACTTACGAATAACCTGCAATGTGCGCACCTAGCACTCTTATACACAACCAAAGTACCTATAACATCGTTATATGGACTTATATTGCACCGGTGTTGGGCGTTATCCGCCAAGCGTTATGGTGGTAACAAGAATTATGCTTATATTTTGTTAGGGTAAAAGTGGAGTGAGTAGGGTTTTTCTGTGACATGTTATAAAAATGTTATTCGGGAAGATGTTTTTTTTTTAGTTGTAAAAAATATTATAAGGTAAAAGCTGACGTTCCACGCAGATAACTCGTGAATAACCCGCACAGTACCTGGCCAAAAGAATAGAAGTTTAAAGCAAGATAGGAAATATGTAAATTCCTTTCTTCTTCTTGCTGTTAACAAAACCATAGAAAACAATCAAATATTAAGACAAAAAGGGATAAGTGTTTCCTTTGTGCTTAAGAAACTAAGTGCCAATAAAGCTCAACATATTTGAACACTACTACAAAACTGGGCAAATGCTACAGAAATTTGCAACGGAAATTTTTCGTTGCAAATCTCCAACGGGTTTGCAACATATTTTCAGTGGATTAGCAATGACACAGAAACCCGTTGCAAAAACTAAAGTAATTTCTTTTATAGTTATTTTAAAAATTCGCTGCAAATCTCAAGTTTATTTGAAATTTGTAACGGATTTACAACGGAGTATTAAAAAAATATGTAAAAGAAACTATTATTGGCTTCCATTGCAAAATCGTTGCAAAATTTTAAATAATTGTTATGGACTTGCAACGAAATAAGTATAATAATTTAATTTCAATTTATATTTAATAATCCGTTGCAAATCCATTGCAAAATCTTTTGGGATTTGAAACAAAATTTTTAAATTAAATATAAAAGAAAATATCATTTGAATCCGTTGCAAAATCGTTGCAACTTTTTGTATAATTGTTATTGTTTTATTTTTTATTTATCTTTACTATTTCATTTCAATCCGCTTGCAATTTACAAAATAATTGCTACGGATTTGCAACGTTAACCAATAAAATCTTGTCTCCAATTTGTTTTCAATATTTCGTTGGTCTTTTCATTGTAAAGTTTGAAATAATTGTTGCGGTCATGTAACATATAATATTATTAGTTTCTTTTTATAATTTACTGAAAATTTCTTGGTAATTTGCTATGGAATTGCAACGAATTTGAAAAGTTTAATCATTTATAATTATCGGGTGTCAATCACTTTAGTATTGTATTATGTTGCAGTGAGTTGTATTGGTTTTCTATGTGTTGCAATGAGTTAGTATTATGTATTCATTGGTTGTTAAGTTATAACATATTGTTATAAGAAACTATATTATAACTAGCGTATTGGGCTGTATTGAGTCTGCATCGGTTGAAAATGGGTTGTACTATGTTCCTTAACTTAATGTGATTCGTATTGGTTATATTTAGTATTTATTTGTTGAAATTAGTTGTATTGTTCTTAATGTCTGATGATGTACCCTCCGAACAGGTCGACGGAACACCCTTTCAATATGTGTTGAAGCCCTTCTGAACGAAGGCCCAAGTTAGGTCTCCTGAATGTTCGTGGGCATCAAACCATTCGTACACACGAAGGTTACCTACGGGGAATTCGCCATTCGAAGTCTTAAACCCTTCGGGGTATGGTTGACGAAGGAGCAACGAATAAAAGATCTTCCTGACTTGGTCAAACCCACGATCTCCTCTCTCTTTCCCGGCTTTCCGCCAAGTTTGAGAACGTTGGTCACTAAGCCCTAGCGGTTACCCACAAACATGGGACGCCCCTATGTTCTCCGACATTCTTTGCCAGATGCTCTCAACCTTATTTTTTCCACTATAAATAGGTTGGACGGGCAGAGGATTATGGTAAGCTCACTTAACACTCATTTCTATACTTACACACACATAAACAACCATAACTCATACTTACTCTCATGCCGGAGGTGGTTCGCAGGGTCCAACCCCTGCGTAATCACTTAACGTAGTGTCTTCGTATTTCTTATTCTCAGGTGAAAGACAATCTTGGCTGGAACATACACCCCTCATACTTTCGATCACCATTGAAGCCTTGTAGTGCAATTTATTGTACAATCAGTAATCGGATAAATAAGGAAGATGGCAAGTCGATTTGTGTTTTGAATACGTCAGAGTGCGATTCTTGTATTGAATATCATCATGCATGGAAGCAAAATAAAGAATGTCATAGAATATATGTTTTGAAAAAAAGGGAAAATGAATACATTTGTTAGATGGCGAAAATATTGAATATGATCACATTTGTTCACGAAACTGTTAGACACCCGTACATTTGTTTCTACTAATACATATAAAACAAATAATATTGAACATACCAACACACGTTGGAAGCTAAAATGTGAACCAATCGATTATGTATCCAACACTTGTTTCCTGATAACGTATGAAAATTAATGCCAAGCCCACTAATTACACGTTGAGGTCAGGCCCATTACCAACACTTGATAAGCCCATTATCAATAGGACACGTATACATTACAGGTTGCATATGGCTTGGAAAGCCTCTCAGGCCGCGTATCATACACCTAGGATAACCTAACTAACCCAACCGGAATCAACTCAAACTAGATGAACAAAGCTTATAGGGTTGGGTTGCGGGTTACCTTTTCCTAGTTGAAAACCTGAATCCACTCGACACGATAAACCCAATAACCCCTCTATAAAACCCTTAACTGTGATTAGGGATGTTAATCGGGTTCGGGTTGGTTGGGTTCTAGTAAATTCGAGTCGGGTTAAATTCGAGTCGATGCTAAAAATATCATACTCGATTCCGAACCTATTTAAGCTCGGGTTAGTCGGGTCCACTCGGGTCTCGTCTATTCGGGTTTGGGTCAACCCAAATATGAATAAAATGGTTATAAAGTTGCCTATTTATTTTGATTAAAATGCATACTCCCTCCGTCCAAAAATATAAGTCCATTTTGACTTTTTCAAAGTCTTTTTACTTCAACTTTGATCTTAAATATTTTTTTTCGTGTTATATAATACTTGATGCAAAATATATAAATAGATTTATGTTTTTAATGCATTTTCATTGGTATACTTTTCATCAAGTATTATATAACACGAAAATAAATAATTAATGTCAAAGTCGGAAATAAAAGACTTTGAAAAAAAAATGAACTTATCATTTGAGACGGAGAGAGTAATTTATAAAAATACCATTATTCGGGTTAAATGGGTCGACCCGATCAACGCCAGTTAGACAAATAAAGTTACCCTTATTTTTGCCGCGTATCATTACTTTCATTTTCCCGCTTGCGCCTAAATCATTTAGCGCCCAAGTCCCATTTTCATTTCCCGCTTATTTTTTGTCCGGATATTAGATGTTAGTACTGGTCTTTGTCCACATATGAGAATAATAGATCTAGATCTCACCTAAACACTTTCCATCCAAAATTATTCTCATATGAGAATAAAATATATGGTCTTTGTCCCCATCTCATAAACACTTTCCATCTCTCACACGAAGCAACCACCACACGAAGCAAATACCAAGACCACTTAACCTACTGTTGGGTAGATTTATTAACTATTTGTTCCTATGTTTATAATTGTAAATATTTATGTAAAGTTATGTTCGAATATAGTAATTTTTAATTTAAGCTATTCTTATTTTGATGAAAATATATAATTGGCTGATTTTGATTTCGTGTAACTCATTATATGGCTAATTTTGATTATGTTTTTAGTTATAATTATGAAGTATTTTGATTTAGGAGTTTCACCTATATGTGGCTGAAATTGATTATGCACAATTGATTATGCTATGTGATGTCAATTTTTATATTTATAAGTTATATGCCTTTTCAAGCTTATTTTTTAATGATGTAATATCATAAGCAGTAGCAGTCAAGAATCTGGCATCAAGATAATGGGCTTTTATAAGTTACATTAGACTATTAGAATAGCTTTTGTGTATTAATGAGAGTACATACTTGGAGACTTACTTCATACTAGTTTTTATCATTGTGGTTGCCTTAAAAATGTACATATATTGAATGAAAAGTCAAAAAAGAAAAAGTCAAAAACTAGTTTTTATCACAGGTTACAAAAAGTCAAAAACTGGTAGCAAAATTTATAGTCAAGTTGGCCTGTGATGTATTTGAATGAAAAATATGACTATCTGCCTGCTAAATTGCGCGGGTCTGTTTAAAGACATAGATTCTGAATAGTTAGTATTTAGTATGTATTTATCAATTTATATAATATACAATTAGTATCTACTATATATTACAGAATTAGCTAGCAATCTTTTATCTGGTTATTTCTCTTGTTCTTATATTCTTTATCTTGTTTTAAGTTGATCATTTCAAATATGCTAATTTATCAATTTTTGTTGTAGATTCTCATGTCAAGTGGACGGAGACGTAGTGGTCCTAGACCTTCACACGGTAATATCAGTGGCATTGGTGGTGTTGGACAAATGTTGGTGGATAATAACCGCATTGATGATGATAATGATGAGGGTGTAGGGTGATCAACTGCATGTTGAAGCATCAAATGCCATGAGAGGTCAAATATCCCCAATCCATTACTGAACCGCAGATCGTCCGATGATTAGCATATCTGCAGACGAGTAAAAACTATTGTTTTGTATTCATATTATGTTTAAATAGCGTAATTAACTGATACTAATACCCATGTTTCATTTTTTATTTTTTATAGGTTTGATGATCAGAAGTCTGTTGGACATTCCATCACATCGATTCTTCAGTTTAGGTTTTGTGAACCTTGGGCAACATGGGGTTCCACGAGAGAAGAAAGACCAAATGTGGCTTCGTTTTAAGGTTTGCCTCTATTTACAAACTTAAAAAACATATAAATATATTAAAGAGTATTTCCAGTTCCTCATTAATGATTGTTTTAAAACTCCAAGTCGGTTTTGACGGTTTCATTGCCTGTTAGAAAAATAGGATGGTTTATTATTGCGATATGTAACAGGATACAATGGTTTTATTAGATATGATGAAGGTATTCACTTCTAGTCACTTATTAACGATTATCTTATGTGCAGCAATCCTATCAATGGGATCCAAGAATTGATGAAGGTATTCGAAAACGTTTTGTGAAACATGCCTCATCTCGTTGGAATGGTATGTTGAATGCTGCTAGAACAAGAGCCATACGCTTGTATGAGAAAACATGAAGGTTCCTTTTGATGATGATTATAGTCGACTTGCCCAATATAACCCTACTTGGATGAAACAAGATTGTTGGCTACCACTACTACGTGATGTTTGGAATAAGGATGATTGGAAAGCTAAATCAAAACAAAACAAGAATAACGAAACACGCCGGTTGGTGGCCATCATACTTGTGGGTCTAGGAGCTTTAACTCAACCAGGAAATACTTGGTAATATAATTTCCAAATTGTCTTGTACTATATGATATGTCAATATGTAATAATGGAAATACCTTCAATGCAACATGTAGGAAAGCAAACATGGGCGTCCTATACGTTGCACTGAGCTCTTTACTCACTGCCATGCTATGAAAGGGACGAAGCCGCTGGATCAACCACCAATTGTAAGCAGGTCTGGTGGTTCAAACAGGCCAGCCGAGGCAAACGGGTCAGCAGGAACAAATGGGTCAACTGAGGTAAATGGGTCAGCAGGGGAAAACGGATTAGCTGGGGCCAACGGGTCAGGAGGGGCAAACGGGTCAATCGGGTCAGAAGCGTCAACGTCAACTAGGGTTGGAGAGGCGAATGAGGTAGGTGAGTCAAGCGGAGGTCAGGAGGTTGAGCCGAGATGGGTTAATGAAAAGTCACGTGATCATATGGTATGTATCCAAACCTCTTTTTGATTAGCCACTTTTAGTAGATCTCTATTAAACTTTAAAACAATTAATCGTTATTTTGGGACTATTTATAGGAAAAATATCAAGAATGTATGGTTGAGAGTCATGGAGAGAACGTTGAATCACACCCACATAATGAGGAACTATGGAACAAAGTCACTCCGCCTAATAGGGGAAATACATTTAGGGCATACAATGCATCTGATCCCATATTGTTGTTAACGGGAACGGCTTCTACTCATAATGCCAGTACCTCACATCCACCAATGAGATTTGAGAAGGTTAGCTTATTATTGTTCATTTTCATGGCATATCTAATATAGTTATAAGAAAACACAATGTGTTGCTATTACAGTAGGTTAATGGGTTAAATTTTATTTTTATTTTTAAGTTAACTCGGAAAAAGACCAAGAAGCTTATTTGAATAGGATTGTACTGATATAACTGATTTAGTTCACAATTTAATGCTGTTGTGATTCCTGTTAGAAATACCCAGTTAGAAATTAGCCGAGTTGATATATATGAAGAAGTTGTTTGTTCCAGAATTTAGTTCACAAGTGGTGTAGTTACATGATTTTGGTATTGCTTGATATAAACTGTTTATTCACTTTAAAACATGAACGAAATTCAATAACATGCCATCCCTGAGTGGCTTAGAGTAAGCACTTTTAAATAAGCAAAAAATTAGGAAAATAAACAATTCCAGATACACCCTTTAGTTGTTTTGCTATCGTAAAGGATTAACTAGGTGCGGGTCAATAATAGACATACTGAAGAACTAGACTTGACTAGAAAAATAACTTAGAAGCTAGATTCTGATGCTAAACGCTTCTTCAAGTAGTGTTTTTAGAAAAGGCAATACGTACCCAAATTATTACATCAAGCTTGAGGCTTAAGGTAGGCAAGTGCCTGATGCCTGCATTGAGTTCGGGATTGCTTGTATGTAAAATAATTAGCTTTTTTATTACTCTGTAAGTCTGTATTTTAATAAAATCTGAAATCACTAGCAACAGTCTACAGTACATAACTGAAACAAACTGTTGGTGTCATTATCACTAAAAACAAACTGTTGCTTTTGTGGGCTAGGTTGAAGTGCTAGAAAAATTGTTGAAGGACTTGGAGCAAGCGAGAGCGATAGACAAGGAGATTTTTGATGAAGCTATTGAACAAGAAAGAAAGCTTAATGAAGAAAAACTTGAGACATTTAAGGAAGAAATGAAGAAAGAAGCAAATGAGAGGCTCGCCGAGGTATGCTATAACAATTGAAGGAGCAAGCTCCTACTCCCCATTCCGCATAAACATTTGTGGATTAAGGTACACTTCGTGTTTTATACACATTTTGTTTTGAAGTAGTACGATGGATTTGGTAAACTTTGTGGATTATACACATTTTGTTAAAAAATGGTGCATCCGGTAGGATTTGCTTTGTTACACTTTGTGTAATTCACTTTTAGTTTAGAAGTAGTTTGGTAGGACTTGATACATTATGTAATACTAGCAGGGTACCCGCGCGTTGCTGCGACGGGTACTCTGAAATAAATTTTTTCGATTAATAATGTATTTTAGTTTATTATGTTTTTTTTAACAATAAATTTACCGATATCAAGAATTTCAGATAGCCCGCGTCCGTCGGTCAGGGCTCGAACCCGCGGTCTGCCTGGTTCCGCCGCTCGAGCCCGTTGGTCCGCTGGTTCGCTCAAGCCCATTTGGCCCGCTGCCTGCTGTTGCTGGCTTGAATATTTGTATAATGTGATTTATTATTTGTAGTAGTGAAATTTAATGTGGGAATTGTGTTTAATTTGGTTGTACAATATGCTTGATAATTTGTATTTCTTTTGTAAGGGGTGTTTTAATAATTGTATTAATTGTATTTATTGACCACTTAAATAATTGACTACATTAAATAGCATTAATGTGGTGTTTTGTTGTACACTATGCTTCTTGTCTTGTACGTCTGAAAATTATGTGCATTAAAGTGTTGTACACTATGTTTCTTTTCTTGTAAGTAGTAGTCATTATAGTCATTAATAACATTAATCACTTTAATAGCATTAATGTTGTAAGTCTTACATCATGCTTATTTTGTTGTAAACTATGCTTATTTTGTTGTAAATCTGAAAATTGGTTGCAGCTATTGTACATTGTGCTTAAATGATTGTAATATTTGGTGAAGGGGTGTTTTTAATAGCATTAATGTTGTTTGATGGAATTTAGGTCTTAAAATTGACACCACGCTTTATTTTGTTGTACAATATGCGTACTTTGTTGTAATTTTGAAAATTAGGTGCATTAAAGTGTTGTAAATCATGTTTATTGTCTTGTACGTCTTAAAATTAAGAGTGAGGTGCCTTCGTGCATTATATGTAGTATATATGATATTTGAATGTTCGTCTAATTATTAATTTAGGTTTCAATTGTGCGTTTGGGATTATTTAGTTTTAGATATTTCTATATTACGGAAAAATTAGCTAAATGCAATTTTATATATAAAAATGCATATTTTTTGTAACGGAATCATTTCGTTGACACTCCTTTGAAAACTCGTCACAATTTTGCAATGATATTTCATATCCGTTACAATTGCATACCATTGCAAAATCCATTGCTACTTTATGCCGTCGCAAATCAATTGCAAAGTTATACCGTTGCAATTTTGTAGCAAATTTATTCCGTTGCAATCTCGTACCAACTGTTATCCGTTGCAATTTTTTTTTTTGCAATATGTACCGTAACAAAACCGTAGAAAAACTGTTGGAATATGATCCGTTGCAAAAACGGTTGCTAATTTAGTACGGACTTTTCTCGGTTGGAATATTTTTAACCCCGTTAGAAATTCGTTGCAATTGAAATTTCCATGGAGCATTAACGCTATGGTAGGTATCCGTTGCAAATGGCCATTTGCAACGGATTCCTACCGTAGCATTAGCCCACTTGTGTTGTAGTGTGAAGAGAACACATATTTTATGTAAATAATTACATACACGCAAGCTGCAAGCATAATTTACGTATTCTTTTCTCACATATGTCTCCTTTGTTAACTTTGCTTTAGAATATCATTAACAAGGTTAATTACATTATACTCTAACATGATTCTAGTCACGGGCGGAGCCAGAAATTTATGTTAAGGGGGGCCGTAAATAATTTGTATAATAACTTGCGTTTTATGAAGCGGGTTCAATGATTCAACCATTTTGATCGATTTACAACACATGTGTAATTACAATTTGTTCTTTAAGTTATTATATATAACTTTAATCTATAAAATACTATCTTGTTATCAAATGAACGAATTTAATAGTATGAACGACATAAAAGTGTTTAATAGTTATACAAAACGACTGAAATACTTGCTCGATAAGTCGGGAAAAAAAAAAAAAAAAAAAAAAACCGGCAATGACAGATCTCAAAATTATGTTGAGGCTAGTGGGAAACAAATTGAGTAGCTTTTCTTCTATCAAGAGGGATAAAATTATGGGGTCATACTATTAATACGGTGCCTATCATCACGGGGTCTACTCCTAGCCACCTAGCCTGCAAGGCTTTTGTCCCCTTTTGTCCTCCCTCCCAGCTGTGGGTCCCCCACCCCACATGCGGTTTGTCTCCAATTTTTTTTAATTTAATTGTAAAAAGGTTTCTAAAAAATGGCTAAGGTTTATTTGATTGTGTATATTATTTCATTGTGTGTTATATTTAATTTGTGTAGTGCTTTTATATTGATAATGTATTTATTTGTGTGGTATATTTAATTTGTGTAGTGTTTCCATTTAATTAAACAATAACAATAAAATATTTTATAAAGTTTTTTTTACGCTACTTTTATAAACTTTTTTTAAACTTTTTTATAAACTTTTTTTATTAAACTTTTTTATAAACTTTTTTAAACTTTTTTATAAACTTTTATAAACTTTTTTTTTTAAACTTTAGAACCATTTATAAAAAGTTTATAAAAAAAGTTTATAAAAGTAACGACAAAAGTTTATAAAAGGGACCTATACAAAAATACTACACAAATTAAATAAAAAGTAACGTAAAAAAAGTTTAAAAAAGTTTATAAAAATAAATACACTATACATATAAAAAACTATACAAGTAAAAACACTATACATATAAAAACACTACACAAATAAATACATTATACATATAACTAAACACTACACAATTAAATTAAAAAAAAAAATAAAAAAAAGACAAAACGCATTTCCATACCCCATAAATTCAAAAATGGGACAAGTGGAAGAGAGAGGACAGAAAAGGGTGGGTAGACCCCGCTGCTATAAAAATAATATAACAATCAGATAATAACCCATCCCAAAATTATGACCAAACTTATGACACATACGACTTTGTTATCTCATTAAGTAATATTTAGAATTCAAAACAAATATATATAAAAAGAAAAATATTATTAAAGAAAGAGAAGTAAGAAACCATACGGAGCAAGTACACGAATTGGTGGAGAGTTAATAGTATAAAAAAAATAATAATAATAAATAAAAAATAAAAAATAATAAAAAATAATTTAGTATACAGAAAAAGCCAAACAATACACCTATACTCACCACACACTTCTTGTCTTCTCACTCTTTCCATTTGTTTCTTCTTCTTCTCCATTAACTACACCTGCAACTTATCTACTATTCTACCTTTAATCATCTAGTAAAAACTTGACAATTCTAACTAAAAATCAAGCTACAAGCTGGGGCTAGTTGAGGAGGTTGGGGGTGGCCGAGCACCCGCTAGCCCCCCTACTGGCTCCGCCTTTGATTCTAGTAAAATAAAATATAAAAGATTTCTATTTCGTCAATTTAAAATGAATGATTGCGTTTCAAGTTTGGTATAGTGTCGAAGTTTAAATACATCATAGATTTAACATTTAGTTACAACTCTAAACACATACAAACAAAACTACACACGCAGATCATAGAGAGAATATGGAAGAGATTAATCATTTCAGTCACGAAAAGCATCCATTGAAGCTCATCAACGAGGAGGCGATTTTTGGTGTTGGTTCCAATGGTGGTGGCAATGAAGAGAAGCCAGAAGTTGTTGGCTGCTTTGCATGTGAAGAGCCCATATTATCAACTGGCTCGGCATATACTTGCACCGAGTGTCGTTTTTTTCTACATAAATCATGTGCACAACTTCCACTCAATATTAACCTCCCTTCAATATATCAGCATCCTCTAAAACTCATTAATATGAGAACAACACGATTCAAAAGTTTTATCTGTGATATATGTCGTCTTAAACGCTTAGCTCATGGGCTGTTTTATTCTCCTGATGATACTAAGCAAGTTGAGTGGTCGAGTTTTACGGCTTGCATTAATTGTTGTGTTGTTGAGATTAGTCACAAGGCGGAAGCTGATGCTATCAAGAAACAGGCAATGGTCAAGATTGAACATGAAGGCCACCCAGAACACACTTTAACTCTCCAGCTAAAACCGGCTTCATTTCGTTGTGATGCTTGTCATACCAAGGATGAAGGCTTATTTTATCAGTGTGATAGTTGTGACTTTTGGATACACAAGACGTGTACTTCCTTAGCCACTACCATTGATATACCCCATCACCCAAATCACCCACTTGTTCTTGTCTATTCACTTCCAGAAAAGTTTTATAATTACCCATATTATTGCGAGTTCTGCAATATATACATTCGACGGAATGGATGGTTGTATCACTGTGCAAACTGTAGATATTTTACTCATATCAAATGTGCCTTAAATGCGCCACCACCTTCCACTCCAAGGTAATACAAGTTTCCTTCCTTTTTGTTTGTTTGTGAATGCACTTTCTAACAATGTATTTTTCATTTCAGAGATCGTCCAAGTACTTCTGGTGCTAATGAAGACTCGAACAATCTGCTGCATTTTCCCATGTCAGACGTATTTACAGATCCATTGAAACTACTTCATCTCGATAAGTTATCTATTGATAACAATGATAAATTAGTAATTAAGCATTGGAGTCATCGTCATCCATTAATCCTGAATGTTGAGCCCCAACATAACATGCCAAGCACTAGTGATTCCATTGAGGTATGTTATGGGTGTATAAGACCCCTATCGTTTCCATATTATAGCTGCCTATTTGGATGTCCATTCAATCTCCACGAATATTGTGCCCAATTACCCCTTACACTAAAACATCAACATCACCGTGATCATCCCCTTAACTTGGTAGACACATTAGGACATAAGTACTTCTATAAATGCACTGGTAGCTACAGCTATGGTAACACGTTTGTGTACAGATGTGAAACTTGCGGTTTTCACCTTTATGCAAACTGTGCATATCGATCTACCCAACATCATCAAACACAAAACCCACAACCATCCACTTATCCAAGTTATAGATCCCCAACCTTTTTGTAAGGCTTGTAGAAAATTGAATACTTGTATAAGCTATGCTTGCAAGGCTTGTGACTTCCAACTATGCATATATTGTGCAATGAGGTCACCAGGGTCCCTTGCTCACAGGTATTGCAAAGGACATGAAGTCCTATTGCATGATGTATCCCCCAGTAGAAAATCATCCTGAAGATTTCTATTGTGAGATTTGTGAGGAGGAAATGCACCCGAAACGACCACTTTATTATTGTCACAAATACAAATGTTCATTTCACCTTCGTTGCATTAGTCGTATTGATTGGTATGCAAACATATGGCGTACGGGCACCAAAACCATGTCCTATCACAAACACATGTTCGAAGAAAGAAATCTCCTCGGTATGTGTGTTCTACTTGCAATCAAGATATTAATGGTTTTTTGGTACTTGAATGTTGGGCTAGAGTGTGTAATTTCACTATTTGCTATGATTGTCACAAGAATAAGAAATGGTGATATTAGAGGAAGTAAGGAAGGATTGTGCGAGTGTTTGAATAATTTTTTTCAATAAATTAACGAGTATTTATTTAATTTGATCACCGATGTTCATTAGGAAGTAGGGATATATTGTCATTCTTTCCATTATTTGTTTATATCCAGTGAATTACTCTTCTTATATCTTACTTCTTTCATATTCAATCCATTTTTAATTGCATCAAACTTTAATTTGACTGTGAAAAAATAGAATTTTGTTAAGTCAATAAATGCGATTATATATTGCGAGGCTATCCAATTATTGAACTTTTTTCCTTTTAAGCCACTCGTTTATCAAAACTAACTTATTTGCCACCCGCCGTGAGTTTTAAGGGTTTCTCTTCGCGATGGTTCAGGTCCCGAGGCCTGCCGTTTGAATGGTTTTTCTCGGGGGTCGAATTTCAAGTGTGGTGCCGTTCTAAAATAAAAACTTCTATGCCACCCAGTTATATGTTTGCTTTCGCTACATTTTTTGAAAATCTTTGAACCAATGTTTTAAAATCATGCTAAGGCGACGAGGCTCTAGCCTTGGGATTTTTTATCGACGCCACGACATGCATTTAATCCTACAAAATGCGCGCGCCTTAGTGATTTTTGCGCCTTTGCGCCTTGGGGATTTTTTGTGCCTAGGAGATGTTAGTGGTTTTTGGGCTTTTTTTCTAAATATTAGGATAAGATATATGGGCCTTATAAGTTATATACATGGACCTTTTAAGTCCTAAGGTGAGAATTTGTATGATTTATAAATTTGAACTGATTTTATGTTTATTTTATTGATTGAAATTTTCTTTAAAGAATTTATGTTGTTTCATTAAGTATTTTTTTATGACATATTATCATGAAAATGTGGCATTATGCCTTGAATATTAATACATTGTTTGCTTGATATTTTTGGTTAAATTGTGAGCTTTGTTAGATGTAAGTCGGCAAGTGTAGGACATAAATATATATTTTAATCTCTATATAGGTCATCGAGCCAAAAAGTTGATCCGTTTGAGAAGTGACAACTGATCTTTTTTAATCTTTATAACGACAATATGTGTCATGTATTAAGTATTTTAATATTATTTTGTGTTATTTAAGCTACATATATGGTCATATATGTGATAAAAAAAAACTTAAAGTATTTAAATACAACAGTATTCATTTAATCTTATGCCTTGAATGCGCCTCACTTATAAGCACTTTGCCCCCCTTTTTCGTCTTAGTGCGCCTTGAGCCTTTCAGAACTATGTTTGGAACAACAAGAATAAGGTTAAATCTAACATATTAAAACAACACAGATAACTATTGAAATGTAAAATAATAGGTTTAGCTATTATTTAAATGAGTAGTGATTGGCATGTCTAATTTCATGCCTAACTATTGGATTACAACACTTGGAGTGATCAAAGGCTATCATGAAGAGAAAGAAACAACATACTACACTTGTCATATGTTGAGTGGATTAGGCATAAAATTAGTCATGCCATTTAGGCATGCCAATCATTTTAACTTTATTTAGTCGAAAGTGATTTATGATAATTTAACTAATGTTTTATCTTAAGATTTAGCTATTATTTAAGTAGAATTAAATCCAAAACTTTTTAAAAAATTGGACAAAAAATGAAACACCCATCGAACAACAAAGACCAAAAATATATTTAACTCTATTTTATATCACTAGAAGATAAACTTCAACCACCCTGGACCATGATTTGCACCGCCAGAAAAACGTCACTGGCAAATATCAATTAATAAATATATAGGGTCATGCTAATGAAACACCCCATTAGGGGGTGTTTGTACTTCTTGGTCCGAAGCAACACTGGCCTCGAGGTAGTTGTGGCATGTTTACTTTTGTGTTTTTTTTCGATTTCCGTGCCAAAGTTTGCTACACTTTCACATACACAAAGCATGTTTATTTATTTTTTTTACAAGTTTGCTACATTTTTCTGGTTTTTTACAAGTTTACTACATTTTTTTTACATGTTTATTTTTTTTTTTATAACTTTTATAACTTTTTTTATAACTTTTTATAAATTATTTTCTTTTTAAAGTTTTTCTTTTATAACTTTTAAAAAAAAGTAGTCGGAAAATTTTGAGGCTCAGATTCGAAGGTTGCAAAGTGAGATTTTATCTCACTTTACCGTTCATTCGGTTTCGGTTATCATCATTGCCTCGGAAAATTTTGAGGCTCAAATTTGAAGGTTTCATTGTGCAAATGTTGTAAACGTTTTCATTGTGCATAAAAGATTCTCAAACTGCAGAAGTTCACAAGAAAGCAAAACTGCAGAATTTCACTTCATTATAAGGGGTGGCCTAATGCCACAAGAAAGCAACAACACAAGAAACAAGCAACAACATAACCAGCAAGTCTCACAGACAACCAACAAGCAACAACATAACCAAAGAAGTATCACAGACCACCAACAAGCAACAACATAACCAGCAAGTCTCAAAGACCACCAACAAGCAAAAACATAACCAACAAGTCTCAGACCACCAACAAGCAACAACATAACCATCAAGTCTCACGCACCACCAACAAGCAACAACACCATCAAGTCTCACAGCACCACCAACAAGCAACAACACCAAAGATGTCTAGCTCACCATTTTACACAATAAGAGGTAAAAAATGTATCGAGATATTAATAGGCTCGATTATTAGCTTTTTATCCCTGTGGTTGCAAATTAATGTTGCAAAGTGAGATAGAAACTCACTTTACCGCCCATTCGTTATGCCACGCCAAAACTCTAAGTAAACTTTTTTTTAATAAAAATCATCATCGCCATCTTTTTAACAACCTGATTATTTCACAAACTAAAACCAAAGAAACATAGAGCCCGCTAAGGCCAAAGAAACCATCACTTCCACGCTATAGGCCAGGATGGTTCGTTTCAAAACTGCTTAAGCATCACACTAAACAAGAACAAACCAAAACATCACAGACTGCTAAGGCTTCAAGAAATCACTAAAGCAACTCACACATCACGCATCACCGCCTAGCTCTCGTGACCACCAACAAGTACAAACAATAACCAATGAAACCATTTTTCAAGATCTAAAATATTTTTTAGATCAAAACCAAACAAGATCTAAACAAATCATCACAGATCAAAACCAAAGAAATAAGTTACAGTTTCAAGATCGAAAATATTTTTTAGATCTAAAAGATTTTTTCAAGATCTAAACATTTTTTTAGATCTAAACCAATCATCACAGATCAAAACCACCAAACAAGTCACAATTTCAAGATCTAAACATTTTTTTTAAGATAAAAGATTTTTTCAAGATCTAAACATTTTTTTAGATCAAAATCAACCATCACAGATCAAAACCAACCATCTACAAAGATTCACAACTAGTTTCTAACCAAGATCTAACAAGTTTTTTTTTTACTTGTTAGATCTAAAAAAGAGAGTTTTCAAAGCAGAGTAGAAACTTAGAGAAAATGTGATTTGGAGAGAGAGAGAGAAAGTTAAAACGAAAGGATATGAGACAAATGTTAATGAGAAAGAGAGAAAAACGGGTTTTTTTTTTGCAAAAGTAAAAGTATACAAAAGTTTTATTTTTTGTAAAAGTTAAGTTTGTAAAAAATAATAAAAGTAAAAGTTGTAAAAGTTTTTTTTTTTTTAAAGTATATAATTTGTATAATTTGTAATTTGTAAAAAAAGTATATAATTTCTAAAAAAAAGGTATACAAAAGTTGTTAAAAATGTATAAAAAGTATAAAAAGTAAAAAGTTTTTTAAAAAGTTGTAATAAAAATATATAAGTTGTAAGTACTCTTATTATTGTTAAAAGTTTTTTAGGTGTTCCCTGATGAAGATGTTCTGACTAATTGGGTGCAAACTATTGCTCAATCAATCGGTTTTATTATTGTTAAAGCAAGAACAAAAACAGATAGGGGGTATAAGTACTCAATCTAATATAAGTGTTCAAGACATGGGACGTCTGCACGTGAAGGTTAAGAAGATGAACTTCAACGGCAGACTAGTACCGCTAAAACTAATTGTCCATTAAAATTATTGGCAAAATATATAAAAGGTCAAACTAATGGTTGGATCTTGAGGGTGAAGTGAGAGGCAATCATGATTTTGTAGATTCGCTCCGTATTTATCAGCAAATGGCCGAAAGATCTGGAAGTCTGCTTTGGTGGAGCAAATGAAGTTAAGCGCGTACTACCATTACTTCGCCACTAAAGGAGAACGATCCAGATAACGGGTTCAAGATAAAACTATATATAATGCACAAAACAAGATACGCGGCGCCATTCGTGGTGATAGAACTCCAATACAAGTCTTTTTAGCATATTTGAGGCATCAAGGTTATACATATTACCCCAGGGTAAATGACCGCACTAATGAGCTTGAGGAAATATTTTTTATCCACCCAACCACTAGTACAAAAACGGGATTTGGTCACGCATGGTCGAAATGGAACGGCCACACATTCGCATATTTGTGTGGCTGAAAGTACGAAAATCCACAACATTTACTAAATAGTCACACATGAAAATTTTGATTGTGTGACCATTAACTGAATGATCGCCACACAATTGAACATTGTGTGGCTAAAGGTATCTGGTGATTTTGTTTCAGATCATTTAGCTACATATGAATTTGGAACGCGTGACAAATACAAGTAACCTTGATGCGTTAGTCACATGAAGTAATTTTTGTGTGTCTAAATCATAGAGTCAAGTTTTGTCACACATTATTTAAGGGTGACTGATATGTTTTGCCAACTCTTTAGCCACATCTGAAATTGGAACAAATGACAAATGAAAAGTAAGGTTGAAGCATTAGTCACGATATACATATAAACAAAGGACAAATATATGTCACACACTTGAACACTGTGACCAAAAGCCATATATGGTCACACTAAATGTTTTGTCACACATTCGTTAAGTGTAGCCAAAATCCAGTACATATGTTCACGTAAGTAAATATGTGTGTTTAAAGTTTAGTTTGTGTTAGCTTACCAAAAGCTAATCTATAAAGTCACATTTGCTACTAACACCGTGACCAAATGCCATATATGGTCACGCTAAACGTTTTGTCACACATATTATTTAAGTGTAGCCAAAATCCAGTACATATGGTCACGTAACTTAATATGTGGCCATTGGATGATCAATAGTCACTCAAAATACACGTTTCTTCACTTTAAACACCATATGGTCACACTTATTAACACTTTTACCCACTTTATGGTTAATTGTATGTGACTAAATACCCAAAACAAACATTCTTTGTGTGACTAAATGTTAGAAAAGGCCACACAAACATAAAATTCATGTGGCCATTGGATGATCAATAGTCACACAAAATACACCTTTCTTCACTTGAAACACCATATTGTCACACTTATTAACACTTTTAGCCACTTTATGATTAATTGTATTTGACTAAATACCCAAAACAAACATTCTTTGTGTGACTAAATGTTAGAAAAGGCCACACAAACATAAAATTCATGTGGCCATTGGATGATCAATAGTCACACAAAATACACGTTTCTTCACTTTAAACACCATATGGTCAAGTTTGTTGCATTTATGCTGTTAATGAAAATGTGGGTTTGTAGGTGATGGCTTTTATAGTCACATTGATATGCACACACAAACACACACATTAACACTTGTGCAACACCACAATTTACTAAACTTGGATAAATCCAAACTAATTATATATATGAAGAACTCTTTAACGACGAGTACTTGATTGTTACTTCGGAATCTTAACAACAAGCAAGAAGAACACAAATACTATTTCACTAATAAACTTCTTTTATTAATATTTCTATTCGTTTAAGTACAAGTTCATTTCACTATACTTTAGGGTTCCTTTATACACTTAGGAAAACCTAGTATAAAAACGTAGAAGGATATAGATATCTCTTCCTAAGATATCTCTACGCGTACATATGCCTTCCCTAAACTCTAATAAACTATTTTGTTTTTCATAAACAGAACTAACTACGAATACTACCAGACTTAACTGTTATACTGCCAGTATTATTGCTGTTGAGCTTTTGATTCAATTAACCTCAAAAGTTGATAGCATGCATCATCCTTTCTTTCACCTAACAACTTCTTCTCAAGCATAGCCCAATGAATACTGTTTGGAAGTGGATACTCCACTTCTGTAAGCATATAAAGAATTGCAGTTTCTAATTCCAAACACTGCACCTGACAAGTGTGGAAATATCTCCATCTGATCACTTGTTCTTGACAGGCCAGCTTCCACATTTCATCATCAGCATCTAGTGTCTCAAACATGGTCTTCAAGTCACCCCAGAGGACTCTTTCATATGCCTCTTCAGGTCTCTCGTCACCATGCTTATCCATCATCAGCTGGTACATGGTCTTCAAATCATCCCTGGACAATCACTCAATAAACCAGGAAAGTTCACATATATAGTGTCTGTGTGATTTTCCCTTACTATCATGTAAACTACCTTTTTCCCATTTTTGATGATCTGAACCTTTGCAATCTTAGCAGGAAGTGCTGAACCTGTAAGAATGGAGCCCACGGTAAACTCTTCTGATGATGGTTCATCAACCTTATCCTTCATGTACTCTTCCACTTCCTTCTTAACATTTGTCTTATCCTTTTTCACTCCTTTCTTTCCAGTGGATTTCTTCCTTGTCATATTCACAACCGGTTGCTTAACCTCAGCTTCCTCCTCTTTCTTTACAGTTTTGGCTTATCACCAAGTTTTTCAGCTTCAAAGAACCTTTTTCTCTCGCAATCTTCTGCTTCTTAGCATCCTTTGGTTGAAGATTGTAACCCTTCCTTTTAAGCGTTGAAGCTTCCAAATCTGAATCCATTGGAAAAAAATTTTTATTTTGGTACACTACTTTTTCAAATTCTGCTTTTAGTTCATCATCCTTCAATTTCCTTAATCGGCTCAACTTCCGGTAGGATTCCCTTGACTTTTGACTTAGTGGATCATATAATCCCTTTGCTCAGCTTTGGTCAAGGGTCTTTTCATCCTTTCTCTTTGTCTATGCTCTCTGAGAAGCCTCTTCTTCTCATTAACTAGCTCAACCATTTTACTTGCATAGTCTTCTCCGCCAATATCTGGAAGGATATCTCTGTTTACTAATAATCTGGCATTTATACTATCCCATGATTCATCATGTAGAATTTGGCGATTGCTCAATTTCAGCTTTCCTTTTCATTTGTTCTTCAGTTAATTGTGGTTCCTCCTCCGACTTTGGCAATCAGCTCATCATCCCTTGTTAGTTCTCTGACGTTTAGCTTCTTCAGCCTCATCCTCTGCTTGAATCCTAGCTATCTCAGCTAAGCTAGCTTCCTCTTCTGTGAGTTGCTTTTTGGTCTTCACGGCTCGAAGATTCTTGCACTATTCCTTTGCCTTCCTATGCACAAACTCCTCACCAGTACTACCGGATCACTACCAGATTAATATGTTCAAGACTTGTATTAACTTCAGATCAAAGCAGTATTAAAATCTTCATCAAAAGCAGATTTAATTTCAGACCACCAACTTATCTTTAGTAAAGTCACCAGACTTATCCACTCCACTAGAACTTACAGCTTCTTTATCCAGTCTCTTCTTAAAGGATTTCTTGTGACTGAAATTCTTAACCAAGATTTTAGCTGCTTCCAATCCTTGAGAACTAATTTGAGTTTCCTCAGAGGATTCCTCACCTTCTGAGTCTGTAATGTCTATCCCTTTCTGTTTGAATTTCCCTCCAATTTCTTAACTCTTTTGCGAGTAGTCCCCAGTGACTTCTTGGTCTTCTTCAATTTTTTCTCCAACTCATCAACCCGTGAAATCAGTTGTGGAACCAGTTGAAGTAGATCTTCTATAGATAAGGAATTGGGTTCTGCTGTAGTAGTGGGTGTTGGAGGTTGTGGTTGAGGAATCACTGGTGGTTCTTCCTCATGGACTAAAGGTGAAGGTGGTGGGGTGTTGGTGTCCTCTGTTCAAACTCTGTTTTTTCTGGTTCAGATGTAAGTTGAGCCTGAGCTTGATGTAGCAAGAGGAGATGGAACAGATGTAGATGTACCTTCAGGGTCAGTAGCAACAGAAGGCAACATAGCAGACAAAAGTGGCTTGTGTGCCCTTTCAAAACCCCTTTTCATATTACCAAATATCTTTTTAGTGAAAGGGAGAGCAATGTAAGGATGTTTGCTTGCTGTTTCAACATTTAAGATCATTTGCAAAAATCTTGGGTACATCAAAAACTTTTTCTTATTCTTGGAATTAGCAACCATGGCATCAAAAATCATTTTTGAAAAATTGAAGAGTCTGCCAGTGGAGAGACAGACCAATGCAGAAGCAATATTGCTTCCAAATTGATCCCATCCACCACTTTTAGAGCTCATACAATGTAAAATATGATGCACAAGGAAACGCCATTGTGGCGTAAAATGACTCTTCCAAAAAGTGAATGTTCCATCAGTTGGATATCCAATATTTTTCAATCCCTGAAAGAGGTCATCATTTAGCAACATTGAAATCCCTGAGGCATCAGCCAATTGAAGCTTGCTTCTGACCGATTCTCGTGATTGAATACTCTAACGTATCAATAGTTGCATTTAACTCTAGTGCCCATCAGCAATAGTTCTAGCAGTAGCAGATGCCGTAACTGTTTGACTATGGAATCATATATAGTTGGATTATGAGTAAGGGCATACCTGATATGACTACCCTTTAGAAAGTCCACTATCTGCTCGAAGCCTGTGCTTTCAGCAGGCTTTTGAGAAATCCCACTTGATTGTGCTTGTCTACAAACTTTAATTGTGCCATCTTTTATGTTAATTGAAGTACTGGTAGTGCAGGGCAATTAGGGTTTAGTGTTGGTGAGGAGACTTAATCGAAATAAAAGAATTAAACTTTTAAATATTAGGATAAAGTAATTAAAGGATAAATATGAATTCTAAAAATAAAAATTATCCATATAAATACTTCTGACCACCTAAAATTAGGTAACGGTACTATTAATCATTTTTTTACTTTTTGCACTACCAGACTAAAGAATGGTCAAACAGACTTAATAATGACATCACCAGAATTAACTCTGTACTATAGCACATCAACTAGCACAGCTTCCATACATCTCCAATCTGTGAGAATTCTTGCTTTTCAACATATCCTTAAACAAAAAATATACCTAACAGATTTAACTAATATTAAGTCTTGTATTATAAACATAAATCCTTAAAAAAGTACAAAAAATATAATGTCTATATGCTTTAAAAGAGTGAAATATGATAAAGGTAGAGTGTGACAACTTGACCATACATGGTTCACTTGGACTTTCAGATAACAACACCTCCACGGTCGGTTCGATAGTAGTCAGTTCGTGATTCGTTACCCAAGTCACGTCGATCCACACGTGGCAATATGTTATCATTGTGCTGGTGAATGACGGTACTAAATTCCTCATCGGTTTCGTCATACTTATCTTTGTAATTCTTGGGAGGTGTCTTAAACACAATAGAAATTTTTTTATCTACTTGGTCTTTCACATAAAACACTTGTCGTGCTTGTGCGGCTAATATGAACGGATCAACCTTGTGGCCTAAACTATTCAGGTCAACCAATGTATACCCAAGAGTAGTATCGCGTTTCACACCACCAGCTTTGTGATTAACCCAGTCACATTTGAAAAGAGGAACTTGCATGTAACGGTAATCTAGTTCCCATATCTCCTGTAAAACCCCATAATAATATGCTTTTCTTGTGGTTGCAACTTCTTTAGATATGTGCATATCTAATGCCTAAACACTAACCCCACTTTCTGCTCGTAAACTTTGCCTTCATGATCTTTACGTATGAAAAGTATACCCATTGATGTTATATGCATCATATTTCACTACGGTGGCGGGTGGTCCATAGGATATCCACCTTATAGTTTCTGATACACTTTCTTTGTCGATTTCTAACTCTCTCAACCTGAATTTCATTACAAGTATATATTAGCTCAAAAGAATAAGTACACCAATTTTCAGATCAAAATGAGCTGAGAAATAAGGTTTAGAAAGGGTATGTTGAGTAACATAAGATTAATTACTTTTTTGCGTAACCACTTGGCAAAAGATTTGCTGTGCTCATTCTCCAGAAATGCTATTCGTTTACCCTGGTTTTCTGCTTTCAAAACTTGCTTGTGTCGCCTGAAACAATGTGTTTGATTATTATATTTGATACATCATTTTCAGTAACGAAATAGACATGTGTTAGTAAGACTTACTCGATATACGGTACAATTTCATCTGTATTATTTATTACATACAAATGTGATTTCTGAAAGAGTTCCGCATAAACTTCACTTGATTTGTCGGCCGACAATGGCTTTCCTTCCTCATTTTCATCTGTTTCATGTTTAGCAGGTGGGATACCAACAGCTCATAGATTTATGATATTCGCTAAAAACTCTATTGTTTCTTCCGCAATAGTCTCCTCAGCAATGCATCCTTCTGGTCTATTTCTGTTCCGTACATGTCCTTTAATAACCTTCATACATCTTTCGAATGGATACATCCACCGAAAGCATATGGGACCGCATAATTTTACCTCCCTAGTTAGGTGTACAGTCAAATGTATCATAATATCAAAGAATGATGGAGGAAAGAACTTCTCGAGTAGGCACAGTGTCACTACCAGTTCTGCTTGCATATTATCTAGTTCTTGCAATATTATTTCTTTGCAACATATTGATTTAAAGAAAAAGCAAAACCTGATAATAGCATATCGTGTGGGTGGGTGCATGATTGAACGTATTGCAATGGGCAAAAACTCTTGCATTAGCATGTGATAGTCATGCGATTTTAGGCCAATGAGCTTCCTATCCTTTAGGCTCACCAAACAAGAGAAATTTGAACAATAGCCTTGTGGTACCCTGATGTTGTGTAAAGTTTCACAAAAAATATCTTTTTCAGGATTCGTTAATGTGTAACCTGCTGGAGGTAGTGTTGTTTTGTCTTGTTCTTGCATAGCAAACAACTCTTATTTTACCCCCAACTCACCATCCAATCGAGCATTCACCATCTTTCGTTTTCCGAACATGTAGCAAAGTTCCGACGAGACTCTCAGCAACATTCTTTTCTACATGCATAAAATCAATACAATGTGGAAAAGAATTATGCCTCCAATACCTAAGTTTTCGATACCAAATGTTGAATTTCTTCCAATACGCACCGTTTTGTCCGTTCACTTGGCTTGAACTACCCTCTACTTATGTTATGTTTGTTTTCTGCTTTTGAATCTTCCCACTCGCCTCGTTCTTCTTGGTTTTCTGATGCATTATTGTTTGTTCGTTTTCCTTTTCCCCACTTATTTTCAATATGTTGTACCTCGTTGTATATTTGTTCCCCGGTCATTGGATTTGGAGCCAGGAGAAATTCTTGTTGTCCATTAAATGCCTTCCTTTGCCTTCTGAACGGATGGTCATATGGTAGATATCGTCTGTGACCAACATAACTTTGCTTGGATGAGGAAGAAAGTCTAACACAGTTTGTATCTTTCCCACATACTACACAACCTTTGAATCCACTATACGGGCAGCCACATAATGTGCCAAGTGCAGGGTAATCATTTATTGTCCATAACACAACGGCACGTAGATTAAAGTTATCTTTTGTGGATGCATCATATGTATCAACCCCTGTATCGAATAAGGTTTTCAGATCATCAACAAACGGTTCTAGAAAAACATCGATATCATTTCCCCGGTATCCGATATTAATACCGAAAGCATGATAAACTTTATTTTCATACACAACCATGGAGTAAGGTTGTATATGACATGCTAAAACTGCCATACACTGTGATGCCTATTTCCCGAGTTGACGTCAACCCCATCAGCCGATATTCCTAGCCGTAGATTTCTTGGATCTTCAGCAATTTTGGGGAATTTTTCATCTATGGTACGCCATGCCTTTGAATCTGCGGGGTGACGTAACACATCATCTGTTATCCTCCGCGGTCGCGTGCCATCTTAAATCTTCTGAAATACTTTCTAGCTTAAATAGTCGTTGCAGTCTTGGTATAATTGGAAAGTACCACATTACCTTTGCTGGAATGTTTTCGTACACTTTATGTGTCTTATTATCCACCTTCCATCTTGATATCCCACAAGTTCGACACGCAGTCAAATCCTTGTCATCCTTCCAGTAAAGAAGGTAGTTGTTGATACATACATGTATCTTTTTGTATCCTGATCCCATCAATTTCAAAAATTTTTTGGCTTGATAAGTTTTTTCCACCATTTCGTTACCAGCAGGCAGCATCTTCTTTAACAATCCTAGTAATTCAGTAAAGAACTTATCAGAGCATCCGTACTTACCCTTCAAGTTGAGTAGTTTAACTATTGCGGACAGCTTTGTGAAGTCAAGACATCCTGCGTAAAGAGGCTTCTCTGCGTCTAATAATAATTGTTGAAACTTGACAAGATCATCCTCATCAAAATTATCTTTTGTAGCATTAACCATTTCTACTGTTGCTGGGGCATCTGTTGGAATATATGAAGCAAAATCCATGTCGTCAACAAACTCGTTGTAGCGTTAACAGGTGTTTCGGTACTTATTGATGACTCATCCTTCTCTCCATGTTTAGTCCAGTTTAGGTAGCTTAGATCAAACCCATTGCTGAATAAATGGAACTGCACTTTCTCCACTTTATGCTCTATGTGGTTTAAACAATCGGTACACGGACATGGCATTGAAAGATCATTTTTCTTAACTCGTCGGTCGATGTTCCCCATCTTCCGCAAGTTGTGTACTGCATAATCAATAAACGCTGCTACTCCATCAACATAAGATTTGTTGGTCCTATTAGTTCCTATCCAAGACTTGTCCATGTTTATAAATGTGTCCCACTTATCCGAGCAGCAATGTTTATAAATGTAGTCCCTGCAGCCATGTTAAAAAGACAGTCCAAGTTATTGAAGATTATACAAGACAACATCAAACTTCAATTGATGATCTTAAAAGTTTAAAAAGACATTCCAAGTAATGAGGATAGCTCAAAGATTGAATGTGGTATTGAATTATGCTAAGAATTGAATAAAGTCTAATGAAACAGTTCCTAAAGGGATGTTTGGGTCAAGGAAAAATAAGAAATTAACTAGCTAAATTATGGTTCCATGTTCATGTGGTAACAGGCTTAACAGGGTTTCTTAAATTTTTAACCAATTAACTATCTAAATTTAACAAGAAAATGACATAATTTACAAGAGGATATCTCGAAACAAATGTTCAATTAGCTAATAGGCATAACAGGGTTATTTTATGTGTTACAACGATGTGTACAAAAGGAAGATAACAATACTTACTAGTGGTGACGGGATTGGTGGGTCTATGACGGGAGAGTTGTGGTGGTGACGGGATTTGTGGTGAGATGAGAGGGAGGTGTGGCGGTACAGGAGGAGGAGGAGTTAATTTTTGCAATTAGTTTGGAATGGCCTTGATGCAACTTTGGGGGGAATAAATTTAATTTGTGGGGGGAATTTTAAATTTGCTTAAATTTTTGAAAAGTTTTCATATTAGTTTAAAAATGTTTTTTCTCTTATGATTTAATGATTTTTTTTCATTTAATTAGTTTAAAAAGGTTATTTATTCAAAATAAATAAAATAAAATTCTAAAATACAATATAATATATATATATATATATATATATATATATATATATATATATATATATATATATATATATATATATATATATATATATATATATATATATATATATGTTTAAGTATTTAGGACTTTTAAAAATAATTTTAAATTTTATGCTTAAATTTCCAATATTTGGTAATTTTAGGATTAAGTGCATTTTAGGTTATTTCGACTTTTGTTAGTTGATTTATTTGCTTATTTAGTTGTTTTTAGTTAACAAAAAAATAGTAAAGTAACTCCCAGATCCGTCTTTCACGGGTTATGGGTCCCAATATCGTCTTCCACAGTGTATGTGGGAGGTTGAGACGTAGATGACCTTACCCCTACCTAAGGTAGAGGCCGCTTCTGTTCTACCAAAGGTTGAAAAGGACCTCCGGGCTTGCAAGGGGTGAGGATCGAACCCTTGAGAGGCTGCTTCCGGTTCTACCAAAGGTAGAAAAGGACCTACGGCCTTGCAAGGGGTAAGGATCGAACCCTTGACCTCTTTCTCCATAGGCAAGAGTGTTAACCACTTGATCTAACCTTGGTCTTTTTTTGTTTTTAGTTTATGTTTCATAAATTTATTCACAAAATCCAAATATCTTTCATTATTCTTTATCACCCGATCACGAACCGAACGCGAATTTCCATTCAAACTCCGTTGGGACTTAAAACGACCTGGGAATATCTCATATTTCTAGAAAATATTGTGTTTTGACTTTCTTTTACCAAATTGGGATTTTCATTCTCGGGTAGCCAGTAAATTGACCATTTGGTCGGGTTTTTCATATGCTTACATTTTATATATACTATTGATTGAATCATGTCGTAACATGACACTCTAAGCAACTATAACCAAATACTTTTGACTCATATTATAGTGTGAAGGTTATATGAACTGTATTAAAGTTATTAAAGGTGGGCACGTTAATTTTGACATTTCAGGATGACATAAAATCATTAACTCACGTGTCTTACTCAAAACACTGTGTGAAAATGTGTTTAGGGTTGGTTAGATACGCCGGGCACGTAACACAACCCTTGTGCGTTGCTGTGCTTTTAGTCGGTCCTATAATTTTGGTCGTGTTCATACGCTTTTCTTAGTTTTGTACATGTTTTCTTCCGATTGTACGTTTTACACGCTTGTCTCTCTTTTCATATGTTTTCGCCCATTTTGTATACTTTTTACACTTTACACATTTTCATACGCTTTCACATCGCCATACTGTTTTCATACGCTTCCACCGCTTATGCATAACTTTGTCCTTTTTAATAAGTTTTTATACGCTTTTGTTTTTGTTTACACGTTTTCGTCCGTGTTTACACTTTGTCACTGGTTTTTCATGTTTTAGTCTGTTTGTATAAGTTTTGACCGCTTTCGTCCGCTTCGCTTTCATCTATTTTAGACGTCTTCGTACGCTTTCATATACGGTTTCATATGTTTTACATATTAATGTACATTTTCTTAAGTTCCATACGTTTTCTTACGTTCTTACACGCTTCCTCGCTTAGTCCGCTTTTTTTCCGTTTTATCCGTTTTAAGACTTTTCGGGTCAACCCAAGAAGCGAATTCATATTCGGTTTTCGCTCGCTTCGTTTAATTCTAGTTCGGTTCTGTTCGGTTTTCGTGTTGAACCGAATAAAAAAATTACCGATTTAACGAAACCAAACAACCCGATAACCAAACGGATAAACACCCCTAATTTATAGTGATAGTTTAAAAGGAGGACTTGTTTTGCGGTTTTAAAGTTTAGGTCTTTATAGTTTGAATTCATAAGGAGTTACAAGTATCTTCTCTATCACACTATCCCCACAACTCTTCTTCAACCTCTCTTATCAATCTTTCAATAATATCATATTTTACCCAATTTCATTATCAATGGCAGCACCATCACCACAAAACCAATTGGCTAAGCGTGTTATTGATGACCTAATTGAGTTTAGCGGGAAGACATCTGTTGATGGTTAAATGAGTTTCTTCAAGGCTCAAAGAAATTTCCGTCTCCGTGGCTTTATAAACCGGATGCCAAGAGGCCACCACAAGAAGAATGAGATTGCAGTTTAATGCTTTAATTGCTGAGATGGTAGCTATTGGAGATGGGGATGAATATTTTGACACATTGATGGATCTTAGGCATGAACTAGAGGCTGCCAGGACTAAGTCAGGGGTTGAATGATCTCATTACTCAAGCCGAGGAGGATATCGAGACCAAGGAAGAACAAATTAAGTCGATGAATGGTTGAAGGGTTGCTCGCTATGTAAAGGGATGGTTTATTTTGCTCTAGTGTCATCATGCTTATAATGTCTAATGTCTTGGTTTAATATTATGGTTTGTAGATATATTAACAATGAAACATGTATGGATCTTTTGATGGTTTATCCAATGGAATGGAATGGGATGCGCTCGCTAGTTTGTTTCATCTTTTTTTAATGTTGTTTTGCATTTAGGAATTGGTTGTGATGTTTAAGTTCATATCCGTAGAATGTATTATTGTAGGTTTGAGGTTGATCCAATCACGTGGTGCATCCCATGTGTGTCGTTATCAATGTTGAGCCATGGATATGCGGTTCATAAGTGCTTTGCTTAGGTTGTTCATTTTTAAGGTTGTTGTCAATTTTAGTGTTTTTGTTGTTTTTTTTGCTTTAATTGCATTTACATGATTTCTTGATTTTTTAACTGTTGGAGGATGTTAGAGCTTATTTAAGTGC
Organism: Chrysanthemum makinoi; assembly: GCA_910596185.1. Lineage (NCBI taxonomy): Eukaryota > Viridiplantae > Streptophyta > Magnoliopsida > Asterales > Asteraceae > Chrysanthemum > Chrysanthemum makinoi. Next base: position 53,995,321 of record OU343217.1, on the reverse strand, counting down.
TTATAAATAGCTTATTTATAGACTTAAAGTAAGGTCTCGTGGTCGTTTGTTGTGTCAGCAGTCCTTGGTTGGATTTGATTATTTTTGTGCTTACTTGTTTATCTGGGACTGCTTATTAGTTATAGTTGCTTAATTAGTTGCTTTAATTCCATTTTTTGATTTTGTTTCTACATTTTTATGCGTCATGTGGTGAGATTTTAGTGTAGCTGCAGTTATATGTTTCTTTGATACGTGGTTTGAAGTTATATGGGTGTTTGGGACTGTGGTAAGAACCATTTGTCATGGGTGTGTTGGTTTCAAAATGCAGCCAAAAATGAAATATTTAAATTCTATATTATCAATTTGGAGCCACATTTTAAAATTATCAAATTTGGAGCCAAATTTCAGCCAAAATTTTAAAAAGTACTTAGGAAATTATGGTTTCCTTAATTGAAAATCGCCCATAATGAGACCTAATTTTACTCCAATAAATCAGATTCAAGCAAAACAAACAGAACTTCAATTTTACACCATTATTTACCAATTAAGTTTACTAATTTTCTTTAACACATTACTTCTGACGAATCATGGCAACTCAAACCAATTGTCTGGATGATTTGGTTTATTCTGATCGTGAAAATGATAACTCATTTGGATATGAATCGAGGCGTATTCAGATGAGGGTGAGGATGCTGAAAACAACCATTCAAATGCGAATGTTGTTAAGAGGGCATAACTAGGTTAGCTAAGTTTCGCAGGGATTATGGAAAAACCGACGGAATAAAGGTCAGTGTAACCTTCGATGCAATGAATAGGATATCAAAAAAGGGCATTGTTTTCGAGTTTTTGGGTGATTTGGTTCGTGAGCATATAGGTGTCGATTCTATCCGGAGGAAGGTTGATTCAGAAGCAAGAGATAAAATGTGGGACGAAATCACGGTACACATATATTATTTTTTAACTAGTAGCTTTGGCGTGTAGGTACAAGGTGTTAATAAGTTTATCTCTGCATTTACATTGTGTGCAACTAATTAACAACATTGTGTTAATCTTTGCAGCGATATTTTGATGTTGACTTGACAATCCGAAATGATAATGAATCGTCTTGGTCAACTTCTAAGGAATTTTCGAAGGAAATTGACCGAAAACTACATATTGCCCAACCAAAATACCCTTTCAAAACTTAATGAAGTCCCCGCGAAGTATAGTGCAATTATAAAAGCTGAAGATTGGGTAAATTTTGTAAACTACACGGCCACCGAGGAATACAAGGTGTTAATTATTCATTTTTATTCAAGTTCAAATATCTGTCACATTTGATGTTTCCATATATATTAGTTGTATACTATCAGCATTACTACATCTAAACACCTTTTTATTTTGTGTTGCAAGGTGAAATCAGTTGCATCTAAAGTGGCTGCTTCAAGTCATTATCAGATAGAATGGGGACGAGGTGGATACCCGTGTGATGGATAAAATGGTAACATTAAACATTAAAAATTTGCATTTAATAGCATCATACTTTCGTTTATATTGGTTTATCTTACAAGTGTATGTATTTGATGTTTATAAGATCGAGAATAAAGAAATTGAACCAGATGAAGAACCACCGCGTGGTACGTTGTGGTTGAAAGGAAGGGTGAATAAAGACGAAGAATTTCACGATGATGATATCGTAAGTTGGACAAAAATTGTAAGTTTGACTCATTTTATGATTATGTTTATTGTTAGTTATAAGTTAATATGATAGTGTATTAGTTAAAACTGATAGTGTATTAGTTAAAACTCTAGTTAGTTAATATAAGTATTTATAAGTTAATATAGTATTTATAAGTTAATATCTATTTAAAATTTAATACTGGTAGAATTAAATAACCTATTTCCCATATTGTGCAAAAAGAGACGGAGGAGAAGATCAAACAAGGAACCTTGAAGCTTGATCATGGCACTGATGCCATGACAATTGTATTAGGTAAGAAAAAGGGAGGATATGCGAGGGGAGTGGGAGGTGGAGTAACCTACAAGAGGTATTTTGATCTCGCCGAATCGCAGAAAGCATCGATGAAAGAGTGGTGTCACTTCAAAGTGAACTTGATAATGAGAGGCGCCAACGTCAAGAAAAAGAGGCGGTAATACAGGATTTGATGAAACAATTGTCTCAAGACAAAGGGCAGTAAATAATGCAACTCCATTGACATAAACGGAAGTAAGACATATGAAAGTAACATTCCATTTTTTTACCCTTTTAAATACTGCTGCAGTCTTCTTAAACAATTTATATTTCAGGTGTCTCCGTGAACATTAATCTTATAAATAGCAGTGCTGATGAGGATGCCGGAACACGTGTTGCTACGTGATAAAATTTGCGAGCATTGAGAAGTCTAATGGACTTGCAACTTTGGAAAAGGAAATGGAAATAAGTGTAAGTAATAAATCACCCCCCTGTGATTTTTGAATTCTACATACATGTATTATTTACCGTGTATTATACATATAGGAAACTTAAATTGTCGCATCTAAGAAATCGACTAGATCAAAATGAAAGGATTCTTCACGTCAACTTTCCGGATCAAGAACAGAGTCTCCATTAACAGTACTACCACAAGTATGTATTTAAACATTTTCATATGTTCTTTAGTTTAATTAATTAATGATACATATATACATGCAACAAATTATCTTTTTAGGTAATTAAGTGCAGACTGTGGCACTTAAAGAAATTAACTATTATTGCTGAGGGTAACGTGTACAAAACTGATGGAAAACAAATGCTTCATAACAAACCACTCCCAAAGGATTGCTACAGAGTGTCTATTGAAAAAGCTTTAGTGGATGCAGCTTGCATACCGGATGTAGGAAGTAACGGTCTCAAAACAGTTAAGGATGCAAGAGGTGGTTTTATGCATGGCCAAAGGATCAAGTGGTTTTCGATGAAAAGGTACATACATGCATGTGTTTTATAAACCTACATATATCATTCTTCATATTTAATTCAGTGTTTGATACCCCCGCTTTTGTTTCCTACAGGTAACACCACCAAGTACCATAAAACTGATTGGTGAGAACAGAACTGCACCTTAAATACAAACGAAGCCACGCTCTAGTGATACCATGCAAAAGGAAGCTAAGAAGATCAAGAGTCAGAAGTCGTTAAATTATTGAGAATTTTATTATGTACGACATTACAATTTTATATACATTCCAATTTTATTGTATTTGAATATATTTTGAATATATATATATATATATATATATATATATATATTTGAATTTGTTTTGATATATATTGATTTCTTATATGTGACTAAAAGATTCATATAGTCACAATTATTAAAACTTTTTGGTCACAGCTTAATCGATGTGTGACTAAATGTTAGAAAAGGCCACACAAACATAAAATTCAAGTGGCCATTGGATGATCAATAGTCACACAAAACACACATTTCTTCACTTTACACACCACATGGTCACACTTATTAACACTTTTGGCCACTTTATGCTTAATTGTATGTGACTAAAACAAACATGCTTTGTGTGACTAAATGTTAGAAAAGGCCACACAAACATAAAATTAATGTGGCCATTGGATGAGCAATAGTCACACAAAACACACATTTCTTTCACTTAAAACACCATATGGTCACACTTATTAACACTTTTGGCCACTTTATGCTTAATTGTATGTGACTAAATACCCAAAACAAACATGCTTTGTGTGACTAAATGTTAGAAAAGGCCACACAAACATAAAATTCATGTGGCCATTGGATGATCAATAGTCACTCAAAACACACATTTCTTCACTTAAAACACCATATGGTCACATTTATTAACACTTTTGGCCACTTTATGCTTAATTGTATGTGACTAAATACCCAAACAAACATGCTTTGTGTGACTAAATGTTAGAAAAGGCCACACAAACATAAAATTAATGTGGCCATTGGATGATCAATAGTCACACAAAACACACATTTCTTCACTTAAAACACCATATGGTCACAATTATTAACACTTTTGGCCACTTTATGCTTAATTGTATGTGACTAAATACAAAAAACAAACATGCTTTGTGTGACTAAATGTTAAAAAAGGCCACACAAACATAAAATTCATGTGGCCATTGGATGAGCAATAGTCACACAAAACACACATTTCTTCACTTAAACACCATATGGTCACACTTATTAACACTTTTAGCCACTTTATGGTTAATTGTATGTGACTAAATACCCAAAACAAACATGCTTTGTGTGACTAAATGTTAGAAAAGGCCACACAAACATAAAATTCATGTGGCCATTGGATGATCAATAGTCACACAAAACACACATTTCTTCACTTTAAACACCATATGGTCACACTTATTAACACTTTTAGCCACTTTATGATTAATTGTATGTGACTAAATACCCAAAACAAACATGCTTTGTGTGACTAAATGTTAGAAAAGGCCACAAAAACATAAAATTCAAGTGGCCATTGGATGATCAATAGTCACACAAAAAACACATTTCTTCACTTTAAACACCATATGGTCACACTTATTAACACTTTTAGCCACTTTATGGTTAATTGTATGTGACTAAATACCCAAAACAAACATGCTTTGTGTGACTAAATGTTAGAAAAGGCCACACAAACATAAAATTAATGTGGCCATTGGATGATCAATAGTCACACAAACACACATTTCTTCACTTAAAACACCATATGGTCACACTTATTAACACTTTTGGCCACTTTATGATTAATTGTATGTGACTAAATACCCAAAAGAAACATGCTTTGTGTGACTATACAGTGTTTATGGTCACTAATACGGATTAATCTAACAAAATTTGTACCTAATTAGTCACTCATGTTACGGTTTTGGTTACTCTTTTGCAATAGAGACTAAAAAAAAGTCAAACACGTGACCATAGATTACCTATGGTGGCGCGACCTTTAGTCACACACGGCCGAAAAATCATGTGTGACTATATGTATATCGTCACACATATTCGGTGTGGCCAAATCCACTTTTTGTTCTAGTGTAATTAATTAAACTACTAAAGCAGAATAAAATAAAGCAGATAAAGGATAAAGGGAAATCAATAGAGGAAAGTGGTGCTAACCAAGTTAATCCTCCTAGCTAGTTATGTCTACGTCTACTTACTTCCAATTACTTTAGGTGGGGTCAAAGTCGAGAGGACAACATTTGGTCAATTCGCCCTAACCTATCAGCAAAAGATACCTACCGGGAGAGTCGGTGTGTCTCCTCATAAGTCCCCTTGTTCATGGTCCCCTAAGCCAAGTCGTTAAGTACCGCTACATGCTAGATTTATAATAGTGAATGCCCGGCCGTTAGGAACTTAGACACGCACCCCTAATCCCTAAGTTCATCCAAGCGATATGTGATCAGGTTGGTCAAATGCTTACCAAGTAGAAAGGGTCGTCATTGGTCATATCTTACCCTTCCGTCTCGATCCGCTAACCTAGAATTCAGTTGGTCATATCTCCTAGGCAATTGAATATCGCGCCATTCAAAACTACCGAACCAATGGTGGCTACCAATAAACTATGCATGCATACACTTAGAAATAATTGTACGGAAGTAAAGTAAACCCAAACAAAACAATTAAGGAATCATAACTAGGCCAGCACCAAAAGGTGCTTAGCCGCTCATATTAATCATGCAAACCAATTCAATATTCAAAGGTACCAAATACATGAATTGAAAGTAAAAGAAATATAAAACGATAATGCTTATCGTAGGAGAGTGATTTCTCCTTGGAAACAATCCGTGCTCTGGAGCTTGCCTTGAGCTTTTGGCCCGTTCTCTGAGTGTTGTGTGTGTGGAATGGGATGATTAGAAATGCTGGAATTAGTGGGGTATTTATAGGCCAGATCTGAGTTACGGCGTAACCAATATAGGAGTTATTTGTAACCTTCATTTCTGTATTTTGCACTAGATCTGCACAGTTTACTGGCGTAACCTAATGAGTGGTTAAGCCGTAGTCTTCAATAAACTCGGTTACGTCGTAATAGATGCAATAGTTACGGCGTAAGTATCAGCAACGTGAACCTCATTTGACCTAGTATAGTGCATCATCGTAACCTTTGGGAAGAGTGCCTTACGTAACCTTCTGATAAGTTGGTTTTTTACTACGAGTCACTTGTAGTTACGTAATGTGAGGGCAATTTACGCCGTAACTTCTTCAAAATAGCATACTGTGATAAATCTTTAGATATTTCTCCAGTTTCGTGTCTCTTTAGCTCAATGCTTTCGTAATTTTACACGAAAGTGAAAAACAATGGAAAACAAATAGAAATCCATATATAAATGATATAAATTACAAGCATTATCGGGAGAAATTGACACTTAATATTCAGGACTATTTGATGTTATCAAATATCCTCCCACTTGAACTCTACTTGCCCTCAAGTAGACCTTATTAGAAAGATTCACAAAAGATATCTCCCATAACCTGGAAAATATGAATTTACAAATCCCTTATGCTAGAATAAAATAAAGTGAACACCTCACGAAGGGAACAAAACACTCAAATCTCTCAACTATTCAAGTGTCAATTTGGGGTGATCACACAATGCAACAGTCATAGCATGTATTCTATCATAAGCTTGGCGGTTACACAAATCTCCACCACTAAGGGCTAAACAATTCTCGAAGGCAATATGGGTTGACATGACAAGGTTAGAGGTACTCGTCATTACTAACATGTCATGGCGAAGTGGACAAAATCAATGATACATTACCAAATCCATGGCCAAGACACCAAAGATTGCTCGCTGCATCACCTAGACATGCTTCATGACTAAAAAGATTTAGGATAAGACATGGGATATATAAATGGTGTAAAATAAACAAGCGAGATAGTCTAAATCTATAACCAAGTCATCACCACTTGCAAATCTTAAAGTTCAAGCTTTGAAGTCAAGAATCCGGATCATGAAATGCAAGGTAGATGTGTCATTAGAGGACATCGTGATAGGCACATTACCTTTTCTCCAACTGTTGGCATAACTACCAACTCCAATCTTCAAATGCGACCGAGGTGGCCTCCTCGATACTAAATCAATAAAGCTCATACTACAGTGCTTATAACATCGCACTTTACAATATCATAACATCTAATTTTTTTTTAATTTTCGAATCACATTTTTTTTTCAACATAACAATAATAACATAACATAATATCCCCCCACTTGAGATGAACAATGGGAATTCGGGGGGTCTTCAATGATCTTCAGGAATGTTGTCGATGAAAGCGTGATTTCCGAACCTTTCCACTCGAACATTGAACTTAGGCAAATAATGACTTCCCAATCACAAATAAAGACTACAGGATAGGCTAAGGTGTATAGGTGTATCGAAACAATATATCGGGTTAACAAAATGAAAGGAATATCTCAGAAGGATGTATCTAGGGTTATCTTGCACTAAATATGAGTGCAACAAAAAGGTTTCACATAGGGGTCGAGAAGTGGGTATTGTCGATAGCCACAATGGTAGGCTGTTTTGGGTGATAATCCTATAATATTGCCTTCTAAAACTGAAAAAGTCCAAATACATCGAGCTAACTCAACATACCTCGTCTATGGTCTCGAAATGATGCAAAGGCCAAGTTCTAAAGTTTACAAGCTACAGGCACACTCATAATTTGGTGGATTTGGGGTAAAATATTGGAAACGGATAAGGCTAATCTCACCATATAATATCAAGGGTTGTATGTGCTCGGCTAAGGTCTAATCTAGTTAGGTAAAGAAAAACATGTCAAAATTTTAAAAATGGCATAATTTTCAAAATAAACTAGAAAATGAGAGTGAAATAATGTTCAGAGATAATTCTACTCCCGTCCCATGAATTACAAGTCCCTTTTGTACTAGGAATTAAATAAAGGTGAAAGGTATAATTAGAGCGAGAACTTCCACGAAATTGCTCCATAAAGAAGGAAGGCCAATACAGAGGCGTGCCTTGATATAAGCATCATGAACAAACTTCAATCCCTGAAATCACACTACCGACAAACATAATTCTAAAAAGACAAAGTGAAAAATAAAAATGAAAACAAACCCCACTTAAGTAAAGATCACGTTTGCATTTAGCAAATGCAACAAGCCTTTTAAACCACTTGGTGTCCCAGGTAGACAGTGAAGTCGTGAGGGTTTACAGGAACACACCCACAAAGTTCATTTAAAATACTAATACAAGGTTATTGTGTTTAAAATAAATTAAAACAGAAGGAAGTTACGTTAAAACTCTTTTGAGGGAATTCTACCTTGCGTAACTAGGAAAACGACATAAGGCACACAAGCGAGTGGTCCGCGTAACCACTGAGATGGTAATACGCCATAATAGGTAATGCCACAAGAACTCTACTGCAAAGGTTGGTTACGGCGTAATCACAAGATGAGTTACGCCGTAGCTGTTCATATCAAATGCAGCAACAATTACTTCTCGTTTCTGCAAAAATAGTTAGAAAACACAAAACCCTCAGAAATGGAAATAAAACAAAAAAGGATAATTTGGGTTGTCTCCCGAAAGAGCACTTTTTTTTATTTACGAGTCTTTAAGTTAGACTCAGAGCCGCGGGGCTTCTATGGGGGCCTTTGGACTTCCCCGACTTCCTCCATGTCATTTTTATTAGAATAAGGCTGGTCCCAAACATGCGGAGAAACAAACTGAGTCATTGTGTATCTTTTTTGTAGGAAATTGGCTTGTGTCCATTCGAAACGAAATTTAGCCTCGTCTTCCAATTTTATTTTATCATACCCAAACATTACTAAGTAACCAATTTTCAAGGAGATTCCCACATATCCTACTTCACTTCTCTTATCTTCGTCAAAACATGCCCATTCCTTGCGTTTGAGCCATTTAAGTTCAGGGAATTCTCCTCCATCACAGATCTTGCGGTTGGGGTTGCATGTAGGCATTGCCATCGTGTAGTCATCGATCTTAATAGCAGGGTCACAAAATGTATGGTCCAATCAATTTCGGTGAACCATTAGCTAAAACATTATGCCCTTGTAACCATTTTTTTCTAATAAGATTTTCGTCTTCCCAGCACCACCAAACTTCTGCAGCTTCTTTAATCATACGAATGAGGTGCTTTCCTCCTCCATTGCATCATTTTTGAAAATGAGAACACGTGGGTAATGTTACTTTGGTCCCCTCAACTAAACAAGTACCAGGAACACAACAGTGAATTCTTCCTTTTACAACGTAACTGGGTACAGAAAACGGGGCCTCTTCCTCATCTTTTTCATCGTCACTTGATTGAAGACCGCAAATGGCAAAAGATGAAGGCGGAAATCTATCGGAATCATCTAATTCAATCCTTGGTGAATCCTCAGTCGTAACAATTTCGTTTGGTTCAAGGCTTAGGTTTTATCAATTTAAACTCTACTATATAAACCCTGTATCCACCGTAATATCCTAATGTGTCCAGGAACGGTTTACCAAGAATCAAATGTTCCTTTTTGTCTCTCCCCATGTCGATGACTACAAATTCTGGGGCAGAAACAAATTTATCGACCTTGATACAAGTACCACCCGTAATTCCTAAAGGGGTAACCTTGGTGTCTGTCGCAGGATTAAACAAGATATCGATTTCCAAGATGGACTATCTTAAGTTTTAGAAATATGGAAAGCGGCATGATGTTTATACAAGATTAAAAATCAACCACCCCCAAATATTAATACTCCAACCAGAACATGGAATGATTAACCCGTTTGTGCTAATATCCTTAACTGAAAATAAACTTGTTCCTGACCTGGATACGCTTTCTGAATTATGGTTACGCCATAACTCAGGGAATTGGGTACGGCGTAACCCTGCCTGCATGTCAGATACCGTAATATTTAATTCATCGGTTGTGGAATTGCATTCCTCAACCACCTCCTGAGGATTATTGGCGAAAACAGCGTTGCATTCCGTACTGGTTTCATTAAGTTCAATTTCATCTATCTCATCACTGAGTTTTTCAATCATTGCTCCAAGGTTTTTTAGGGTTTCGTCGTGCCTGGAAAGATTTTTATTTGTGTTTTCCTTGAAACCCCTTAACCATGTATCATGTTCTTTTTGTTTCTGGGCTGATGTTTCCAGGAACTTGTTAATTGCTTCTTCAAGACTGGGCTTTCTTTCTCCATAAGGCCCAAGGTTGTAATTTTCACGATACCCATTACTATTTCGATTATCTCCGTAAAATGGTCGATTTTCTCCATACTTGGCTTCTTCAATATTTTCTTCGTCCACATGAGGACAATTCTTCGTGAGATGTCCTCCTCCACAGCTTTCACAACCCACTTGGATGGCATGAACGGTTTCTCTGACCTTCAGCATATCTCGACTGAGATTTTCAATTTTACTAGCGATTGTTGCAATTCTGTCAAAACTTCCGCCTTGGTTTCTTTTACTTCCTTCGTCCTGCCATTTTTGAGAATGATCAGCCATTTTTTTAATGGCTTCAATTGCAAGAGTAGGAGTCATGTTAGGGATAGTCCTTGATAGTCAGCAGTTGCCTTGTAGTTACGTTAATTCCTTTGTAGAAAATGTTGACCTTCTGCTGGTTGTTCAGATCATGTGTAGGACACTTGGAAAGGAGATCGTTGTATCTATCCCAGGCTTGATACAATGTTTCGTCGTCTTCTTGTTTGAAATTATGGATCTCCAAAAGCTGGTCAGAAATCTTCGACGACGGACAATATCTTTGAATAAAGTGTTTCTTAAGTAGAGCCCAAATATTAATTGCCCCGGCGGGCAATCTCTCAATCCATCTTCTGGCAGCTCCAGTAAGAGTCATAGGAAATACCCTTAGCATAACAGCATCATGAGACACGCCCGGAATGTTGAAAAGGCTTGCGATGTATAGGACATTTTCAACGTGCTCATATGCATCTTCGTCCCTGTTTCCTGAAAAAGGGTTAGCACGAAGCTCCCTTATAAATTGGTCTTTGATTTCGAAAAGGACATCCGCTCCAATTTCCGGTCTTACGAGACCCGGCCCTTGTTCCGCTCTTGTCAATGCCAAGTATTCCTCAAGAGTGAGGTCATCGATGTTAACAACTTCCATGGTACCTGAAAACTTTAAATATGATCGTAAGAAAAGTTTAAAACGAAATTAAAGACTAAATATTTATCCTAATATAACTCCCCGGCAGCGGCGCCAAAAACTTGATGCAGGTTTTACTGACCAGGTCTTAATATTTATAATGTCTCGGTATACCTATGGTCTACCCTAGTGCACTAACGGGCAGTGTACCCGGTCGTGTGTAGTGTAGTAAACAGTAAAGCCGAGGTCGTCCCAAGAGCTATGTAGGTTAGATTATTACTAAGTTTAGGTGTCACCGATTAATAATGGTTTCGATAGGGATTTAATTAATTAAACTACTAAAGCAGAATAAAATAAAGCAGATAAAGGATAAAGGGAAATCAATAGAGGAAAGTGGTGCTAACCTAGTTAATCCTCCTAGCTATTTATGTCTACGTCTACTTACTTCCAATTACTTCAGGTGGGGTCAAAGTCGAGAGGACAACATTTGGTCAATTCGCCCTAACCTATCAGCAAAGATGCCACCACATGAGAAGTCAGGTGTCCCCTCATAAGTCCTGTTGTTCCTGGTCCCCTAAGCCAAGTCATTAAGTACCGCTACATGCTAGATTTATAATAGTGAATGCCCGGCCGTTAGGAACTTAGACACACACCCCTAATTCCTAAGTTCATCCAAACGATAGATGATCAGTTGGTCAAATCGCACAAGTAGAAAGGGTCATTAGTTGGTCATATCTTACCATTCCCGTCTCAGTCCGCTAACCTAGGGTCAGTTGGTCATATCTCCTAGGCAATTGGAATCTATCGCCATTCAAAACTACCGAACCAATGGTGGCTACCAATAAACTATGCATGCATACACTTAGAAATAATTGTACGGAAGTAAAGTAAACGCAAACAAAACAATTAAGGAATCATAACTAGGCCAGCACCAAAAGGTGCTTAGCCGCTCATATTAATCATGCAAACCAATTCAATATTCAAAGGTACAAAATACATGAATTGAAAGTAAAAGAAATATAAAACGCTAATGCTTATCGTAGGGGAGTGATTTCTCCCTTGGAGACAGCTCCGTATGCTCCTCTAGACTTGCCTTGAGCTTTTTCCCACGTTCTCTGAGTGTTGTGTGTGGAATGGGATGATTAGAAATGCTGGAATTCGTGGGGTATTTATAGGCCAGATCTGGGTTACGGCGTAACCAATATAGGAGTTACGCCGTAACCTTCATTTTCCTCGTATTTTACACTAGATCTGCTGGTTACAGCGTAACCTAATGAGTGGTTACGCCGTATTCTTCAATAAACTCGGTTACGTCGTAATAGATGCAATAGTTACGGCGTAAGTATCAGCGGCGTGGAACCTCATTTGACCTAGTATAGTTACGTCGTAACCTTTGGGAAGAGTTCGCCGTAACTTCGATAAGTTGGTTTTTCTGAGTCGCAATAGTTACGTAATGTGAGAGACGGTTACGACGTAACTTCTTCAAAATAATATTGTGATAAATCTTTAGATATTTCTCCAGTTCAGCGTCTCTTTAGCTCAATGCTCGTAATTTACGAAAGTGGAAAACAATGGAAAACAAGCGTAAATCCATATAAATGATATAAATTACAAGCATTATCGGGGGAAATTGACACTTAATATTCAGGACTATTTGATGTTATCAAGGAGTTAAGCCGTAACTTCTTCAAAATGAGCATATTATGATATATCTTTGTTAGCCTCGCTTTTTCTAAAGATAACGTCATTTACGTGAATTGGACTAGATGCGTTGTACACTTTGCGCTTAGGGACTAGTATACGTTAGGAAGTGGAGGATTAGGGCCTATATATATACCCCTCATGACTCTTCTGAGGGGTGAGGTTAACTTATTTGGTCATTGTATTCTTTTGTGTTTATCTTAATAAAACCTTGTTTTCTCCTCCCTCTCTCTACTTTCTCTCACTAGAAGAGATGAATATCTTCATCTTCTTCCACCAACCTCGACCTCCCGAACCACATAAATCTTGTATTTTTCGGTCCTAACAATTGGTATAACGAGCCAAGGTTACTTTTTGATGATTTATGTGAGTTTTTTTATACATGTTTTTTGTACATTTTTGGTATTTTGTTGCTCGGAAAATTTTTTTCCGTTTGTCATAGGTAACAATTCTAAACATTATTTGGTATCTCTTGGTCAAAAAGTACTTATCTTTCTTCATGTCAATATCTGTCTTGGGTATACCTTATCCAAACAGGTAACTTTTAACTTTGTACCAAATATGGTGAAACATCAAATGGTCAACCCGTAGTTTACATTAGTCAAGCAGAGAGAAAAAGCATTTTTATGCCTCTTATGGGTTTATTATGAAGACTGGTCGGAAAAACACGGTCAGTCGCCGGAAAAGTCAAAGGGTCAAAACCCTTTTTCTACGCTTAAGAGGAATCTCACGAGAGGTGTTACAGCGTAGGCTGTGAAGTTCTGGCGTATGAAAAAGTTACGCGCTCTTACGCATAAGCCTAGGCTTACGCGGCAGAATGGAGCTACGCATAAGATGTTACATATGCCTACGCGCAAAGCAGAAGCTACGCGTAAGGATTTGAAGAAAAAAAGAAAAAAAAATGTTGCAGCGTAAAATAGACCATGACCACATGCGACCACAATAAACTAATACCATAACAAACCACGTGACCTCAGTTATCATTCCATCATTGGTCCACGATTTTGTCAAAAACAAGGAGACTCGAAGTAACATCAAATCTGAAACTAATATTACAACTCCAACAAATCCCAAACCTAACTCATCCTCCACCTACCGTATTGAGACTCAATGAACAAAAAGAAAAATTACAAGTGATCTCAGAAATGGTTCACGTCTTATCTTTTCTAAGATTTTTTCGTCGAACCTTCATCATCATGGATCTATCAATTTTCGAATCATCAAGAAATAACTTATAACAAATATGTTACTTTTCTTCGTTCATTCAAATTTAAACCGAAAACACAACTCATTAACCTTACGAGACCTTCAAAGGATCTTGAAGCACTTGACCTCTTGATTCAGGTGCTGTAATAGATAAACAAGGTGAAGGTATGGTTGAGATGTTTTTAGATAGTGTGATATTAGATCGATCTCGATGATGAAGTGAGAATGATGTTCGGATTATTAATTGAATGAGATCGATTTGTGTTGGGGGATAAGCGTTGGAGAAGCGTTTTATGGGAGCGTATTGTTAGTGTGTAGGGTTAAGATACACTTTAGGTTACAAGTGAAATAAGAAGTGGAAGACCTTTTTATTTCTAACCGAATATGTGAGGATAAATCGGGCTTCTATCAATATTCATTTGAGCGTGAAATGGATGGGTTTTGATTTACTTGGAAGCGTGTATCTAATTTGGATTATAAGCTGTTATCACGTCTTTGAACATGATTACACGGGATGTTATTAATTGAACATGAATTCACGATGGGTCTAACAATAAGTTGTTATCCGAGAATTTTGACATTTTGGATACAAATTATTGCTACTTTAAGAAGTGGTATGTTGGTATGGTATTAATTTTTCACGGAAGGATACATATATTCACGGCTTGAGGAAAATTTGAAAAAATGGCTACGGAGTTTTTGTACGGTATTGCTTACGCGAATTTGAAGTGACGTTTCACAGGTGAGCTTCTTTATCTTTGAGACGTTGGTTGGTTGGATGCATGTCTCAAGATAACTTGTTGGAGCACATTATGAAATTTGAAAATCTGGTTATAACTGGTAAGGAGTTACGTTGTAGTGCTCACAGTGTGTAACCATCACTTTAAGGTGTTACATTGTTGTGCTCAGTCACAATAGTTGTGGATTGTTCAAAATTTAGAACAAGCAGCAAGTCACAAGTTGGGATGCTTACTTCCTTTTCAAGTTAGTAATGTAGGGCTATCTCCATATGTGATCATTACTATTAGGTAATTTGAATTCAAAGGTTGATATAAAAAGTTTAGTTAGAAAATTATTGAGAGTATTTTTGCGACATATTCTCACGGAAATTTTGATCAAGCTATGATGTTAATATTGCGTCAAGAAGGTAATACGGCATGTACGCAACATTATGATGATTGATAGCTACCCAACCATCAGGAGGAAGTTGGTATTTCATCTTCCGTGATTGGATTCACGAAGGATTTTTGCTTAAGACTGAAGAAGGGGAAGTAGTGTGGTGTACATCGGGGTTTTTTACCAACTTGGATGCAATACTAAGTGAGTTATGTTATGATGTTCCCAGAACGACAACCATTGTGCTTTAAGAGTTTACTTTCTCCGTTAAGTAATGCGAAGATTAAAGGCGTGTTGGAAGGTATGCGGTTGGGGAGGGCAGATAATGAAAAAAGGCTCACTAGTTAGGGAGGAGTAATAAACTAACTAGGCCAGTTACGATTGAAGTTCAGGCTACAAGAAGATCATTTGCCGAGGTCATCGGAAGGAGAACTTCTTTGCCTCAATTATCTAACTACGAGACTCGCACTTCAAGAAAGTCAACATTGTTCATTACTATTGTAATTTATTTTGCTTTGTATTTATAGGTCTCATTGTAACCATTCACGTGTGACGCTATCTTGGAGGGAGATTGTTAGCCTCGCTTTTTCTAAAGATAACGTCATTTACGTGAATTGGACTAGATGCGTTGTACACTTTGCGCTTAGGGACTAGTATGCGTTTAAGTGGCTTAGGGCCTATATATACCCCTCATGACTCTTCATGAGGGGTGAGGTGAAGCATTTGGTCATTGTATTCTTTTGTGTTTATCTTAATAAAACCTTGTTTTCTCCTCCCTCTCTCTACTTTCTCTCACTAGAAGAGATGAATATCTTCATCTTCTTCCACCAACCTCGACCTCCCGAACCACATAAATCTTGTATTTTTCGGTCCTAACAATCTTCAATAAACTCTCCAAATCCGTGTCTCTTTAGCTCCAATGCTCGTAATTTACCTGAAAGTGAAATATAGAGGAAAACAAGCGTAAATCCATATAAATGATATAAAATTCGAGCATTATCGGGGAAAATTGACACTTAATATTCAGGACTATTTGATGTTATCAGATATCCCCCCACTTGAACTCTACTTGCCCTCAAGTTGACCTTATTAGAAAGATTCCTAAAAAGATGTCTCCCATTACCTGGAAAATATAAGTTTACAAATCCCTTATGCTAGAATAAAACAAAGTCGAACAGCTCACGAAATGGGAACAAAACACTCAAATCTCTCAACTATTCTAAGTGTCAGTTTCGGGGTGATCACTCATTGCACAGTCATAGCATGTTTTCTATCATAAGCTTGGCGATTACACAAACCTCCACCACTAGAGTTAAGGACTAAACAATTCTAGAAGGCAATATGGGTAGACACGACAAAGGTTAAGGGTGATTTGTCATTACTAACATGTCACGGCGAAGTAGAAAAAATCAATGATACATGACCAAATCCATGGCCAAGGCACCAAATATTGCTCGCTGCATCACCTAGACACGCTTCATTACTAAGGATAGGATAAAACATAGGATAAAATTGGTGTAAAATAAAATCAAGCAAATAGTCTAAATCTAAAACTAATTCATCACCACTTACCGTTTGCCCAAAGTTCAAGTTTCGAAGTCAAGAAACTGGATCATGATATAACCAGGTAGATGTGCCATTAGAGGACGTAATGATGGGCAGACTTCTAACTTCATTCTTCAAATGTCACCGAGGTGGCCTCTTCGATACTAAATCTATATTAAGCTCATAAAATAGTGCTTATAACATCGTACTTTTACAATAACAATAACTTTTTTTTTTGAATCAAATCATCATTTTTTATTTTATTTTATTTTTATTTATTTTTAACATAACATAATAACTACACATAATATCCCCCCACTTGAGATGAACAATATGAGCATTTGGGGGGGTCTTTAATGATCTTTAAGGATATGTCGTTGACGAGAGCGTGATTCCTGGACCTTTCCACTTGAACCTTGAACTTAGGAAAATAATGACTTCCCAATTACAAATAAAGACTATAGGGTAGGCTAAGGTGTAGTGGTGTGTCGAAATAATATGTTGAGTGAATAAAATGAAAAGAATGGTCCAGAAGGGTGTATCTAGGGGTATCTTACACTAAAGGTGAGTGCAACAAAAGGGTTTAACATGTGGGTCGAGAAGTCGAGGTGACTAATCGATAGACACACAATGATTGGCTATTTGGGTGATAATCCTATAATACTGCCTTCTTAAACTGAAAAGTCCAAAATACATCGAGCTAACTCAACATACCTCGTCTATGGTCTCAAAATGATGTAAAGGCCAAGTTCTAAAGTTTACAAGCTACCGGCACACTCATAATTTGGTGGATTTGGGGTAAAAATTTGGAAACAGATTAGGCTAATCTCACCATAAAATATCAAGGGGTATAATGTGCTCGGCTAAGGTCTAATCTAGTTAGGTTAAGAAAAACATGTTAAAATTTTAAAAATGTCATAAATTTTCAAACTAAACTAGAAAAACGAGGGCAAAATAAAGTCAAGAGACAATTCTACTCCCGTCCCCCCACTTGAAATGTACAAAGTCTCTTTTGTACTAAGCGTTAAATAAAGGTGAAGAGAAAAGTAGAATTAGGCGAGAACTTCCACTGAAATTTGCTCAAAAAAAAGAAGGCCCACGAAAGAGTAGTGCCTTCGCATAAAAGCATCCACGAGCAAACTTCAATCCCTGAAATCACACTACCGACAAGAATAATACTAAAAAAGAAAAATAAAAATGAAAAAGAAACCTAACTCACTTTAGTAGGAATCACGGTTGCATTTAGCGTATGCAACAAGCCTTTTGAACCACTTGGTGTCCCAAGTGGATGAGTGTAGTCTCGTGAGAACACAGGGAACATACCGAGAAAGTTCATTTGAAAACTAATACAAGGTTATTGTGTTTAAAATGAAAGAATTGTTACAGAGGATAGTTCACGTCGTAATCCCTCTAA